>OX333073.1:36759776-37279776 GCA_946863875.1 Alloplasta piceator
AACTAGCAGAAATTGACTACAGTGATAAAAAAGTTTTAAGTTGTATTTTTTCGGGAGCGGGGACAAACACTTGTCGTCTGAAAATGTAAAGAGTGCCAATGAGCAATTGATATTTTTTATTTCTAACTTTAGCAGTAAACACCCAATCACTTAACACAGATGTGTGCTTCCTCAACGGACAAAATTAATGCTGCAATCTGTAAATATAGGGACAGAATGCGGATGCGGAATGGTACGGATTATTCCAGGATGTAACATTATCCGCGGCACACGTTATGCCTGACATGAAGTCGCAAGTATGGCAAAGGGTGTGTTAGTGGTAAAGGAATTCAGTCATACGTATTTTGTCGACAGAGTTTAGCGGGTATTGAAAAAGTTATTTATCAGAAAATAAATTTTTGTCGTTGTTGAATGTAAGTGTTATTTTCAAGACCTCAAATCAGCCCTTGGCCCGCGCCCTTCCCCTCATTGTTTCTCCAATTATTTTTCAGATATAAAAGCGAATTCTCTGTAATTACTCGTATTTTGCAATCATGGTTCGAATTAAATGAAGTCAATGAAATCATGAATTGAAAGTTTCGAACGAAAAAATCGACAAACTTATCCTTTTACAGAAGTTTTTTTGAGGCTTGTTAACACTTTGGAAATACTTTTTGAAACGTTGTTCAATATCTGAAGTTATTATTAACAAAGTAATTTGCATAGTTCTCCCAATTTTTTCGTTAAACAAATACATTTATAGATTTTTCGTTCAACCGAACGTTCGAAACTTCAATTATCTGCGAAATCAGGAAAACTATGTATGAATCTTTGAAATCATGTTGGGTTGCAATCATTAAAATCATACACGAAATCACGTGAAGGCGGACCCTCACTGAAATTATTTGTACACCGGGCAGGAGAGTAAAGCCCCTCGATGCTGTATCATCGGAGAAAAAATCATATATAATAGTTTAATTTTATGACTTGAAAAATGAGTTATAAAAATGGTGATTTAATTTTACGAGGCTAACAATGATGAGACTCAAAGCCTGATTTTTTTGACAACAACAGAAATAAAATATTTTTCCGACCGAGAATCCCTTGACGTTGATGTCTTTTATCTTTTCTTATAATCTATTGATTATATTTAGAAATTCGTGTAAAGTTTTATCATGATAAAAATTGGAGTTATCACGAACTACAATAAAAATTGAAATTGTTTCGAGCGGTTCCATTCCATCTTCTAAGAAGAATAGGAAGTAAATATTTTTCGATTGAGGTCTCCTTATCGATCTTGATACTCTTGTAGATGATATGCAAATTCCATGAGAAGGATTGATACAGCGATGTCGGATGAAGTATATCATGAAGAAATCGGATATTTTATAGTTACGATAACTTTAATTTTGGTGTAGATTTCATATTTTTCTAGAACCGTCGATATGAGGATTACTTACTGTTCTCATATTTTTGCAAATGTAACAGAAATTTTATGCAAAGCCATAAGAAATAATTTTAAAGAGAAATCAAATAAATGAGCTGGCTTCTTTATGATATATTTTTTCAAGGATTTTCATGTAATCTACGGATTGTAAGAAAAATTGTTAGTTACATAATGTTATTAATAATGATTTCTCTAATTTTTTGACAATCTGTAGACGACGTGAAAATTTAAAAAAAGTTTTGTTTTGAAGGAGCAATATGTTTCAACGGTACAAAAATTTAGATTTTTTCTGTACGTGGCCACATGGTTGTTAGTGATATATACTTGGATGATGTGATAATTACATAGATATGCAAATATAATTGAGAAATGTAACCCCCTCAAAATCATGACAATTTACATTTTCGGGAAGTTTTAATATTTATTTCTGACCATAGGCCCGAAAATATTAATATAATCGATTTTTCTCCGAACGTATCGATGACATAGAATTTTCGTGACAATTTATCATGAAGAAATCAGATGTTCCAAAGATAAGACAATTAAGATTTTTCTGAATGATTTAATATTTTTCTGTACGAGGGCCCTTCCAAATAATATATAACTTCTACGTTATTCGCAGAAGATGAGAAAAAATGAGTAACCCTCATTTCCATGGTCCCTCGTTCAGAGGAATATTCAATTATTTGAAACAAATTTAACTGTCATAGTTTTGGAACATCTGATTTCGTCGTGATGATTTTTCAAGAAATTTGTGTCATCGACAGATGATGAAAAAAAAATTACATTAATATTCTTAGGCCTTTGGTGAGAAAAAATTATAAATTTTTCCAAAAATAAACGTTTTTGTAATTTCTATAGCGTCCATAGAATATATATATGTGTCATCCCATACGATTTTGACCTGGGCCTGACCCTTGACCTCTCGAATTTGGCTCGTGATTTTTTTATATGATTGTTCTCACTTTGAAGGGCACGCAATTTTTTTTGGAGGTTTTTCAGATTTAATTTGAATATTCTACAATTTTTTAAACGATTTTATTACAATAATTTAAACAAATTATAAGCGTGAGTGATTTTACTATGGATGGTTGCTGGAACATTTTCATATATCATATGGGATTTTTCAAAAAAAAATTCATTTTTTTGGAATCATTTATATTAGCAAAATCAAAAAGAAAAAATCTCTTGCGAAAAATCTGAATTTTTTTTTTTAAATCCGATATTACATATGAAAATGTTTCAGCAACCATTCATAGTAAAATAACTTCCGCTTCTATTTTTTTGAACGTTTTTTTCCGAAAAAGCTTAAAAATAGTAAGAAGGAAAAATCTCCCCACTCCAGCTGTAAGCTCAAAAATTTTGATATCTGACACACGATTTTCCAGAATTTTTTCAAATGTTTAAATTGTGTCGATCAATAAAATCGTTTGATGAAATATAGAAGATTCGAATTAAATCTGAAAAATCTAGAAAAAAACTGGGTACCTGTCAAAGTGAGAACAATCATATAAAAAATCGCGAGCCAAATCCGAGAGGTCAAGGGTCAGACCCAGGTCGAAATGGTATGGAATGACACATATATTGATATATCACTTATATGCGTTAATCCTGGAACAGAACAAAATATTAAATTTTTCTCAAAGAATTTAATTGTCATAGCCTTGAAATATCTAAATATCGAAATATCATGACAAAACTTTTTTCAATTTGAATGTCGTTTGAAAATAATGAGAACAAATAAAACAGTGAATATCAATGGGTCTTTGACCAAAAATATTAGATTTCATGCTTCTAAAAAATCATGCAAAAACTACAATAAAAATACAATTTTTAAAATTATCTCTACAAAACGTTTAAATCATTAAGTTGGTTTGTACTTCCGTAAATAATGCTGTAAATATATTGTGAGGTTGATGATAACATTGACGATAAATTAATCTGAAGCGGTGAATGGAAATGAACGATTGTTAGCAATTTTTTTCGACTACGTTATAAACGTAGTCATATTTTTTCGCGATCAAAGGTGATTATTAAAACTATGCAATCACATAGAGTAATGATATCGAATATGATGCTGAGATAAGCAGTTCTTTTGCGTTCCTACAGCCTTTGTGTTTGAACGTGCTTTTCTGTGTGTATGTTTGTGTTCGTGTGTCTTTGTTGTGTATCTGTGTGTTTGTGGGTCTGTGCACACACACAACACGTGTGTGTGTGTGTATCTGGACACGTTAAATCTTTCGCAAACAAAAATTTCGCAACGTTACACATATGAAGAATGAGATCTATCTTATTTTCTGGAATAGATGGAGTGTCGCGCTTGAAGCTTAGAATGCTGGTGAGCCGCTGCAGAGAGAATAGCATTTTTGCTAAAAGTTGCAATCGGATATCCACCGGGGTAAAAATGCTGACAAAGTTTCATACCGACGTACCATCATTGTCTTTTTCGGTATTGTTAAGAGGTCTCAACTTTGCACAACAGCTGCAGTCCTTATCCAGTCACTGAAGTTCGCGGATTGCTCCGCTGCGCGCGTTTTCAGTGAAAAATTATGCATTTTTCAAAGTTATAATTTTTTATAATTTCCAACAATATATCGTACGGTAAAAAATAATGAAAAATTCAGAAGTTTCCATAACATCGTTGCATTTTAAAACTTGTGGAGGTGAATAACGATGAATTTCGGAAGTGAAGTTGAATTTTCTCTAAACACATCAAAATTGGGGAACAAAATTTTGTTTCAAAATTTCAAAATGTGCTCAAAGAATTTTTGTGCAAAAATAGATCAATTGACGCAACGCAAAAGATTCGTTTATCGGAAAAAAGGTAGAAACTTCAGAAAGTGAAGAAGAGTGCTCGTTCGGAAGTGGTAGATTCAATAACCTAAGATTTTCGAACACGTACGCAATGGATGTTGTATGCGTCGATAAAAAATGTATCGAAATTTAAAAAAGGTTGTATTATATTATTCGATAATAGCTGAACATTTAAAAATACTCTTATTTTGTAGTCGCCGATTTGTGGCAGCGTAAATCGGTAATGCACAGCTCCACTCACCCAAATTCCGTGTAATATAAAAAGTTCGCAGTGTCAGCAATAAATGGTCCTTGACCATTCAGCGTGACTAGTGAAGGAAATGGGTGTCTGTGTGTGTGTATGTGTTACCATCGAGATAAGATTTGCTGAATTGTCAGTAGTAAATCCCACAACCATGAGTTATTCTTAATAAAAATAATAATTATTATTATTATTATGATTATGAGAGCGGGCGCGCGCGCGCGTATGTGTCGTTGCTGCGTCAACTTCGAGGAATATGACATGGGCTTCCAGATGTAAGTAGTTCCCAATTTTCACTATCATTATTATTATTATCATCAGATTATTATCATTATCACGACAAAATTGGTACTCGTGTGGCACCCCCTTGTCCTCACCCTCCCCCGCCATCATCCTCACCTCATCGCTTTTTCCTCGGCCACCCGGATGTGGTAGGGGAAAAGTGGAGTGGTGGGGGAAGCCGCATGGTGGGGGAAGGAGTAGGGATAGGAGTGGGGGGCGCCAGACGGGTACCAATACTACTCGTATGGATGAATGATGGTGTTACGTCCCGCGTTTCACTTTTTATCTATAAATTTATAAAATTTATTAATACTATTTTTTCGCACGAGAACGGACGTGAACTCACGGTCCTACGCTAAAATGCTCTCGTCAGCGGATTCCAGAGACTCATTCGTCGCGATCACCCCATGTGTCGCAAATCACAATCAGCAACTTTCCGGTCGATGGCACCTTCAGTCACCTTGAATGAGCTCGTGCATGGCCACCAAGGGCATGCACGCGCCGTTTTCAAAAAGCCAAATTTGCAGAAATTCTCGTTCGACTCGCCAACGTCCAGAGGAACGTTGGCAAGTCGAGTTAGTACCTTGCTACCCACCGTCAGGTGAATCAAGGAATAATACTCCGGCTCTCAGCCAGTCGCTGCGACTTAATTCCCGCGCAGCCAGATAAGATTATTACGCTCGCTCGTTAATAAATCTTGGTGCGTTACATAGGGGTGCTCGCGTAGACGCGTAAGTCTCGAGTCGATATAAATGTTCGTCCGTCCTACAAGTTCGTGCCTATGACTAAAGTCATAGTAAAAATAAGTGGTTTCAAACATTTGGGATAATTAACATTTCGTTACAACAATTAATCATTTAAACAATACAATCGACAAAATAGTAAACCAAGAATCAATAAAAGTCGTTGCTAAACATTTACGCTCAACAATAATAACGGAACTGTTCACCGATTTCTTCGACTTCGTGGCACCGCGCATCTTCGCCCTCGCTACATAGAGACCCTAGTGTGATTATAGACTCCTGAGTGTATAGGTAAGATCGGCGTCCAGAGTGCGGCTCGAGATCCACGCTCGGCCTGTACGAGACAAATATACAAACGTACACACACACACACAACGTAGCGCGCGATAGCCCGGAGCTCCGACCGTATAAAACGTAAGTCAGCATTTTGTATCCGAGAGACGTCGCGCGTATTGTAAGCGCCGTCTCTCTCTCTCATTCTTGATTACAGCGTATGCGGATCTCCGCTCGCTCTTTTTGCATACTTTGGGATATCGTGTCACCCATGGTGACATGGTATAATAAATTCCGTAGTATATGATGTATTCTAACTAGATTGCGTTATCATTGAAGAGACCTTCACCCTTTTCAGCAGTGGCCGGGCCCGTATAGGACGGTGTAGAGGCGCCAAAATCTACTAATTGAGTGCTTAATTTCAATCTTTAAACATGCATTTCGATTTATAACATTTATATTTATCCTTGCGACGTGCTTCTCGGTACGTAACAATGTGGAAAAAAAACTTGAAAACAATGAAAATGGTTTTGAAAAAAGAAGTGTTATTGTAATAATGTTTAAGAATTGTTTTTATCCGTCAGATTCTGGAAAAATTTATGAAAATCTACGAATTCGGGAAGAAGGAAAAAAAACTCGAAAAAACATTTTAAAAGGGTTTAAAGAAAACTGTAAATATAATGTTTAAGAATCATGGTAAAAATAAGATAATATGTATTGTATATATATAATATACTATAATATATAATATGTATTGTGTAATATGTATTTGATACGACGTATTTTGAAAAATTATTATAAATCTATGAATTCGGAAAAAGAAATGTATTCACCTATTTGATCTCTTAACAGAGCGCCTTTTTTTATATGACAAGGAATTGAGAAGATACGTTTATGAATATATTTACCTCGTAATTTTTCAATAAAAATCGAAATATACATAAATCATCGATGATCGTCATTTTGAAATCCTTCCTCACGCGAAAAAAGCGTTCCTTGGGAAAAAAAATAAATAAATCCAAAGTCTTGACTTCACAAATCAGCTTTATTGATCCATGTGTTGTGGGTATCATCAAATCCCAACCATTTTACAAAAATTTCGTCACTGCGCTTTCGTAGAACTTTTTCAATCAAATAAATATCTGGATATTTGACTGTCAATAATTCTTGTTCCTAAAATCCACCGGCGATGGGCTCATTCTGATAATCTTCAATATTATACGTCGTGGGATTGGTCTTGTTCACTCGGCTAATGGTAAATATTTCCGTCGTCCTATTTGGGGTATAACCCTTCGCAAAAACATTTTTAAACTTGCTTATTCGCACTTTGTCGCTATTTTGAATTTTTTCCTTCTCAATGGTTCGCATCTCTTTTTGAATACACGCTGAAGTAGTTGCTTTTTATTGCTGGCATTACCATTTTTCGGTTTCATGCGAATAGTGTGATGCGTGGAATTATTGTAGTCAGTGAGCCAACTATCGAGAATATCGATTCATTTATACTTGCCGCGTAAACTGAATTGCATCCACATTTTATTTTTCAATGTGCGATTGAATCGTTCGCAAATAGATGCCCTTAAATTGCTATATGTCGAGTACATATGAATATTATATTGCCGCATGAGAGATTCAAAATCGGAATTATAGAATTCTTTGCCGCGATCAACGTGAAGTTTCATTGGCACACGCCCTCCGCTGAGAATAGATTTCATAGCTCTCGTATCTTTGCCGTTCTTGCTTTTCATCGGAACGGCCCATGCATATTTGGAGAATGTATCGATGCAGGTGAGGAGGAACTTGTGTCCGGAGTTTCCCTCCGCGTACGCTGTCATATCCACCAAATCGGCTTGCCGGGTTTCATCCAGACCGCGTATATCCACATGGCGACGTGGATAATTTCGTCGAGCGGGTTCATGTAGTTCCCCCACCACTGCTTCTCTCTCCGCCTCACTCATTTTTTCCTCTCCAGAGCGTGTAATCGAGTATCAAGTTGCAAGACTAGATGTGTGGTGCGAGTCGCCAAATCTTGTACGGTCTGCACATTTGCATTGAGAGTTTTCGCAATATTTTGTATGCAAGCGTCAAGTCCTTGCACCAGCAATGAATAACTCTCTTTTATCTCTTTACGCAGAAATTCAATGTCGCTGTATGACTTTTTATGCAACGCATTTAACGTGGCGACATCATTTGACGCTTCGGGGTCGGCAACGTTGCACAGTCGTTTTCCCTCTAAATCATTATCACCGCTGGCGGTAGTCTTAAATCCAATACCCGGTCTGCCGGGAGGACCTCGACCGTTTCCGAGCATAC
Organism: Alloplasta piceator; assembly: GCA_946863875.1. NCBI lineage: Eukaryota > Metazoa > Arthropoda > Insecta > Hymenoptera > Ichneumonidae > Alloplasta > Alloplasta piceator. The sequence goes on from OX333073.1 coordinate 36,767,866, forward strand.
TTTTATTCAATTGTCGTCCAAATACGTCAACGCCCATATTGCGAATGTGCGGAACATTAATACACAATGGATTAATAAATGATTTTTGCCTTACACAATTCCTCGATCATCGAGATAATTTCATTTTAGTGTGATAAATTTCTGGCAGCCTGAGATGACAAAAGTAAACATAGACGATCAACAAGCTTATTAGGATCATCCCAATAAACATAATTAAATTTTGCTGGTTTTTTTCGAGCGATTTTGTATTTCGGCATACCTTTGCCGCTGTGTATTGAGCGGTCAGATATCTTGGATATGTACTTTTTGAATTTAATGCTCTTATACGCATGTATAGCTCCCGAGCCTTTGTAATATTTCCTATGAGCATTTCCAAGCACACTTTTATTCAATTGTCGTCCAAACACGTCAACGCTCATGTTGCGAATGTGCGGAACAATAACAGACAACGGATTAATAAATGATTTCAGCCTCACGCAACTCCTCGATTATCGATATTATTTCATTGGAATGCGATGAATTTCCGGCAGCCTGCGATGATAAGAGTAAACGTAGACGATCAACAAGCTCATTAGGATCATCCCAATAAACATAATCAAATTTTGCCGGTTGTTTTCGCGCAATCTTGTATTTCGGCATACCTTTGCCGCTGTGTCAGGAACGGTCACATATCTTGAATATGTAATTTTTGAATTTATTGCTATTATCCGCACGTATAGCGCCCGACGCTTCGTAATATTTCCGATAAGCATTTGTCTCCGTGATGATTTTTTCATACGCTCGCAAATCATCCGTTGTAAAATCAACAGGCTGTTTTTTTAATAATAGCTCGACTAATCCAACGGTTTTTGCATAATTTTTCTCCTTCACACGAATTCCGGAGAATGAGGAAAAATCTATCGGCGAATCGCCATTCATTAGCTTGTCATTGGTGAGGTTTCTTACACCATACTTGACATCGAGGCTTGTTTTTCTATTCAAGCGCAACAACGAAAGATACTCATTGATTAATTCATCGGCATTGCTGAACATTGCGTCTCCCTCTGCCGACCGGAAGGATTCATCAAAATCATCCGATTGTTCCTTCATGCCGAGCTCATTTTCTTCATTCGCTACATTCTCATTTTTCTCCTCTTCTTTTTCTTCTTCTTCTTTAGTCTCCTTTTCCACCTCCCCCTCCTCCTCTTCTTCATCATTGTTGCCCTCTTCCTGCTCCTCGTCCTCGTCGTCCTCCTCCTCCTCCTCCTTCTCCTCCTTCTCATGTTTCACGCTATTTTCAGTTTTTTCTCGTTTAATTTCTCGCTTGATGGGGCATCTTTTGCGCGATACATTTACCAGCTTCTCCAATGGCTGGGCTATCGGCTGGAAAACATCCTGCATCGCGCGCTCAGCATTGTTTCTGCCCAGCTTTATCATACGATGCTTTCGCCGTATAGCGTCGCTCGCTCGCACAATCTCGCGCAAAACGTCTTTTTCCTTGAGCACTTTCATGTTGTCGGTGCTGGGTCAACGATGATACTGTGCTGCCATCATCATACGATACATCATTCATCACTGTGTGCTGAGGAAATTGTCGAAATCTCGCCTATATCGACCCTCATTCATTTCACTATCCTTGTCAATCATAATAAATGCATAGTTGCCGGCACGCCAACATTCCGAGCACAAGTTTTTAAATTTCTCATACGGCATGTCAGTATTCACATGATCGTTGTACACATGTTGGAGATTCATTTTATCCTGCTTAAATAGCACAATGAAATTTGTATTATCACGTATTAGATGCTTGGGAATACGTGCGTATGTTTGACAAAGATAAATCAATCGACATTTTGATGTCTGCCCATGGCAAAAAAGAATCGAATATTATCCTGTTTTTCGCACGCCACATCGTCAAAGATGAAAATTAAATTGGGGCGTGCATCACTCGGTGTAATCACTTGTTCGTGCTCGTTGAAGGAAAAATATTCGACATCGGGCACTTGCTAGAGCAAACGTTCGAGCAGCTTGTACTTTGGCTGCTTTAACGACTTTAAGTATACATAAACATTTTAAAATCTCACGCCATTCGGATGAGTAATGAGACTGAATAATGCATTAGTTTTGCCGCAATTTGACGGCCCGCAAAATACCGCGCGAATGCTATTCGGCAATAAATGACCATGACGTTTCGCCACCTTCTTTTCGCTCCGCGTCAATGCATCAAAATTCATTATAGGTAATCCCTGTTGCTTGGACGCCATCTTCATCACGACTAACTCGGCAATAAGTATAAATAAGGTTTTTATAGATGTCATCAGTCAGTCGGGTATTTACTCCTGTATGGACATGATCGTGCACACTCGCGGAGAGGCGGAAAAAACAACAAAGTGTGGCAACGGTCTGGTAAACAGTATCATTAATAATCTTCCCGTTGAGTTACATTTGCCCGGTTATCAGTACTGCGGTCCTGGCACAAAATTGGCAAAACGTCTCGCTCGAGGTGATCCGTGAATTAATCCACTGGACGCAGCCTGCAAACAGCACGATATCGCATATTCGAAAAATCGTGAAAATCTCGAGGCAAGAAGCGAGGCCGATAGAGTATTGGCTGAGAGAGCTTGGAAACGAGTTTTCGCAAAAGACGCGAGTATCGCGGAAAAAGCAAGTGCTTGGGGTGTAGCGACTATCATGAAGGGCAAGAGAAAATCCGGAATGGGTGCGGGGATGCCGAAGAAAAAAAAGATTTGTAACCTTAAAAGCATTATCGGTGCTGCGAGGAAGACAATGAGTCATAGCAGTGACCCGAAGTTTATAATTACGTCAGCTTTGAAGGGTGCACGTGCTGCTGTAAAGAGGATACGAGGTAAACGAAAATTGCGTACACCGCGGATTCTTCCGGTGCCGGGAAAAATTGGCGGTTTCTTACCATTTCTCGTCCCAATATTTGCCGGTCTCAGCGCCGCTGGAGCACTGACGGGTGGTGCAGCGAGTATAGCAAAAGCTGTAAATGCTGCTTAAGCCGTGAAACGTGAATTGGACGAGAGTAAGCGACATAATAAAACTATGGAATCCATCGCATTGGGCAGGGGTTTGCATCTCAAGCCATACAAGAAGGGTCTCGGCCTTCATATTGGGTCGAAAAACGTAAAATAACGCTACCACGCCAAGCACTCACCGACGTCGATATTCTCAAGTTCGCGAAATCCATGAAAATTCCCCATTTTCGTGGAGTTTTCATGCGAAATGACTTGCCCGCGGGTAGGCCGTGGAAACGTGAGTCGGCAATTATTAATCTCGGTGAGTGTAGTGGACCAGGCACACATTGCGTCACATACACAAAGATCGGATGCAAAGTCGTATACTTCGACAGTTTCGGTGATCTTCAACCACCAGCCGAACTCATGAGATATCTCGGTGTGCGTAGCGTTAATTACAATTATAAACGATATCAGAATTACGACACGATAGAGTGCGGACATTTATGCCTTGAATTTCTCTGCGAACAGCTTAATCGAAAAGACATTTATAGCCTATATAAATGTGCCTCGTGATGAAATCAGTATCAGTATCGCGCGATCAGCATGGCTGATAGTTTCACCCTGACAATATCGGGGATACTTCTATCCTCGAGGCGCAATATTTTCCCCCAATTGAACTTGACGCGCACGAAAATTATACTCTCGGACTCGTTAAGCTGCTAACCTTCAATTCTATTCCCAACATAGACGCGGGCAATGATAAGTTTTACGTGGGCGATGAGATAGTAACGATACCCACCGGCAGCTACGAGATTGAAGATATTGAGACGTACTTGCAGTCAGAGTTGACAAATAAGAACATAAACATTACAATTAAACCCAATAACAATACGCTGCGAAGTGAAGTTGTATGTAATCGCGATGTCAGTTTTTCACCCGACGATTCAATTGGATCCCTATTGGGATTCACCCGTCGCATCCTCGAAGCCAATAAAAACCACAAATCTGATCTTCCGGTGACCATTCTGAAAGTGAACCCCTTGCGTGTCGAATGTAGCATCACAGCAGGTGCATATATAAACGAGCAAAAACTCGCACCACCGGGCTATAACATCATTGAAGTTCCCTCGCACGTCATTTATCTGCCAATAACGAGCAAGACAATAGATCATATTCAGCTTCGAATAGTAGATCAAGACGGTGATTTAGTCAATTTTCGTGGTGAGGTTATAACCATACGATTGCACATCAAATCCGGATGATAGGTATAGTCTTTAATAGAACAACAACGTCAACTGTGAATAATAATAGGATACCATGGGTAAAGGCAATCAGTCGTCGAACTACATTCAGAGAACTAACACCTCAAAACGTGCAACTGTTGAAGAGCCTCGGCCTTCACGTTCATGGCAAAGGACTGTAAAACATTACTTTTTCTGTGTGCTTTGCATTTGTTGTGCAAGATGGCGGAAGCAATAGTGAACATTCATACACCAATTATCTTTGACGAATCTATCGTACACTTGGAGATTCACGCGCACCAGCCATACGCCTCATCGACGTTCAACAACAGCGATGAAATACGTATTGCTGTTCAGCATCACGATCTCTGTCTACTACCAAGCGAAAGTTCTCTTCATATATGCGGGAAATTGAGTAAACCCAATGATGCTCCATGCACCACCACTAAACTCGTAAATAATGCAATTTGCCATTTGTTTGAGGAGGTACGTTATGAACTCAATGCCATAGAAATCGATCGAAATAAAAATGTTGGGCTCACGAGTCTGATGAAGGGTTACGCGTCGTTGGGCGCTGGTAAAATTTCCCTGCTTAAAAATCCGGGCGGGCTCGACGTGGATGAAACGAAACAAATAATCGACGCCGCGGGATTTTTCGATATATGCATACCGCTGAGCATGCTGCTTGGTTTTGCCGAAGATTATCAAAAAATTCTTCTCAATGCCAAGCACGAATCAATTCTCTCGCGATCGAAGAGCGATGATAATGCAGTTATTCAAACGACTGTGGAAGATAATGCAGTTTATCGACCGCCTGCGGAAGATTATAAGCTAGTTCTGCAAAAAGTTGAATGGCTCATACCATACGTGACAATTTCCGATCAACGGCGAATACAACTCTTAAAGTTTATTGCCAAAGACGCGCCAATCTCCATGAGTTTTCGCACGTGAGAGTTGTATGAATATCCAATGCTCCCAGCTACGTCAAAGCACGTGTGGACTGTCAAAACATCGACTCAGCTTGAAAAACCGCGTTATGTCATTCTCGCCTTTTAGACCGATCGAAAAAATCGTGTGAAGAAGAATGCGAGTCATTTCGATCATTGTAATATTGCCGACATTAAGCTTTATTTGAATTCGCAATGTTATCCGTACGGAAATTTGAATCTAAATATAGGACAAAACCAGTATGCCATGCTCTACGAAATGTCTGCAAACTTTTAGAACGCATATTATGGCAAAGAGGCGGAACCATGGCTCGAAAAGACTGAATTTCTCAATTACGCACCTCTCGTCGTCATTGATTGTTCGAAACAGAACGATTCACTCAAGTCTGGACCTGTCGATGTGCGCCTTGAATTTGAAGCAAGAGCTAATTTTCCCGCTCAAACATTCGCATATTGTTTGATCATACATGATCGTATAGTCGAGTATAGTCCGCTGAGCGGTGGCGTGACAAATTACGATAAAATCATATCCAGAGCACAATTGCGGGTTAGTCGTTGCCGAGATGGACTTTATCGTAGATCTACAGGGCTTCAAAAGACCCATCAATGAGTTTGTACTGAAGGAAATATCAATAATCGCCGTCAATCGCAACGTGGAATCCTTGACTCTTCACATCAAACCCGCGACACCTAAACATCTCTACCAGCAAAGTACAAGGCGATTAACGCGTGGCTAGAACGAAATTATCATGGACTGAAATGGAATTCAGGCGGAATATCATACAGTGCAGCTGTGAAAAAGATTCGAGCGGCCTCGAAGGTGCTCGCTAAAGGACTGGAGAAATCAATCTGGCTGTCGAAAGTAATCGATCCCTCGATGAAGATTATCGACATGGAAACCTTGGACTGTCCATCGCTGCGACGATTACCGAAAATTGCACCAAATACGGGCTGCTCGCTGCATTCTTTCGACTCAAAGTACAATTGTGCTAATGCAAACATAAAATCGCTGAAAAAGTGGTTAAATGTATAGGAGGCCTTGTACGAGGGAGGAATTTTTGAAATAAAGAAAAACTTTTATTTTGTCGATAAATCGTGTCTTCTCTGTTTTATTATTATTCGAAGCTTGGAAAAAATCGATACATACTATTTTCCTTAATAGTTAGTTTAACGAAGAATGTGGATTATTTTCTTGAATTTTTTTGAAAAAACTGGAAATAATTTTTTTTTCCACACTTTCAAGTCCTTGTTATATTTTTCACGTATATTGTTCGAGAATTCACTTTCCACCATAACAATGCAAAAATCGTCTTTTTTTTTCTTTTTGATAATGCGGGCTCCTCTGATGTCGTGATGATGAGATGATTCGGGTTGGATAAAGTCGGATGACACGGTGGATCCATAATTTTGCCGCACATGTGTTTGAATTCAATGCTGTTATACTTTCCACCAAAGTAGTTCATGTACAATTGACCATTGTGAGCGGCATTCATCATGTTCGTCAATGCGTCGCGATCATTGTCAAAGGCTTTTGCGAGCCTAGCCGGACGGAAGACGGAAAACTCGTCGCTGACGTCCACGACGATTCTCTTGCCGAATTTAGTCTTCGCGGCTCTGATGTCAGATATTTGATAATCCGATTGTTGAATTAGCTCCGTCAACTTTTTTATCGGCAGAAATTCTCCCATTTTTGCCACTTTGTTGATTTTCGTGAAATCCATGTTGATTGATGTAAGTATTCTTCAACGATGATGTGATAAATTTCGAATCAGATCGCGTTCAAATGACTTTTTTAACTTGATCAATTTCTTTTATCAGCAACTCTAGGCGCGTCTTGAGTTCACGACGTTGAGATGACATTTGACTGCTGCCTATGATGAAGCTTGATTCGACGTGCACATTTTCTCCACCACCAAATTATCCCCCCTCCCATGCAACGGGCGACAAAAAATCAACGCTTTTCTTTGTCCTCGATACTCTCTCTAGTTTCGGCTTTCTCCTCCTCCTCCTCCTCCTCCTCCTTCTCCTCTTTCACCTCCCGACAACATTGAATGCAATCTCGTCGTGGGGGTGGGGGGCCAACTATGCAATCTCCCGTCAGTCCAACCAAATACCAATGTTTTTCGCACCGTAGATATGAGATAATTTCCTCATCTTTGCGTAGATGCTTGGGTAAACGATCCCACAGCGAGTTAATATCTTGCGGATTCAATACCAAAATGATCTGTTTCGGCATACATTTTAAGCCACTATGTGTCGATTCCCACACCTCTTTTCGAGGATACACTCCTTTGTCGCTCTCTTCAGTTTCCCCCTTCTCCGCCGTTTCCTCTCTCACCTCTTGACGACAGCCAGCGCAATTTCGTCGTAAGGGTGCCTTAATTTCTTCCGAATGAAACTGATCCCAATGTTTTACGCACGGTAGATATGACATCATTCCCTCATCTTCGCGTTAATGCTCGGGTAAACGATCCCACAGCCAGTAAGTCAAGCGCGGATACAATATTAAAATCATCTCTTTTGACGCATATTTTAAGTCACTATGTGTCAATTCCTGCGCATCTTTCGGTGGATAATACACTCGGCCACTTGAATCCATTTTAACAACAAGCGACACACGCACACAATGACGGCAGAGGATTGACTGAAATTTCTTCTCAATAAAAATGAGAATTAGCTGATATGATTCTCGATGAAATTCACGTCTCAGCCTGATCACTCTATCACCCCAATTGTTTATCTTAAAATATCAAAGTGCATGCCGACGAAATTTCCATGAACTCCCTCTGCAACGGACGACGAAAAACTCAACGCTCCTCCTCCTCCTCTTTGTCCTCGATACGCTCTTTAGTTTTCGCTTTCTTCGCCTTTTCCTCCTCCTTCTCTTTCGCCTCCCAATAACATTTAACGCAATCTCGTCGTGGTGGTGTGGGACCATCTATGCGAGTTTCCAGCATATCAAGCGTATTCCAATGTTTTACGCACGGTAGACATGAGATTATTTTTTTATCCTCGCGTAGATGCTGCGGTGAACGATCCCACAGCCGATAAATATTTCGCGAGTAAAACATTGAAATGACCCCTTTCGACATATATTTCAAGTCACTATGTGTCAATTCCCACTCTGCTTTTGCGGGGTAACACACTCGCACGCTCGTGTCCATTTTACCGGTAAGCGGATCAACCATTGCAACGGACGGCGAATCAACTAAAATATTTTTAATTGTGAACCGATGATCGTCTATGCAGCTATGTGTTGATAATATCCGCATGCGTTGCGGAGAAAAAAGGTAGACCATGTTTGTATACATTTGTATACATCATAAATTTGACACTCGACACTCTGCGCGTGAGAGCGCGATCGAGCGAGAGCAAGAGAGAGCGCGTGCGACAGAGAGAGCGAGAGAGAGAGAGAGAGAGAGAGAGAGAGAGAGAGAGAGAGAGCGCGTGCGGGTCAACGCCATCGATGACGCCGTCATCTAACGCTTCCTTCAAAAAATCATAGGCATCTAATCGAAAATCCCGAGACCCCCCCCCCGCACACACGCACGTGCACGCATATACACGCAACACATGCTAACGAAAAAAATCCCAAATCCCCCCCTCTTGCTGCCCACCACCCACCTGCTACCCACCACCCACCACCCACCGCCCGCCACCCACCGTCCGCCACCCACCATCCACAAGTCGCCCATGACTCACGACGTGGTTTGTGTCTCGGCTAAGTGGTTCGAGTCTCGGCTAAGTGGCTCGAGTCTCGCTTGAAAAAGGTCGGTAAATGTCGGGGTAGGGATCTCGAGTCAGAACCGGCCCTACAACACTACTTCAGGCTAAATCAAAATCTAACTTAAATTTCAGGCTGAACCAAAATTCAACTCAAATTTTAGGCTGAACCAAAGTTTAACTCAAGTTTTAGGTTCAACCGAAATCTAACTTAAACTTTAAGCTAAACTACAATCTAACTTCAATTTAAGGCTCTATTTGCTAACGCTCTATAAAAAAAATCTGAATAAAGATTTGCGTGAGCCGTTTTGGAATAAAAATAACATGGGAAAAATTATTTTTACGTCATCTGATTTTTATAACTAACAAACGATTCATCATAAGAGAAATCTACAAACATATCTTTGTACAGGATTGAACGCTTTACAAAAAAGGTTTTGAGTTACTTTTTAATAAGTCCACTCGTTTAAAAGTTATTCAATGTCAAAGTTCAATTTTTCGAAGATTTAACCGATTTTATAACGGAACGATTAGTTTTATCGACAAAATGTGAATAAAATTTCATGTAAAATACGAATGAAACTTTCGAGAAATATTTAAGAATAGTTCTTACCATAATAATAATAAAAAATAGAACGCATTTAGCAAGTTGAGCAGTAGAATTTGGCTTATACATTTTTCTTTTAAATTCCATTTAAAAATAAAATCAAATAATCATTTTCGGTTACACTACAATAAATGTCATTTTCTTAATAAAAAAAATGAAATTTTTAGGCAAACTTCTGCTGCACAATTTTCTTGAAGCGTTTCATTTTTGTTATTCCTATAGTGAGAATTATTCGTTACAATGACTGGAAAGCTTGATTTATGTTTCACACGAAAGTTTGTGCACATCTTGTCGATATAACTAATAGTTTTGGTGTAAAAATCGGCCAAATTTACGAAAATATAAATTTTGCCATTGAATAACTTTTGAACAAGTGGACTTATCAAAAAGTAACTCAAATTCTTCTTTGTAGAAAGTTCAATTCTGTACCAATTCTGTCTGTAGATTTCTTTTATGATGAATTGTTTGTTAGTCAAAAAAATCAGAAGACGTAAAAATAATTTTTCTTATGTCAATCTCATGGAAAATAGAAAAATGCGATAAGTACGATGTTAATATTAATATTAAGAGCCCATATTTTCACACGCCCTTTCTTATACCTTATAAAACTTTTAAGCCTATACAGCGAGTAAAGGAACTAGTGGGCCGACGTGAACAGGGTTATAGAGCGTCACCAGCCGAGTAAAACGCTTTTTTTAATTTTTTTCTCCGATCAAAATTGACGAAGATATCGTTGGTCAAAGTTTAGCTGATTCGACAATACGGTAAGTACCGATTAAACGATGGATGTACTGTGCATTGTTTCGCCACATCGACAGATGACAAGCGAACGGATGACAAGCGTCTTTGGTTCGAAGCTAGCTGCGAACGAGAGAGTGGGATACAGCAATCCCCTTTTTAATTTTTTGAAGTTACGAATGGTTTTCGTATTTGTTCACAACAGCAGAGGCATCTCATAATGCCATTCAATTATCACGAAGCACCTAAAAATTGAAATGATCCTGAAAAACATTAAGCATCCATCTGTTTGATAATCGAATAATTCATTCACACGTCACGCGGTTATGTCTGATGTACGAATATGACATTGGGAGCGCACTCACATAAAAACAATCTGTCAGCACAGATGTCATTTTGAGGTGATCCAAAGCTTTCGTTCAGCAAGGATTGCTGTATCCCGCTCTCTCGATCGCAGCTAGCTTCGAACCGAAGACGCTTGTCATCCGTCGATGTGGCGAAACAATGCACAGTACATCCATCGTTTAATCGGTACTTACCGTATTGTCGAATCAGCTAAACTTTGACCAACGATATCTTCTCCAATTTTGATCGGAGAAAAAAATTTAAAAAAGCGTTTTACTCGGCTTGCGACGCTCTATAACCCTGTTCACGTTGGTCCACTAGTTCCTTTATTCGCTGTATGGAAGAAAGAATTTTTTTTAACGCCATGTATATTGTACCATCAACAATTTGGATCATAGGGCTGTGATAGTTATGGGAATTTATTTTTCTTGCTTATTTTTGTCGACAATTGCGAATCTACGAAAAGGTTTTACAAAGCATTGTTTGAGAATATCTGCGTATTAGATTATAATTAAATTTTACACCGTGTTTATAGCGAATATTTTCTCCAATATAAATGGCATCCACTACACTGAGAAAAAAATGGTTGAATGAACTCAATCTTTAGTCGCATCCGCATGACTAAATATTTAATTGTACGACTCCAATTATTTTTGTCTGAATCATATTTTGGTCAACTGAAGCGCAGAATTATTCAAGAAACTAATTATTTAGTTATACCAAATAAATATTTACTCGTGCGTATTTGACTACAAATATAGTTACATTACAAGAGATATTAATCAATTGAAACAATTTAAATTTTTTGATATACATGAAATGTACCAAAATAACTGTACTGTATTTTCAACTGCGTATGCACAACAAGCCATGCACTTTCATTTTTTGTTCTTCTGCATTTTGGACGATTTCAACACCAATTTATATGAAATTCATGTTAATAAATTAAATCAGGAAAGATACTTTGAAACAACTTTCAAAAAGAAGTAAAATCAATCACGAAATACTTCTCAGAAGTAAAAAAAAGGACGCCATGTATTAAATCCCAAAAATTCGAATTCAAAAAAATTCCAAAAATTTAAAAGAAATCCTAAAAATTTGAAATCTGAAATTAACAAAAAAAAACAAAACAAAAAACAAATCACATAAGCCAAGCCAAAAACTTAGCGTGCGTAAATTATTAAAGACCAAGCTAAACTAAAAAAACTTGGCGTGCAGGGTTAAGAACCAATACGCTCGGCGAGGAAAAACCGAGACCATCCACCCTTATCGTTCAACGAAGGAGTTAATGAATGAGAAAATGAAAAGGAAAATAATTGATCAAGTGCCCTAGTAAGCAACCATGAGAATATACACAAGAGGTAAGGGTAATCTAGTGATTAACTATGAGAAAAGTTCACTGAGAAAAATCTTGTCCAAGGTTTATATTTAAATAAACGAACAATGATATTATCATTATTTTTGGAATAGTGGAGAATCTTTTATTGACCTTTGGTTATGTCCGAATTTGATAAATCACAATAGCTACTTCCTTGTCATAAATGTTCTCGGTCAGTAATCGTCAGCAAACTACAGTAGGGGATCAGATAACTTGACTCGACGGGGCCGGAAACATTCACATAACTTAACTTTCCGCTCACTCTCCCACTCACGTTTCTAAGCGCATGCGCACTACGCATATTGGCAATACGCATGCTCATAGATGTTTCGCGGTCGTTCAAAGGTTCGCAGTGGGGATAAACGGTCATAGGAAGAGTCAAGATATGCGAGCCGTCAAGTTATCTGATCGTCTACTGTACCTGACAGTAAAAAATACAAGTGATAATAATCTATGCTATCATCATATGAGTAAGTATAATAATGTTCTATCTGATCTCGTGGAAATCCTACAGCACCTCCCGGGCTGATTTTTCTTAATCCTGCATGCCAAGTTTTTTAGTGTGGCTTGGTCTTTAATAATTCACGCGAGCTAAGTTTTTGGCTTGGCTCATGTGATTTGTTTCTTTGTTTGTTTTTTTTTTGTTAATTAAGATTTCAAATTTTTAGGATTTCTTTTGAATTTTTGGGATTTTTTTGAATTCGAATTTTTGGGATTCAATACTCGGCGTCCTTTTTTTACTTCTGAGTATATATAAGCGAAATACCACTCACCCACTCATCACAAGATCTCCAAAACTATACGGCCGATTGACTTGGAATTTGGCATGATTACTCCTTTCTCGACGTAGACGCTCACTAAGAACGGATTTTGACTAATTCCTATCAGAAACGGATTCTCCACTACCATCACATATACCATCTCTCTTTCTTATACCATAGCAAAGGTTACCATGGCAACGGTCAGCATAGCAGTGGTTACCATGCCAACGGTTACCGTAGCAACGATCAACGTAACAATGGTTACCACGCCAACGGTTACCGTAGCAACAGTCAACATAATAACGGTTAGCATGGCAACGATTACCATAGCGACGGTCAATATAGCAACGGTTACCATGGCATCGGCTACCATAGCAACAGTTACCATAGCAACGTTTATCATGGCAATGGTTACTATAGCAACGGTTACCATAGCAACAGTTATCATGGCAACGGTTACCAGAGCACCAGATTCCATAGCAACAGTTACCATAGCAACTGTTACCATAGCAACGGTTACCACAGCAACGGTTACAATAGGAACGGGTACCATACCAACGGTTACCATAGCAACGGTTACCATAGTAACGGTTACCATAGCGACGGTTACCATAGTAATGGTTACCATGAAAACGGTTACCATAACAATAGTTACCCGACGGATACTATGGCAACGGTTATCATGGCAACAGTTACCATTACCACTATGGCTTAGCGTGGGTAGGTGTGGGTGGTGGTGAGTGCGAATTATTGTGGGGGTAGGGTTGGATGATGATTAAGGTACTGCAGTCGATTGTGGGGGTGGGGATGGGTGTTAATTGTTACATGGGTAGGTGTGGATGATGGTTCGGGCACCATGAGTGGTTGTGAGGCCAAGGACCGGTGTAAGTTGTTACATAAGTTTGTTGCTTAGCTTGGATAGGTATAGGTGGTTTCGAGGGTAGAGGTAAGTGTGAGTTACAAAGGTGGGTGTAGGTGTTATATTACATACGATCACTACACAATAATTTCGAATTTATATTTATTATGGTCTGGAAATTGAGCATCTCGATTATATTTCACGTCTAGGTTCCACAATCAATTATTATCGTGAGCCGAGTATATGTGAAATCCCGAAAACTAGAATTCAGACCCGTAGTTCCCGCAGACAAATTTGCGGGGAAAAGCTAGCACCTCTATGAACCTCTTAATGTCTTCATATATAGGGCATTCCACGCCAAATCGATCACTTTAGAACCCGGCCCTTTTCGATTTAGTTGAAACTTTTTTACCTTTTTTTACCCTATCAAAATAATTTTTCAGAATTTTTTTAAATTTTTACACTTAGCCGATAAAAAGTTATACATTTTTTTAAAAAATTGGCTTTTTATCTTTCAAATAGCTATAACTTTTTTAAAATTTGACGTATCAAGACGATTTTTTTTTCAAAATTTTTGTTTTTTAATGTACTTTTTGAAAAAAATACAAAAAAATCATAAAAACCCATCTTAATTGTTTTTTTTTTCAGATTTTCGGAACGAATCGAAAATTCCTCGATGATTACCATTTTTTTTTTCATTATATCAAACTTTGACATTTTCTGCAAATTGTCAAATTTTTTTAGAGTGGTGTTTTTTCGATTTCTATTTTTTTTCCAATTGAAAAAAAAACTTTTTTTCAACTAGCCTTATTTCTCGGAACACCATTCTGCACATTATTGAGGGTCTTTAGAGGACTTCGAAACTCGAAAAAAAATAAAAACAAAAATGGAAAATGGTAATCATCGAGAAATTTTTGGATTTTTCCAAAAATCTAAATAAAAAAAACGATAAAGATGCGTTTCAATAATTTCTTTGTATTTTTTTCTAAAACAATATTCAAAAACAGTTTTCGAAAAAAAATATAAAAAAATTATTGAAATTCATCTTCATGGTTTTTTATTAGATTTTTGGAAAAAATCGTAAATTTCTCTATGATCACCATTTTTTATTTCTTTTTTTTTATTATATCAAACTTCGACATTTCCTGCAAATTCTCAATTTTTTTCAGAGTAGTGATTTTTTTGTTTCTATTTTTTTTTCCATTTGAAAAGAAAATTCTACTAGCCTTATTTCTGATAACACCATTCTGCAAATTTTTTAAGGTGTTTAGAGGACTTCCAAACATGAAAAAAAATGAAAACAAAAATTGAAATTGGCAATCTTCGAGAAATTCTTAATTTTTTTTTTTTCAAGTTTGGAAGTTCTCTGAACACCCTCAAAAGTTTGCAGAATGGTGTTATGAGAAGTAAGGCTGATCAAAAGAAAGTTTCGTTTTCAATTAGAAAAAAAAATGGAAATCGAAAAAACACAACTCTAAAAAATTCAAGGATTTGCAGAAAATGTCAAAGTTTGATATAATAAGAAGAAGAAAAAATTTAAAATGGTAATCATCGAGAAATTTTCGATTTTTTCCGAAAATCTGAGAAAGAACGATGAAGATGGGTTTTTATCATTTTTTTTTTTCATAAAGTACATGAAAAAAATAAAAATTCTAAAAAAATCGTCCTTATACGTGAAGTTTTGAACAAGTTATAGCTATTTGTAAAATAAAAAGCAAATTTTTTTGAAAAATGTTTAACTTTTTATCGGCTGAGTTTAAAAATTTGGAAAAATTCTGAATTATGTTTTTGATAGGGTAAAAAAAAGAAAAAAGTTTCAGCCGAATCAAAAAGGGTCGAGTTCTAAAGTAGTCGATTTGGCGTGGAATGCCCCATGTATTAATTATATACATACCTCTCTCTATCTCATGACAGAGTGAGATGTGAGATATGTAGATCATGCTATAAATAACCTTATATATACATAGATCTGCTTTATATATTTATATCATACGATAAATGACGCTATATATGTGTCATTCTATACTATTTCGACCTGGGTCTGACCCTTGACCTCTCGGACTTGGCTCGCGATTTTTCACATGATTGTTCTCACTTTGAAAAGCACTCAGTTTTTTTTTGAGATTTTTCAGATTCAATTCGAAATTTCTACAATTTCTTAAATGAGTTTATTGATCGCCACAATTTAGAAATCTGAACAAATTCTGAAAAATCGAATGTCAGATTCCAAAATTTTTTCCTTCTTACTATTGTGACGTATGACGTATATTCAATTTCTTTTGTTTTATTCAAATTCAGACCCTTCGCCACCGTCTTAATTATAGTTAGGGAAAAACCAGTTCATAATGACGCATTTCGTAAAAGCAAAATAGGTAACACTTCTAGTCGCTTTCCCACACGTAGTGCGATTAACTCAGAATATCCAAAATATTTCATGGAAACACGTGCATATCAGACCCCAAGCTGCTCAAATATCTCAGCATGGAGAAGTCGTACAATCATCAAACGAGTGCGCATACAAGTGTCACCGAAAGCAGAGCATTCCTACTGCCCTACTCACAAATATTCAGATAATCGTAGGCCTAGCACTCCGATACAACACACAAACACACTAACGTTGCTTATGTACACACGTATGGACCTGCTCCGTTCTCCGCTGTGGGTAAGCATTTTCCAGAAAGAGCTCCAAATATAAAGGAGACACGCAGAGAATCGAGTGTATCCATGCTCTTATTTTGAAGATGATCAATGTTGTACAGTCTCGTATTCGTGATTCGCCCTTTTCTCAGGAAGGAACTTCATTTCCTCAATTCTCGAAAATTATATTTTTATTAAGGGGGTCCTGTCAGCGTGAAATCAGAAAAAAATGGTTTTTTTTACGTTTTACAAACTCTTTTGCACTTATTTACCAAGTCATAGACCCTTGCGTTGAAAAATGGCGAAGTTACAAGTGAATCTGTAAACAAAGAATTTAGAAAATTGAGAAATCCATTTTCAAAATTGTGCATTTTTTTCACAGATTCTGGATCATAAATAAGTAATCTATGTCGTGATTGGAAAGTGGGATGCGGCTGCCTTATATTTTCTTTATAATTTTTTATTTGTTTCTAAAATGAAAATAAAAAATTCTAATATCCCTCATGATAGTGAAAAAAAATAGACAAAAATAAAACATGTCTTGGAACATTTCGATATTTTGCATATTTTCCAAAGTAAATGAGAAAAATCTGTTGTACCCCAGATACCTCAATTACGGAATACCACGAATATTCCAAATCGCGATATGCACGTTTCCCAGATTTAGCAATTGTTGTCATTTTATCATAATACACGCGCGTTCGAACTCGAGCAATTGTGCAGGTCAGCAATTACGCAAGCGACGCATCATCGGCGTCTCGGCCAAGCACTGCCAATCAGCAGTTTTACTAAATACGAAAATCTCGTAATTCATGTTATCTTAACCGAATTACGAATATAAATACTAATATCTTGTACTAAGAAATTATTGTTAAATCAATAATATAATAACAAAGAAATGCTTGCGCGATTGCGCTCTTTCCAGTATATAACGGACCCGAGAGCAGACACAAGACAGTTCCGACTCAAAGTACCAACCTGCACGACTGGTCCGACGAGGCAAGCGCAACGCGCCTCTGTTAGTTATTACCATTTGTATTTTCTATTCCTATGATAATAAATTATTCTTTTCTACGACTACCTTTGGTTCGACTCATTTGGGTTCTAATCCTTAATCTGGTAAGATCCCGATCAAAATAATGGAGTAATCTCAAACTCTCGCCATTCAGAGTAGCTAACTGAATTTCGGCGATACAGCAAATCTTTTTTTGAAAAAAAATATTCTTATTTATTTTGAAAAATATGCAAAATATCAAGATTTTTCAAGACATGTTTTATTTTTATTTTATTTTTTACTTCTATGAGGAATATTAGGAAATTATTTTTTTATTTTATTTTAGAAACTGAAAATAAAAAAGTTATTTAAAAAAATATAAGGCAGCTGCATGCCACTTTCTAATCATGATAGTTGTTGCTGCAATAAAAAACACCCATTCGCGCGTGCTTTATTATTTTTTTTTTATCGGATTCACTTATTTTTATCGAGTGTTTATTTATTTTTTCAAAAGTAATATAAAATATCTATACCGATCGTGAAATTACGTGAAAGTGCATTTTCGATCTCGACAAACGACACGAGCAGGTTCACAGTGGTTAGTAATACGTCAGTCCATATGTTTATTATATTCAATTATTTGTAAAGACAATGGTGTTCGACGTCTTTACTAAAAAATCGAGTTGATTTTCATATTTATTTACACTTTTTTCAGTCAGTGAATTGAATTCCATGCCTTATATGGACAATATAACCTCCAAACTATCAACGGATTAGAGGTTCTATTGTAAAAAATGTATAGCATTTTTGGTATAAAAAGATTTGTAAATATTAAAAATAATTAAAAACACAAATATGAAAAAACCGTGAAAAGCGTGTTCAAAAATTTTGTGTCTGCATGCAATTACCATGAAAAATATTGTTTGTTATACAGGTGCAGTAATCGGTGAAGCGAGAGACTGAGGAAACCTTTTTCCATACATTCAACTTCGGAGGCTCTTTCCCGAAGCCTGGGTCTTAAAAAACTCTGCGCGCAATCCTCAACAAACCGCTTCATGGATCTCATCCTACGACGTCTCATTTTCTTTGTAACACTTTTACGGACCGCTTGAGCATGGCACATTTTTATTATAATTAATATTGTTTTGTGTGCAGTGCTCTAAAAACCAAAAATGGGTCAAAGATCCAAAAAGTGGCCTGTAACGCCAAAATAAGGATTTGCAAAAAAATGTGCCTCGCTCAAGCGGTCCGCAAAATTTTTACAAAGAAAATGAGACGTCGTAGGATGAGACGTCGTAGATCCGTCAAGCAGTTTGGTCAGAACTGCGCGCAGCATATGAAAATCAAAAATTGATTTATGAGAGTTCCGCTGCACCTTAATGGTTCTAACTAGCGTCAAAACTAGCTACATTCGATACATCAAATTGTAGACTATCTGTGAAATTTCCACAAATGCCATGAACATTTAAGTTGATGTTCAAAAATCGGCATTTTGACTCTGTCAGTCTCCCCTTAATAGAATCTTAGCAGGAGATCGCACGTGTTAACTCAGCAAGGGGGGTTAAGCTTTTCATAACTAGACCAACGCCGAAAACAACTGTATTCACCAATATAAATGTAGGAAAATCCGTATGCCCAAATTTGTAAAATTAATCTCCCGCTGAGCAAACAGACCCTTTAAAAACTCTTGCGCAGCGACAAATCCAAGTTTAGTCTTCGTTTAGTCTTCGATGGCGTTGAGTCGTCACGCTCCGAACCTTCACGAGAGAGTGAGGAATAGGACTATCCTAGTGTGTCCGCGATCGCGTATCTAGCCTCGGAATTTATATCGTCGTGAGCGAACCTTTTATTATCATTATTTAATATTAAAAGCTTGTGTTTGAAATTGTCCGCGAAGTGTGTTACCGCGTTGACTCATTATTTAAAATTGTATTCTCGAAATTGTGAATTGTGTGAGGTATAAAGAAATATATGACGTCAAAATAATGAACGAGTGTTAACTGAAATCAAGTGTCAACCATCAATCGACGACCAACCTAATTCAAAAGGCATCATCTTGGGTGTGAAAAGGAACTCCGCAACACACAAGTGAATCTAACCTTAATAACCAGTTGATAAAACAAGGTCTCCGAAGATCTTTCAGTGTACCTTTTTACTTCCGATTATTTGTTGTTAGTTTTGTCGTGATAAATAGTCAACAGAGTAAAGCGTTAGCCGCTCGACGCTTAGGCTCGAATTTCTTACCGTCTCCGGACGTTACACTATTTTCCAGCTTTTTCTGGAAAAAAACGTTAAAGAAATAAAAGCTAGAGTTATTTTCCAATGAATGTTTGCTGAAACATTTTCATCTGTCATATCGGATTTTTGAAATTTTTTCAGATTTTTCGCAAAAGATTTTTTTGAAAATTTATTTTGCTTATAAATGGTTCCGAAAAATCTGAATTTTTTATCAAAACTCCGATATAGCATATGAAAATTTTTCAGCAAACATCCAGTGTAAAATGACTCCCGCTTCTAATTTTTTTAGCGTTTTTTCGGAAAAAGCCTGAAAATTGTCATCTCCCCACTCCGGCTCTAAGTATTAGCTAAAAAAAATTAGAAGCGGGGGTGCTTTTACTATGAATAGTTGCTGAAACATTTTCATATGTCATATCGGATTTAAAAAAAAATTCAGATTTTCCGGAACTATTCATTATAGCAAAATAAAGAACAAAAAATCTCTTGCGAAAAATCTGAATTTTTTTTTTTTAATCCGAAATGACGTATGAAAATCTTTTAGTAACCATTTACAATAAAATAACTCCCACTTCTTTTTTTTTAATGTTTTTTTTTCGGAGAAAGCTTTAAAATTGTGAGAAGAAAAAATCTTCCTATCCCGGCTATAAGCTTAAGAGTTTTGATATCTGACACACGATTTTTCAGAATTTTTTCAGATTTGTAAATTGTGTCGATAAATAAAAACGTGAAAAAAATGTATAAGATTCAAATTGAATATGAAAAGTCTAAAAAAAACTGGGTGCCTTTCAAAGTGAGAACAATCATATGAAAAATCGCGAGCCAAATCCGAGAGGTCAAGGGTCAAACACAGGTTGAAATGGTACGGAATGACACATACATATTAGGGTGGGCAAAAAATCCGCTTTTTTTAAAATTCTTTCAGCAATACCGAAAATATTGTTTATTATGCTACAAAAAAGGTCTGTGTGAAGGGACAAAATGTTGAGTCAACATCCTAGGCCCGCCCAAGTTCGTTAAAGTTGAAAGTGTTGGAATAGTATATTGTGCAACTAGTGTGGCAATTGACAACGCCGCACGAGTTGCACATACTATTTTTTATTGCGAATGCGGAATAAATCCCAATATAAAATTGCCCTGGTGGAGGGGCGGGGTGAAGGCTCAGTAGGGGTCGAGGGGCAAAGCCTCGATGGGGGGTTGGGGGGGCGAAGCCCGCCCACAGACCAAAAATAAGAACTACAAAGTTAAAAAATATACAGGAAACTTAGTTAAGGAACAATGAAAACCATTTTTATTTTGAACAAGAACAAGAACCGCATGAGTAATAAAATAGTATACGATCTCTCACGTCAATCTCAATTCAGTTCTAATATTTCGGTTGCGTTTTTGTTTTTGTTGAATTTCACCGACGTTATTCTTTTATTTAATTTCGGCACTGAATTTGCGTTCGCAAAGAATAATAATAATAATTTGCGTGTGCAAAGTGAACTTTGCGCACTCAAATTATAAAATGGGCAAAAAGCTACTTTTCAACCGTAACAGCGCGCGCAAAGATACCGCTTTTCCCGCATTAGTAATAAAAAAAAAAATTTCTTGGCTTATTTTCATTGAAAATTTAATTCTCTACAAAAAAGGTCTTTGTATAAAATCATGTAGGATTGGGGGTTTCTAAGATAATTGCAAATTTACTTAAAAATAGTCATTTTTTTTCTATAAATATTTTTCCTATGAAAAAAAAGTTGTCGTTTTTTTTTTTATTATTATTTTTTTTAGTACTGACGATGTGACGTCAGTACTCACAGTTAATTCGAAACACAGCCTAATCGTAAGTCGAAGCAAATGTTAGATGTTCTCTTCGTGAAATCCTAGCGCCAGAGGTGAAAATGTTGCGAACTTTACGGAAAATCGGTTCCATATGATCAAAGGTCGTGATAGCGAGTCTTTTTACATACGACGCGACCTCTGCTCATAAAAGCAGAACTACAGAAAGAGTCATAGATGAACCCGGCCATTGAATGAACTTACAGGAAATGTTACTTACGGAAAGCGTAGCCAATTTGTAATTGTTATTATAAAAAATCTGTTTGGAAAAATAATAATTGTTACAATAAGCGACAATTTCAAAATATACATATAATATTGAAGTAAATAGACTTGACGATTGCTTGCGTAGGGAATCTATTAAAAAAGGGACGGTAATTTTTTTTATTCGTAAGAAAAATATTTATAGAAAGGAAAATGACTATTTTTAAGTAAATTTTGCAATTATTTTAGAAATTATCAATCCTTCATGATTGTATGTAACGACTTTCTGTGTAGAGAATTAAATTTCCTACGAAATATGGAGTGTATCAAATATTTTTTAACCATGAAAAATGTAAATATAGAGGGAAATTACAATTTTTTTATTAAATTGCAATTATCTTAGATACCATCAATCCTACATGAATACATATAAGGACCTTTTTTGTAGAGAATTGAATTTCCTATAAAATAAGAAGATTATCAAATATTTTTTCACCCATAACAAGTATAAATGTAGAGGAAAATGACAAATTTTCCACAAAAACAGCAATTATCTTAGAAACTATCGATCCTACATGATTTGATATAAGGACCTTTTTTGTAGAGAATTAAATTTCCAATAAAAATGAGCCGAGATCATTTATTTTTAACACTTTGATCTTCAACGAACTTGGGCGAGCCTAGGATGTTGACTCAAAATTTTTTCCCTTCACTCAGATTTTTTGTGTAGCATAATGAACAATATTTTCGGTATTGCTAAAAGAATTTCAAAAAAGTGGATTTTCGGCCCACCCTAATAAATATATATATATACATATGTATATATATATATATATATAACGTCATATATAATGCTATGTATACATAAATATGCTTTACATATGTGTCATTCCATACCATCTCGACCTGCGTCTGACCCTCGGATTTGGCTCGCGATTTTTCACATGATTGTTCTCACTTTTAAGAGCACCCAGTCGTTTAAAAAAAATTTCAGATTTTTCACGAGAGATTTTTATTCTTTATGCTTCTATAATAAATCGTTCCAAAAAAACTGAAAAAAAATAAGATATGACATATGGAAATGTTTCAGCAACCATCCATAGTAAAATCACCTCCACTTCTAATTTTTTAGCTAATGCTTCGTGCCAGAGTAGGGAGATTGCTATTTTCAGACTTTTTTTTCGAAAAAACGCTAAAAAAATTCGAAGCGGGACTTCATTTACAATGGATGGTTGGTGAAACATTTTCATATGTCATATCGGATTTTTGAACAAAAAAAATTCAGATTTTTCGGAACCATTTATAAGCAAAGTAAATTTTTTTTGAAATCTTGTGCGAAAAATCTGAAAAAAATTTTAAAAATCCGATATGACATATGAAAATGTTTCAGCAAATATTTATTGTGAAATAACTCCAACTTCTAGTTTTTTAACGTCTTTTTCGGAAAAAGCTTAAAAATAGTAAGAAGGATTGGACACACGATTTTTCAGAAGTTTTTCAGATGTTTGAATTGTGTCGAACGATAAAATCATTTAAAAAATTGTAGAAATTTCAAAGTGAATCTGAAAAATCTAAAAAAAACTGAGTGCGCTTCAAAGCGAGAACAATCATATAAAAAATCGCGAGCCAAATCCAAGAGGTCGAAGGTCAGACCAAGGTCAAAATGGTATGGAATGACACATATATAGATCATGTCATATATAACGCTATATACAGGGTGAGGCAATAACTATTAGTCGTCGAAATATTTTCTATCTAGTCAGACTTAGGCAAAAACTTTTCCTACAAAAGTTGCATAGTTCGTAGGGGGTCATCGAATGGTGGCTACGAGGTTCATCTTGGTGGAGGCGCTTCGAAGATTTTAAGGTCACCTCCATTTTTTTAAATGGATCCACTATTTTTTTTCTTCATAATTCCATCGAGGAACTGTAAATAAGTTCACACACCAATTTTCGTCATGATCGATCAAGATTTAGCATAAAAAATCGATAAAATGGAAATTTCAATGTTTTCAGCGTCAAGTCGATTGAAAAAACGGTGCAACCACTTACTTTATAAAAGATGCTCAAAGTGATGGCCACCACTTTCAATGCATGCTTGCACCCTGATTCGCATTGATTGTATGGCCTTGTTAATAATGTCAGTCTGGATTAACGAACAGGCTCTAATTATTCTCTCTCGCATATCTTGCACAGTAGTCGGCACTTCTTTGTACACCATGTCTTTTAAAACCCCCCATAAAAAAAAGTCCAGTGGTGTCAAGTCTGGCGAACGAGCCGGCCAAGGTACACGACCCCCACGCCCAATCCAACGATTGGCAAATTTTTCGTTAAGCTTATTTCTTGCGACCAAAGAAAAATGAGCTGGGCATCCATCATGTTGGTACCACATCGTGCGTCGTGTGTTTAATGGCAGTTTTTCTAATAAAGGTCCCAATTGATTTTCCAGGAAATTGGCGTAAGAATTCCCATTTAGATGTCCATCGATGAAATAAGGACCAATAATTTTGTCGCCAATCATACCACACCATACATTCAACGACCACTGTCTCTGGTGTTCAACCTGTCGCAGCCAATATGGATTTTCTGTCGCCCATAAATGCATATTGTGCAAGTTCACATTCCCGTGGTTGGTAAACGTAGCCTCGTCTGTGAAAAGCACGTTGTCCAAAAACAACCCATCGTTCTCGATTTGACGTACAACCCATTCACAAAAGTGCACGCGATTTATAAAATCCATCCCATGTAACCCTTGATGCAGACTGACATGATACGGATGAAACTTATGTCGATGTAAGATACGGAGTACACTTCGTTGACTTACACCAGACGCTCGTTCAATTTGTCGCGAAGCAACGTGGGGATTATGAGCAATCATTGCCAGGACCCCAATTTCAGTCATTTCATTACTTGCTGGTTTTGAACGCTCTCGACTACGACACTTTAAACTACCGGTTTCTCTAAGTTTATTGTACACATTGATAAATGTGTAATACGAAGGCGGACGACGATCCGGATAACGCTCAGCATACACAGTTGCCGCCTGCCTTGCATTTTTGCGACATTCTCCGTAAATTAACATCATATCAACTTGCTCCAGATAAGGAAACATTTTGCGACGTGGTTAATTCTGTACTGACGGAATTCAATTTTGTCGCAGGACTAATCATTGAAGAGAACACAGTGTTATGAAAATCACTGTTACGAAGAATGTAACAAATCGTAAACAAAGTCAATGTAACCGAAGTCAATGTAAACAAAGTCGCACGATTTACCTCGATAATCTCGCTCGATTGAAACTCGATTAGAGCCTTTTCGTTATCAATGAAAAGGCTGACGTTATTAATGCTAAATCTTGATCGATCATGACGAAAATTGGTGTGTGAACTTATTTACAGTTGCTCGATGGAATTATGAAGAAAAAAAATAGTGGATCCATTTAAAAAAATGGAGGTGACCTTAAAATCTTCGAAGCGCCTCCACCAAGATGAACCTCGTAGCCACCATTCGATGACCCCCTACGAACTATGCAACTTTTGTAGGAAAAGTTTTTGCCTAAGTCTGACTAGATAGAAAATATTTCGACGACTAATAGTTATTGCCTCACCCTGTATATATATATATATATATATATATATATATATATATATATATAAAATGATATATATAAAGCTATATATCCATAGATACTGCTATACCTGTGTATAAGCTCGATAACCCGTGTGTAAGCTCGAAAGCCTGTGTATAAGACAGTGAAGAGAGAGAGAGAGAGAGCGATGTTAATCTCACACACACTCACATTCCCACTACCCATACAAGCCCTCTCTATCGTACACGGTCGTACATACAGGTCTGGGCACTCCGTCAAAAAACTATGCTTCGAGATGCAGAGATTCTAATTCCGAATTCTGCCACATCGCTAGTGTAGGTGAGGGTTGCTTGCAGGCGCGTGTATATCTGTATCTATTATAAAGGACCCTCACTAATTGTGCGCTCCACGCTTTTGCGGCCCGTCCTGAAATAGTCCAGTCATTATATACATTTGAAAACAAAAATGAACATAGAAAGCTGATTTTTGGATATTGTGTGGGGGGGGGCGCTTAGAAAAGCTTAACTTCAAATTGTCGGCCAAGATTTCCTACGAGCTCTCGCCACGATCTTGAAAAAGAGGCAAATTTTAATTTTTTTTTTGCGATAATTTGGCTCCCCGTCATGATACGAAAATTTTGATGGTATCTTTTTTTGTTACTTTTTTTATGCTCTACAATTTAGGTCATGAGCATTTTTCCTTTATTGTTGATCGTTGTTGAGATATCGGACGAGAAAGTTTAAAATTGGTATGTTGAAACTTGTTTTTTGCTGTTCTCCGCTGCCAAGTCCGCGCGAAGTTTCGATTTCATAGCTCGTGCGGTTGTGTAAATATGTTTCGACGGATTCATAGTTCTAGAAAAAATTATTAAAATACAACATAAATAAATATAACAACAAGAATAGGAATGACACGTCCAATATTTATTCGAAAAATACATAATTTAATTTTGTCGAAATAGAAAATGGAGATTCATCGAGGTCCGTTCTGTATTTATAATTTTTGTCGTTTTGATGGTGCCGGTTTACATTCTTCCTGCTCAAGATATTCACCGAAATGTGGAGATTTTCTATAAATGGATGATGATTCTTGCATAATACAATCATCCACATCATCCTCGTGACACAAGAAGTAAACTTTCGCGACGTTCGATGGTCCCGATTCACATTCTTCCTGATCAGGGTATTCTTCGAAATGGAGAGATTTTCGATAAATGGATGATGATCCATGAGATGATTCTTGGATAATACAATCATCCACATCATCCTCGTGACACACAAAGTCGACTTTCGCGACGTTGTTACATGTTGCCCACTACAATTTAAACAAATAATGGAACAAACCATCCCTGCCTTTCGCATCCACAGGCAGCTTCGCATTTTCCCTTGCATTTGCACGATATGAGTTTTTATTATATTTTTTATTATTATTTATTATTTATTAATCATTTATTTATTTTTTGTATTATTTTATTTTTTATTCATTTATTTATTATTGATTTATTATTATTATTATTATTATTATGATTATATTATTATATTATACTCTTTGTTTATACTACAAGACGTGCTCTGCTTCTGAGAGCGTTACGAATAGATAGCATGGGGCACGCTACAGTCGACTTTACGGGGCGCTCAAAATCGTAATTTTTGTCCGAAAAAAAAAAAAAAGTCCATTGTAAGTTTCAGTATGCTCTACAAGTTCGATCATAGACATATCTTCGATATGTTTTACGAGAAAAGAGAGAACAGCAAAAAACAAGTTTCAACATATCAATTTTAAACTTTCTCGTCCGATATCTCAATAACGATCAACAATAAAGGAAAAATGCTCATGACCCAAATAGTAGAGCATAAAAAAAGTAACAAAAAAATACATTATTAAAATTTTCGTATCATGACGGGGAGCCGAGTTATCGCAAAAAAATAAAAATTTGCCTCTTTTTCAAGATGGCGGCGAGAGCTCGTAGGAAATCTTGGTCGACAATTTGAACTTAAGCTTTTCTAAGCCCCCCCACACAATATCCAAAAATCAGCTTTCTATGTTCATTTCGATTTCTTTGCCTTTTTTCGGATATAATGACTGGACTAAAACTAATTAAGCGTATTTTAGGGCACAACTTGAGGTATATGGGATATACGGGAGTGCCCAGTCCTGTATGTACGACCGTGCTATCGTATCACACCGCGAGGCAGAGCGCCGCGCGGACACTGAGAAAAATGTATGGCGACGTCAACGATATTTTAATTATAAAATATGTTTCCCTGACGCAACGTCTATAATTTATGGTTAACCTAATATGAAAAAAACATTGTAAAATAAACCATATTTTCGTAATCACACCGATCATCTCTGTACGGCAATTGCAACAATTTGTCTCCTTACCATGCATGAAGTGCTAGAAACTATTAAAAACATTGCATTCACAATACTTGCATGGTTGTACTTTCTATTATACATCAAATTCCGAATCGTTTTGCATATTAGCGACAGAAAGCAATGATTCTCATTTAATTGAAAGCATATAGTTTTACTCGGCAATAGTGTATAAGATAATCATAACTGTTGTATACTTGACGGTAATATATGAAATATAAATTAGCGGTTAGTTAATAGTCGACGTTGAGCACTGATATCCCAACCTCGTTTCACTGGGAAAGAATCATATTGTTGAAATTCCAGACAGACACGTGACAATGCCAGTTTCTATGCTGCACGGAAAAAACGAGTTGGTTGTGGCAACCATATGGTGTGTAACATATGTTTCAAGTAACTAGTTGGTTGGGGCAACCATTATTGTGGTTCCCACAACCAACTTTTTATTGGTTGGGTATTTCGCAACCAAAAATATAGTTACGGTAACCACGAAAATGGTTGCCCCAACCAACTAGTTGCTTGAAGTATATCTTACAAACTAGTTGGTTGCCACTGGCCACACCAACTCTTTTTTCTGTGCGAGTCTTTTTTTCCGGGTAAAAGAAAAAAGACTCTTTTGATGGGAATCCTTTTCGGATTCGACCATCTTGCGTTATGCCGCAAAGTATTAAATATCCATACATAAGTAAGGATATCAAACATAGACGAACTTGGAGACTTTATAGACGTCGAGGGGAAAGTTCGTTTGTGCGAAAGGAAGCCACCTACCGGACTTTTGGTGAACTGACAAATCTGCAGATGAGATCATATGAGATTACGGGTGAACAGGTATTTCAGCAACCCGAGTGCGGAATGTAGCCGCTATTATAGTGTACCGATGACCATTAACTGATTTTGTCACACACATCTCCTATGATCATTCTAATTTACCACAGCAATATGTTGTTCAGTTTGTATAAACATGTAACATGTTTCTGTAACGCGACGTCTATATTTTATAGTGGAATGCATTCAAAAATAACAGTAGACAAAGAACTACAATTGTCCCTGCCGATTCTGGCCATGCCTGCATTTAACATACATTTTGGCGGCTAAAATTGTTGAACTTAACCTTACCGCTGTGGTAAAGTTGAATAAGCAAGAATTTGAAGTGACTATGAGAATAGTAGCGTCATGAAATAAGATTAAGATGGTTTCCACGAAACAAATAATAATAAATGCGACGATTGTTATATATTATTAACAATTAAATGAATGTATTCAATGAATTATGTACTTATCTTTGCGGGCTTAACAATAATAATTGTAGCCTCGCGCATATTAGATATTTATACAAACCTTCAAAATTGCATGTTTGATGTTATTTCGCGCTTATAGTAAACTCAACCATATTAAGGCTAATCTAACCATGGAATGTTCTCTGTTATTATAATCGGTTTTACCATAGTCGTTTGTAGTAATTACCACGGGTTTTTCTCTCAGTGCAGTCTACGCACACACTCACATATTCTCACACTACCCTACAAGTCCTCGTGTAAAACCGTGTGACTTTTATGCATATAGATATAGAGCCCGTGTTTAAGGAACTTGACGTGACGGCAGAATTGAAGAATTTTTCCGAAGCTGAATATTTGGATTAATTCGCCCGACATCGTGATATCTCAGTATCACGTGGAAGGAAAAAAATGAAAATGGTATCAATGGAAAGCTAATTTTTTTAGGACGACTCTGGTTTGTAAATGATCAAAAATTTGTCGTATTTTTTAGCAATATCGGAATGAAATTCAAGTCGGTTTTGGTGGGAGGCAAATTCGCGTATATGAGAGTCCGCGGCAATCTCGACCGAGACTCTCAGTTTCTTTAATACTTGGCGTCGAGAAGCTGCCACGTCTCTTGATAATTTGTTTGTCCGATGGACTGCACAAGTGATATTTGAAACAAAAACGTCCATCGATGAGAGAGAAAATCAGAAACCTCTATAAGAATAGTATTTTGTCCATTTCGCAGTGAACAAAATGCTATTGTCCATTGCGCAGCGAACAAAATGCTCTTGGTCATTGCGTAGCAAACAAAATTCTTCATTGTTTAGTAGACAAAATGGTATTAATAATGACGTTCACAACTTTTTTTTAACTAACATCTTGATACAAAATCTTCCATCGATATGTAAAAAAATTATAAACCTTATCATGGATAGAATTTTGACCAGTGCATAGCGAACAAAATACTATAAGAACGAAGATTGACATTAATGATATTAAAAATGATATTAAATTGTATGTTATAAAATTTTTCTGATGGATCACAGAAAATTAAAAATTATTATATTCCACCAGCACAAATCACTACCCTAAATTTTTCGGTACAAAATGTAAATATTCCTTTTGAATTTTAATTGATTGATTAAATAATTTCTATCAGCGCTTATTTATGTTCGCTGTTCCCATTTACGATGAGTGTCGTCAAACCACCGTTCGAATTCAAGTATTCTTTAATAATTAATTAAAATAAACTGACTCAAAGGCGACGATATATTTATATATTAACGCGATGCATGTTTTATAAAGAAATGAATGAAACCAATACTGCAATTTGTAAATGAAAAGTTACTCAAGAAGACAATGACATCGATATTTATAGGTTATGCATGACGATGCGTAGCGCTCACAGTGCTTAACGGCTTGTAGCAAAGCATCCAAGACGAATGCAGCCTTTATAAGCTAGTCAAAAGTGTGCAGAAAGCGTGGAAACTGGCAACGAGGCAATCCCTAACCGAGTTTTCGTGTTTTTCCGTTCACAAATGCTGAGTGATTGGCAGTGGTTACTTGGATGAATAATGTCGATGCGACTGTTACGTCCTGACGTAACGTCCATTAAAATTCATTTCTCCAACGTAATCACCATCAAATACAAAAAGATAAACTTGAAGATCTGTAAGAAGAAGGTTTGTCGTTTCCAAGCTATTCCGTTCAATTCAATGATAAAAACAGAAATTCATATTACCGACCGAAAATCTCTAAAAAGATAGCCATCGGTAAAATCGGGCAGTATGGAAAGACAACCAGGGACAGAGATCCCTACGAAAAGTCGTAGGCTCGTAAATACCATCCTGAGGGCAAGGCACCTAACGTCGCCTTCCTGACTGACATACCCTCCACCAGTCTATAAATCCGAGGGATAGTTCCATGGATCTATTCTTAACATTAGAAAAGAATAAAGCACAAAGTATTTCGCTCTGCCGTCTAAACGACGCGAGGCACTGGTTTCACCCTCTCAGAAAACAAGCTCACAACAGGGGAACGGTCCCCCTTTCTCTTTTCTTTAACAGATATATATATGTATCCGCATATATGTATATACCTACAATAGACTCAGAACAAGGACGAACGGAATGGCTCCAAACAACGATGAATTTTCCAACCTCATGCCAATACGAAATTAGAAAATAAATAATTAATCTAATTAGATGACCAACTTTCAGGATAAATTCGCAATAAAGCTTAGTAACAAAATAAACAAATGAAATTAAGCAATAATTAAATGAACAATAAAATAGAACAATCATTTCATAAATAGTGAAATAGATCAAGCTCTAATTAAACAACGAAATGGAATAATAATCAAATAAACAAACGATGATTTAATAGACAAACAAAATCAAATTTTGATTTGATAAACAAACGAAATAGTTAAAAATATATTTATATCTCTTTCAATAAAAATAGACAATACAAATAGAATTAAGAACGAGATCCAATCAAAAAGGAAGTTGGACGGTTTAAGTGCAATAAGCATTTGCGAGAGAGACCCGTGATAAAACGGGGAAAGGAACCGCCAATCGTCCCCGAAAGGGTAGTAGCCTCACAAGAACATAAAGGGCATTAGGCTTCACAAGAATGCAAAGGGTGATAGGAAAATATTTCAAAGGGACTAAGGCATTTTGGGTGAAACCACCGTTTCGTGACTCTCTCTCTCTCTCTCTCTCTCTCTCTCTCTCTCACTCACTCACTCTCGCGTTGCGTGGGCCGACAATTTCAGGCCCTCTCTTTAAAACTCCATTGTACAGTTCACGAAGAAGCAGGTGTAGGACTATGCACATATATATACGCGAAGCGTACTTGTTGGGGGGCTCCGCCCCCCAAACCCCCCTTAACATTTTGTTAAAGGGCTTCACACTCCGTATTCTTGATCATTGTCTTGATTTATTTTGTGTGGAAATACTATGATGTTTTCATGTTATTTTACATTGTATTTGATAATATTGAGTCATATATTTCATTCTTAATAGAGGCACTTGTTTATAAAATTGATAATCGAATTTTAAGAATTATATTAGTAGGCATTTAAAACTTTACAATATAATTATCTTACATTTTGTTTTTTAGAAATGTGTTTTGAATATTAGTTAACATGTCCCTCAGGGACGTTTTAATAGGCACTCACTCACTTATCGTTTTGATTTTTAAGTATTCTATTATTTTTTATATTTTGATTATTCTAGAGAATCATTATTCAAGTGATACATATAAGAATATTATTCAATGATGCACAAGAACTGAAATATTTATGAATAATAATATTTTTGTGATCGTTTAATAGATTTCGTTTGTAAGGACATATGAATGTAAATGAGGAACTAGAAATTTTTGTAAGAATTGAACTGATATTTTTCGTAATGGGCTTATTACTTTAAAGTATCAGCAGTGAATTTATGATACGTCTTCTTATTCATAGGTTCTAAATTTCTCTTTATTGTTGGTAGATATAATAATAATAATAATAATAGTAATAGTAGTAGTCGTAGTAGTAATAGTAGTAATAGTAGTAGTTGACATTTATATTGAGATGCTGTCAATATAATCCTTATTATTGCAAAATTAATTGGAATTATAAGTATGTAAATTATTAAAATATTGGTAAGTACATTATATATTTTTATAAATCTATATTTACCATGAAATACGAAACCATAATGGTTTGTGATCACTATAAACGGTTTCAAATATATTTATTTTTATGTGTTTGTTTGTACTGAAACATAAATCGATTAATGTATTATTATCGGTAGTTATTGAATCGCTTTCTAATACGAAATGAAGATTTTTCGATTTTATAAATTGAACGAGAGCCCCACTTAAATGTGATTGCATGTTATGCATATTTATATTGAAATCCCCAATTAAAATTATGTTTGATATTCTTTCTTTTTCTATAGCTTGAATAATGTTGTCAAAATTTTTTTTAAAATTCGTAAATGTAAAGTGTGGTGATTTATAAATTGTGATAATAGAGTAATTGTTGATGATTAAACCAGTTGTTATCATGTAACCATTTTTTGCTCTATTTGTACTAGTATAAAAACATTTCATAGCGGGAACTGATGTTGTTTTTTTATATGTGATGTTTCCAAAAGCTTTTCTTATACTTCCTTCGCAATCTTTCTGTTGAATTATTGTATATTCAGGCATATCAAGATTATCTTTCGATAGAGTCCAAGTTTCGACAAAACTCAATATACCACAGTTTCTGAAACTCTTATTTGATTTTATTAAATCAAAGTGTTTATTTAAGCTTCGAACATTTTGATACATAAATAATAAACTGTTGACGTTATCATCGCTATTTTCTGGAAATTCAAGACATAGTTTTAAAGGATTTTCTTTTTTTAATCTAAGCATTTCAATTCTAACTTCATCATTCTCATCAATAGTTTTGGGGGCATTATATTGACCTTGAATAAATAATCCATTTGCGCTCGTTGCTCTACTAAATGCAACATACAACATTCGTCGATCTATTCGTCCTGTTAAATTTACTAATACAGCATTATATGTGGCTCCTTGTGATTTGTGAATTGTCATCGCTTCTGCAGGAGTAAGGGGAAATTGTTTTCTGCATAGTTGTATATTTTAAGTTCTTGTTCAATTCATTGTTCTAATAGCATGTTCTATTGGTGTTAAATTAAGGGGTCCATTATCACGTGTCATTTGTTGTAAGCATTCTGACCGCGTGAAGTTGCCAATTTTTTACATAATTAAATTCTAAGTAAGCTCGTATAGGTACACGAATGCGATTTCCGGATTCATCTACATAAAATCCATATGATATATGCTTCAATCTTCCACAAGCTCCATTGGTTAAACCATCTTCCGTACGAATATTTAGAGTCAACATATATCTTGCTTCTATTTTTAAAACAAGTTTACTCGGTAAGCCGTTAGTTTTATTTGTTGCCATAGTTCTTGCATATTTCAACATTTTTTGTTTGCGTTCAACAGTATTATCTCCGATACAATAATCAACAGACTTATTAATGAATCCTTCTGTTTGCAAGGAATTTAAATAATGATTATTGTAATTATCCACCAAGGCATTAGTTGAAAACAATTTTATACTATCCTTAGGAATAACGATGTTATCAATTAATTTATTCCATTGTCTGGATTCAAATAGTTCGTTATTTTCTTTTGTTGTATTTCCTAAAGCTAAATTATTCAATGCTTCAGCCAAAGTTTTATCTTCTTTTTGTCGCATAATTTTTGTTAATTCATAAATTTCAAATTTCAACCATAAATAAGCCCCTTGTAGTATTCCAAGTGTATTATTCTCACAGTCAAATATCCATCCATCCATAACTGGCTTTAATTGATTAAAATCACCCAATACAATAAGGGATTTACCTCCAAACAATTCATCTGTTTGAAATATTTGTTGCAACCGATCATTTATTTGTCCAAATATGCGACGTCCCGTCATACTTATTTCATCAATAATGAAAAGTTTAACATTCATTAATCTACATGCTAGAGTATTTGCTGTTTCGGCATTTAATCGATTCATAGTAGATTGATTTATAGATAGACAAAATGCCGAATGAATAGTCATTCCATTTATATTAAACGCAGCTTTTCCAGTTGGAGCACATTTTACGAGGAACAAATCATCGGGATTGTTATTGACGTTCATATAAAGTCGCAATATTGATTGTGTTAAAACATTGATTAATAAACTTTTTCCTATCCCTGCACCACCACTTATGAAATGATAAAAGGGACTACTTTGTGTTTTTAATCTATGTATTAAATCGATATGATATCGATATTGTTCCTCATTCAATAATGTTAATAATTCGTAATATTCTTTGTCTTCAATTAATTTAGGAACAACGAATGTTTCTTTAATTTTACCTGGTTCGTTACATATTTCAAGACCAATATCTGCTTCCGCGTTTTCAAGTTCGTGAATTGCCAATTCCTGAGGAAGTGCGTTAATGTTTTTATCGTCATTGATGTTGTTATTTTTGTTATCATTATTCTCGTTTTCTAGAATTTGTAAAATATCATCATAATTAATAGAATTATTATGAATGTATGGCGTTGTATTTTTTTCTATAATATCTTTCGAAGCTTTATAACATTCGATGTCTACGTCTACCGGTTCACTTTTACGCCATGGTTTAAATAATAATAATTGTTCTCTATAATAATTCATTTCATCTTGATGAATATGATATTTTCGATACCGAATTATTTTGTGTTTTAATCTCCGTTTTAGGAAGCCAGCATTATTTAATAAAGGTATGAGATTACCTGTAACATTATTTTGAATTTCTTCGTTGTCACTGTCGTCATCTTCATTCATTTCTTCTTGATTAAGTATAATTGTGTCAGAATTAAGCGATTTTTTATATTTGGAGTATTGAAATAAAGCAGCAAAGTCTGCTAAGCAAGTATCATCCATTGTGTGTGGTCGTAATTTATAATAATCAAGTAATCCTTGTTGTACTATATCTGTTGATTCAGGATCTAATTTTTCTAATTCATTGCGCGATTTTAAGACTTTCGTTCGTTCTTCTAATGGAACGGTATTAATATAAACCGAACTCCTTGAACAATAAGACATGGGCATTGACAATAAGTGATAAACAACTTCTTGTGCTGAAATTTCGCTTTTGTTAATAAAACAATTAGCGATACTTTTCATTTTTTTTTGCATAGTATTATTACCCTGTTTCAATAAATTAGCACATTCTTGTAATGCATTCGACATTCCTCGTTGTGACTTATTTATATAATTTACAACGTATGATGCACAAGCATATGGATCCAAAATAAATTGGATGTCCATATTTGCTCGGTGTAATTTTAATATTATTTCATTAAAAGGGTTAATTTTAATATCACATACATTTCTTTTCAATAATACCATTGGTCTTTTAATGTGTGTTTGAATAACTGTAATATATTCAATTTCGGTCATTGATAATAGTTTCAAAAATTCTTCAAAGGTCATATTTTTATATGATTCCAAATTTTTACTTACATGATCTAATGTATTTCTTATAAGTTTGAATTTGTTATAGAATTTATTTATTTTCTTTTTAACATTATGTTCATTTAATGGTTCCATAATAGTAGTCTGTTTCATTGGATAATGCGGTACATTATATCTGCAAATTGGCAAATAATTTTCTATTTTTTTACATTTTTTTGTATGTTTATGTACCTGTAAGGAAATAAATTGTTTAATTGATTTGTTTTGTGAATCACAAGATATTATTTGGTCTATAAATGCTTCACATTTTTTTTTAGAATTCGTATCATCGGGGTTGTAAACTGGTGCATTATTCAACCAAATTAGTGCATATAAATGTGGACTTCCACGGTGTTGAAATTCAATTCTATAATATAAATCTATAATAGGTGAAGTTTTGAATGGACTATTTTTAGATGATAAAAATATCAACAAGGATCTTATTCGATTATCGAAATATCTTGAGCAAGTGACTGGATCTGATTGTATCAGTTTAGCTTTATCTAGCCATGATAATCGATCTATCATTTCGTCAGTCTTATCTTCATTGTGAAGAACTTTATAGAGTATTCGTATCAAATCATTCCACTTAGTTTCAGCAGCAGATAGTGTTAAAAATATTGTTGGTTTTCCTAATTGTCGAATCATGGCCATTACTGTTTTTTTTTCTATTCCCAAAAAACAGGACTAGATCTATCAATTTGTAAAAATCTTATACAATCATTTTCTTGAACCAATTTATCTAGACAATTGTTATTTAAAATATTTTGTGCAGTAACATTTTGAGTTTTGCGTTTCATTCGCAAATGAATTTGTATCAAAGATACTATTCTCTGTAAACGTACTCTAGCATAACTTACAAAAAGTTTCGAAATTTTCTTAGCACATCTTCGATCGTACATTCTAATTTCCGATTTTGCTCTGTCTGCAAGTGAGATTTTGCGAATAGATAATTTTTGGCTTTTTCCATCGTAAATAGTTGGAAATGCCAATATTTCGAAATCTTCATCATAAAGTAATGATATAGGAATTTGGTTCTCACCTAGTGCTATCTTTATGCCGATGTTATTAATAAATTCTGTTTCCAATAATGTTTCCTCACCTTCTGGATTGATCGGATCATCTTCAAATTCTTCCCAAAGACAATGGTTGTATTCTAAATTCAATAAGTTATTAGTATTTGTATTATCGTTTAATTTGATAGATTTGTCTTCATTATTATTGATATTCTTTGTTTGCATAGTTTCAATTTCGTCGTAAATACATATATTGTCTGGAATGTTTTCATTTTGAATCCATTTCTCGTTTAATGTTATTTTATGTTTAATGTAGAGTTCTGTTGTAATTAAATAATTTACCGCATTCAAGATTTTATGCGGTCTAATGATTTGGTAATCATAGAAATGTTTGTCACGCATGCGTCTCATAAGTTGTACATGAATTGTATCGGTTTCGTTAGCATTTCGTGGAAGATTATAAACAAATGCGTTTATATTAACTGGTATATTAATGCAATTTCCTTTAATACCATATTGTTTTTCAAATCCAAGAGTTCGAATTTGTAAGAATGGTAATCTAGGAGATATGAATCTCTCTTCCATGGTAGATAAGTTTTTTAAACTATCGTGAATTACTGGAAATTCCAAACCATTAACGAGTGCTAATTTCGGAATATAGGCATTGAATAAATTTTTTTTGCATGTCGAGCAAAGTTGAATGGTATTATTTGTATTTGGCATTTTACATATGGTTTTCCAATCGGGATGAATTTTTTGTTTTGTTGACATATATTCATAGGTAAAAGTGGAAATTGATTTTCGAAACCATAACCCACCACAACAAGAACATATATGAGTAGGTCCTTCAATAATATATTTTTTATAAATTCGTATGTCGTCATTTTCATTTGAAGTATCATTATTTAAAAAACTTATCGCGACGTTTTTTTTATCGATTGATTTAATAAGCTGAATTTCTTGAATATTTGTTTTGCGTAAATACCTTATAATATTATTTTCACATATTTTATTCATATGGACTTTTTCTATTCTAATAATATTGATTTTCGATTTCATTATCATTTTATGTAATGTATTTTTTTTTCTTGTAGAGTAACGAATGCGATTTTTTAATCTCTCATTAAATCTGTACATAATATTTTGTCGTTGTTTGATTTTGTACATTTTTTTCCGTTGTTTGTTTTTTTCATGTAAAACATTACATGTTATATTTTTTACATTCTGTGTCTTAATATATTTTTTATGTGATAGCTTTTCTTGTTCTTTATATCCACAATCATGAATCCGTCTTTTTCTTTTTGTTAGCATGTGTATATGTTTCTCTATTGAAAAATATTCTTTATTTGAACGCAGTATTTGTTTTCTTGCTTTGTCTTTTATTCTTTCGTTTGCGTTAAAAACTTCATCAGATCGCTTATTTTGTTTGTGAATTTTATTTTGTAATTTTCGATTCATGAGACGTTGTTTTTTAATAGGGATAAACAATTCATGTTCAACATTTAATTCTGAATAGTCGTGTCGGATTTTTCGTTTTCTCTCGCAATCTTTGATTTGTTCCTCAGTTTTAAAGCTGTCATTTTGTCGTTGAATTCTTTTACGGTTTCGATCTTTGAATTTCAAAGCGATTTGTTTTTCTTTCTTTGGGTGAATATCAGATTGTTTTATATTTTGTACGTATTCATTCGAAAGTATCTGATTGGTACATTTTGTATTTTTTTCTATGCTAATTTTTTTCGTATTTGTTATTTTCTTAGAACTTTCATTCGCATGAATTGTTTTATTTATTAATTTCATATTTTGTATTCTTTCTGATTTCCGTGATGCTTGTATTTCTTTTTTCACTATTGAAATTTTGTGTGTTTCTTGTTCGTGTTGTTTTTTGTTTTTTTGCTTTTTTGTCGTTGGTATTTTTTTTGTTATCATTGATACTAATTTTTTTTTTCTTTTTCATTTCGTTTTGAAATGTTTTTCTTTTGAGTTTCTAATTTTATTTCTGCGAATTGTTGTGACAAGATCGGTATAGATTCGTTTTCAAGAAGGTGGTGTTTTTGTTTTTTGTCGTTGTTTATTTTTATCAACTCTTGATTTTGATTAATGTTTGCAACTGTAGTTTTCATATTTTGAATTCTTGTTGACCTTCTCAATGGTTCGATTTTGTTTTTGATATTTGAATTATGGAAAGAGTTTTCTTTACTCTGTGCAGTTATGTTCGTTTTTTTTGTTAATGCGTTACATTCTTTCGTTGATTCGTTCTTCTTCGCCTTTGTTTTTGTGGTTTTCGAAACTTTTTCTTCATCATCTAAGCTGATTTGCGAGAGTTGTTGAGATAAACACTCGAAATCACAATTTTTGTGTGATTTATACTTTTTCTGTTGAATTTGCGGTGATTTTTTTATGTTAGTTGAAAGAGTTTCATTTGTTGGATATTTTATATTTTCCAATATTTCGAAACGCCCTGCATTTCTGTTACCAGAGAACAGTATTTTTATGTACGACTCGTCGTTGGTCGTTTCACATTGTTGATCTATTTCTAGTGGAACTAACTTCTGCATTAAGGCAATGTTATTGTTTTCTTTTTTTTCGTACAAAACAATCCCTTTTCGATATTCGCGTAGAAACACAGCTATTTCGAAATCAGTACCATATTTTCCATCAGTGTTCATGTATTTATAATACTGATGTCGATTTTCAAACGTGAAGTCAGGGCTTGTGATTTCCAACAGATATTTATATTCTGACCAATTATTGAACACGAAATTAACAATGTTTCTTCTAATTTCTGAATATCTATTTTGATTCTTATACAATCCGTAAGAAAAGCATCTGAATAAGCAATTTCCATCTTTTTGTATGGGAATAATTTCGAACGGATTTTGAGACATTGTATGGTTCAATGCGAGGGCTCAAATGCAAAATTATTTTTTATCGACAGACAATTTGAGTTATTTAGATAAAAAGGATAATTTATATTTGGGAATTGTATTTTTTTAAATCTATATTACAATTCTAGCACTAGAAGCTGTTATTTACGTAGCGCTATGATCTGCTTTTTTATATTTAGCGCTATGAGCTGCTTTTTATATTTAGCGCTATATGCTGCTTTTTTATTTAGCGCTATGAGCTGCTTTTTATATTTATTTATTAAGCACTACGAGCTGCTTCATTTAACGTTATAAGCCGCTTTTTTAGCGCTGTGAGCTGCTTTTTTTAACGCTATAAGCTGCTTTTTTAGCGCTATGAGCTGCTTTTTTTAGCGCTATAAGCTGCTTTTTTAGCGCTATGAGCTGCGTTTAAAATGGTACCAAATTGATAATTTGAATAATCTGAAAAATAGACAAAAATTGATTAGTATGGTGTTAATGTTTACCTTTCACTAATGATATGGTGCAATAAATAACACTATTTATAATATGTTTACAACTATTATTTTGTATTTAATTTAATTTAATTTTTTTCTTACAATTAATTAATCATTTCGATGAAACTGAATGATATACTTGTGTATAAGATAATTGTATATCTCTAATGATAATTTAATGGAATTAGTTACTTAGTATTCAATTGTGCAGAAATCGATTGAGCTATGCATACTTTATACGATTTTGAAATTTTCAAAAAAAGCTGAATTCAACATTTTATGATTTAAAGCTGCAGTTCTATTACTCTGATAATCGAAGATAGTGAAAAAAATATGCAAATTGTAAAATTGCATATCGCTTCGAAAGTGTTTTTTCGTATCCATATTGAAAGCTTTCTCTATGTGGAAGCCAAAAAAATAAAAAATGAAAGAAAAATGTGAAAGATATTTGTTTATCATAGATGAGGATTTGTAAATGGGAAAAAATACTGAGAAAGTGATGTGCAAATTTACAATTTGTAAGTTTTTTTAAAAATGTCCGCATATATGTATGTATATGTGTGTGTGTACCTGCTTCAAAAAATTCGAACAACCATATCTCAGGACCACATTGGAGTAGTGAACTGAAATTTTATACATAAAGCTTATACATATTTCGTGATATCAAGCTCAAAAATTTCTTTAATGGTAGTTCAATGGAAGAAGTTACTAATATTGAAATTAATCAGAGTTGCAAAAAATAATTGATGATTTATAATTAATTATGAGTTCATTCATCTAATAATCAATAATTGATTATAAATTATCGATTATGAACGAGTGCATAATTGATAATAAATTATCAATTATGAATTCGATCATCTGATTTGTTGCATACATTATGTGACCGCAGACTGTATGTGCCATGAGGACTTATTCTAAATTGCGGGCATTTTAAAGTTGGAGATAATGAAAAAAAAAACATGTAAGCTCGTATCAGTTCGGTTTCGGAAAATTGAAGTAGTGCAGTGTTTTTGATGAAAATTGAATTTGTAATGAATCAATGCGAAAATAGCGTAGAGAATGAAATGTCAAAATTTATTGTTCAATTTCTTTTATACATGAAATTATAGGTTTGTGGTAACTGAAATAAGACACATCCATTTGTGATTGAACTGTTTCTAATAACCGCGAGAATATATGATACTGTCATCTCAATCGTTGTGATCTAACGATATTTTTTTGCTTGTGGTG
This sequence comes from Alloplasta piceator, assembly GCA_946863875.1. Classification (NCBI taxonomy): domain Eukaryota; kingdom Metazoa; phylum Arthropoda; class Insecta; order Hymenoptera; family Ichneumonidae; genus Alloplasta; species Alloplasta piceator. The sequence continues at coordinate 36,809,203 of OX333073.1, forward strand.
AAAAATATACTATAAGGAATACAATTTTTCATTTCGCCGATGAATTTGTTTCATGGAATAAAAATGTTCATTGATAAAAGAAATTTATCGGCGAAATGAAAAATTGTATTCTTCATAGTATAACGCTTCGGAAACTTTAAGGTTAACATGCTTATTTATCAGCGAAATGAAAAAATATATCATGAGGAATACCATTTTTCATTCTGCTAATGAATTTCTTTCATCGATGATAATTTTTATTATTCGATGACTTAAATTCATCGGTAAACTGAAAAATTGTATTCCTCATACTATATTTTTTTGCTTGTGGTGATGAATTAGTTCCAGTGATGAAAATTTGTATGCACTTGAAGAAATTCATCAACAAAAGCAAAAAAATATACTATGAGGAATACAATTTTTCATTTAACCGATGAATTTATGTCACCGAATAATAAAAATTATCATCGATGAAAGAAATTCATTAGCAGAATGAAAAATTGTATTGTTCATAGTATATTCATCACCGCAAGCAAAAAAAAAATACTATGAGAAATACAATTTTTCATTCCGCATATGAATTTTTTTCATCAATGAAAATTTTTATTTCATGAAACAAATGCATCGGCGAAATGAAAAATTGTATTCCTCATAGTATATTTCATTATCGCTAGCAAAAAAATATACTATGAGGAATAAAATTTTTCATTTTGCACATGAATTTCTTTCATCGATGAACATTTTTATTTAAGGGGGTCGAGTCAGCGTCAAAACGACGATTTTTAATAATGATTTATAATTTTTGTAGAATGCCTACAAATATGATGTATCGTCCACCATTTGAGGTACCGAATAAAAATTTTTTTGGGACTAGTTAAAACCCTTGAGGTGTACCGGTGTCCTGAAAAACCTAGTTTTGAGTTTTTACACTTTGTGCATGATTCAGAAAGAACTGCTAGATGGATTTTGTTCTACGACATCTCATTTCCTTTGTAACGCTTCTTTCCACGGGATGAACGCGGCACATTTTGATTCAAGTCAAAATTGTGATCAGGACCAGTGCAGCCAGATTGCGCGCAGAATGGACCCCCACTCTGCGCCCTCTGCGCGCACAACACAAGCATGATGGCCCGTGTCTGTGAGCGAACGACGTTCGTGTCGCTTCGGGAGAGCCGAGCGCGGCCGAAGCGTCGACCCCTCGCGCGCTGTTGTTCTCCGACCCCATGGCGTCAGATATACGAACACACGTAGAAGTCGCACGTCCGTGCGACCAAAAATTTAATGTCCAGCTAGGATTTTCTCGATTTTTGAAAATTTAAAATTCTCCTAATTCATCATTTTTCAAAATTTTTTTCCGGAATATTTTTTTGGTTCAATTTTTTGAATAAAATACCTTGCACTGATCTTAAAAGATCCTGAAATTTCCCGAGAGGTTTTTTTTATTTTTTTTTTAAATGAATTCCTGAATTTTTACAAATCGTGCAAATCCACGATTAACATTACATTTTTCATTAATTTTTTTAAATATAATATCTTTTATTAATCTTAAAAGATCCTGAGATTTTTAGAATAGTATTGTTTCGTTTTAACCTACAGTAAAATATTTATTTTCATCAAGAGTTGAGAAATTTAAATTTAAATTAAAAAAACATGTTCCATCTATGGTGGTTGTTCCGGAAATGAACAGTTCACCATATTTAAAAAAAAAAATCCAAAAATGTATGTTAAAAAAAAAAAATTGCAGGCGATGGGATCGAACCCGCACCCTCAAGAGTGTGAGCGAGCACACTATCCACGCCGCTCTTTCGACGCTTACAATTATTTGCTATTTTCTTGTACATCAAGATTGTTTAAATCATGAGGTATGTACGTGCAATATGCAATATGAAAAATGTTGCATGTACTATTTACTGTTTATATTAAATTTTAAAAAATCGAATACTATATAATAGGGTGTTAATAATTTTTCGTCGCTGGCATGTTTCTGACACTGGATTCAAGTGCTGAAACATCGAATAACAATAATTTATAAAATATTGTTAAATGTTTGGTTTGATTTGTTGTCACAAATGAATATTTTTCGTAAAAATATTTGAATTCAAATTTAAATTTAAATTATTTCAAAGAAATAATTTAATTCATAAAGAGGTTTACATTTGAATTCCATTTTAAATTATTTATTTAGGATCGCTTGTAAATAAGTCGTAAATAATTTCTTGACGAAAAATGTTTTTATTATTTATTATTATTACATTTCAATCGACGTATGAACTGAAAAATAATTTTTAATGTTCCCCGATAAATTTTTCCGTTTTCATTGATAACGGAGAGCACCGAGGGAAAAAATCATTTACATTTTAAAAAACCCGCTCGTGATCCCGGGTGACGTCACGCCTCGAGTCTCACCGCGTTTTTCCGCGGAGCCCGGGCCCTCGGCAGCTTCGGCTTCGGCTTACATTGTAGTCGCACACGGACGTGCGACTTCTACGTGTGTTCGTATATCTGACGCCATGGGGTCGGAGAACAACAGCGCGCGAGGGGTCGACGCTTCGGCCGCGCTCGGCTGTCCCGAAGCGACACGAACGTCGTTCGCTCACAGACACGGGCCATCATGCTTGTGTTGTGCGCGCAGAGGGCGCAGAGTGGGGGTCCATTCTGCGCGCAATCTGGCTGCACTGATCAGGACAATGCCTGGAAAGTTCAAAATAGGCTACCGATTTCAAAACTGGCCCGCAACTCTGAAATGAAGGCCAACAAACGAAATGTGCCGCATTCATCCCGTGGGAAACAGCGTTACGAAATAAATGAGACGCTGTAGAACAAAATCCGTCCAGTGGTTTATTTTGAATCATGCGCAAAGTGTAAAAACTCAAAACTAGGCTTTTTAAGACACTGGTGCACTTTAAGGGTTCTAACTAGTCGCAAAAAATTGTTCATTTGGTGGATATAACATCATATTTGTAAGTATTCTACAAAAATTATAATTTATTATTAACAATCGCAGTTTTGACGCTGACTCGACCCCCTTAATCAAAGAAATTCATGTGCGGAATGAAAAATTTTTTTTCTCATAGTATATTTTTTTGTTTGCAGTGATGAATATACTAAGAGGAATACAATTTTTCATTTCGCTGATGAATTTGTTCTATGGAATAAAAATTTTCATTGATGAAAAAAATTCATCAGCGAAATGAGAAATAAGCATGTTAATCTAAAAGTTTCTGAAGCGTCGTTCTTAAAAATAAGCATGTTAATCTTAAAGTTTCCGAAGCGTCGTTCCTGATATTAATAATTATATAATTACCTTTTTAATTGTGCGACACTACGTAATAATCTAGTAACAGAAAATGTCCGGCATGTACGTATTAAATAACGAGTATGCTCGAAATCTTATTGTAGGTACTGTCCTAACACACACATTGAGGGTGGTAGCCAGATGGTAAAAAATATGAATTCTTCAGAATCAATTGTTAAAATTTGCGGTATTATCGTACTATTTCACTCTTTTCGTTCAGATAGGTTAGAGATCATTTCATAAACACAAGCTACGGTGACACCGGCTAGCGAGCACGATCGAGCATGATACATATATATATATATATATATATATATATATATATATATATATATATATACACAGATGTATACACGCAATACTGCGGTTCTGCGCATGACCGTTCGCTGTATGGTCTAATATCCCGTTTACGTTCGCTTTTTGGTCCAATCAGCGATTACTAGAGTCAAGCTGTGTGAACTTGGCCTACCGATTTTGACTTTTTGAATTTTTTATTTTTCTAAACGTTTGTTTGTCGTTTGTAGGTGTTTGTTTGATTAATTAAAACGTTTTTCGTACCAGCTCATTTACATAAAACGTAAAATAAAATTTTGTGTTTACTTGGTCCAATTTTTTATATTTTAATCCGAATTACTTCCGGCAGGGAGTGACATGGACATGCGTCGTTTTTTTGGGGGGGACGCGAGTAGAGATGCTTACGTATAAGAAAAAATAAAGAATGAGAATCAGCCAATCGCTGCACACGTTAGAGAAGCTGTGTCAATCGGATGGTTGTTCCTTATTCCTTATTTCTTATTTCCATCATTGTGTCTTGCTCTGTGTTGTAGATGGAAAGCACCCTCTGTACTCGTTTTGGTAGTATACGCATCTGTATTACATCTAGCATTATATATGTTGATGTATATCTATACATACATGATGAAGCGCGAATTCGCTTGGATTTTTTGAGCGAGTGTGTAATGACAGCTCTGCACACTGGGCGCGATGAACGATATCTAATAAAAGTTCTGCTTTCGTTCCGTTTTCCGAAAGACCTTCAAAGAAGTAGAGCTCTGATTGGGTATTGTTCATCGCTCATTGCTAATCGCGTTCAGTGTGTAGATGCCATAAGCGTTCAAGCGAATGTACATTAGACGCTCTCATAACTTAACCTCTCATAACTTGACCGCTTTCATAACTTGACGTGTTACCATGGCAACGCGCACAAATAACTTGACGACCCCTATTGCGCTTTCTCCCCACTCCAAACTCAGTCGCCGTGCTGCGGAAATTTTTCACTGGGCAATATAATCTCAACTGTCAAATTTTTTTTGTCAATTACGTACGATCAATTAAGTGTTACTACTAGTAGATTTCTCGACGAAACAGGAATTTTCATTTTTCAGAAAGAACGAAATTCCTGTAGAATATTCGTATGTATACATGTATATTTATGCAACTGCGCATTACATTTTCTAGAAAAATGTATCTCGTGCATTTATTGTCCAATTCTTTTCATTAAGAGTTATAAACATTAAATTCTTATCAATCTCTCAAAAATGTACAAAATATATTGCTGTCAGATTCTTAAATGTATATCTATAATGCGTAAGCGCAATTTTCGGGTTGAATTTCGCGCGCTTACTCCAGGCATTTTTCGACAAAAAGGCAGTACGTATGCGTAGAAACACGAGAATGGGAGAATGCGGGGAACGTCAAGTTATGGGAGTGTTTCCGGTCCTGACGCGTCAAGTTACAGTGCTCCTTTCCTATGATTTCCCTCCGTATGATTTCATTTCCCCTAATTGGCGGGGAAGGTGGTCCCCTTCACTAGTTTATTTTTCAGAGCGCGTGCGTTGATCGGAAGCCTCGTGTACTATCCATTTTGCATAAAGTATACTTATAAAGCAGTTATTAATCGTCTTACAGATTTACGTTAGTCGTTCTAATAACTAATTTTGATTAAATAATTTTGATTAAAAAAATTACAAAAAATTGTTTTCATCTTTGCCCTGATAGCTATTTCACCCTTTTTGATTAAATAAATACCTTTAATACGGGAAATTACAATTAAACAATTGTTATTATTAAAAACATTTTTTTCAAGTTCAAATAGTTCGCGCACTTTTTAAGCTGAGCATACGTGCTAGGTGACTACACTCCGCCATTTATGTACAGTAGAACCTCGGATAATTCAACCCCGCATAATTCACAACCTCGCATATTTCAACTGGTTACCATGGCAACAACCTCGGATTTCTCAAATTCCCCTATCGCCGTTTCTCCCCACTTCAAACCTTGACTTTGTGTTACACAGGGTAACATAACCTCAACCTGTCAAATTTTCTCGCGAAAATATGAGTTCTCGGGGAAATATGAATTTTACTGAGTAATGAATGTGCCTAACACATATTAATAATGTGAGGGCAACTTCACTGGTAGGTAAAAAACAGTACGCATGAGCTTTTAAGAATGTGAGTGGGAGAATAAAGGGGAAGTTTGAATTATGCGAGGTTTCCGGTCCCGACGAATTGAATTATCTGAGGTTCCACTGTAAAAAAGTGGGGTCCCTCCGTATGATATTTTTTTGCCCTGACCTTGATATCATAGAGAGGGAGTACTGTATGGGAGCGTCTAGTGTACCTGATAGTTCATAGTAACTTTTTTAGTTGAGATTTTCGATGCTAGGAGAAATCCGTGGTTGGACAGGGTGTCGGTATTCTAATCTTTGTTACTTTATTAGTTCAATATTGAAGAATTGGCGGTTAACCGGGTTATTCAGGCGGGTTAATTGCTGAAGAAATGGCGGAGAAGGAAGACGAAGTAAGTATATATGAGGTTAAAATGTTTAATATTTATTCATAATTTGTGGTCACAAACATATTAGGGTTAAACGAATAAAATAATATTGTTTATTTTTTTTTTTACAGAGAAACGTTGAAGAAGACGACGAATATTTGGAGGAATCCGAAACTGATGAAGAGTCGGTTAATGTACCCGAACGTATGTATTGTTTTTATTTATTTACTTACATAAAATTAATTTAAAAAAAGTTGATTAATATAACATAGTTAATTAATATAATTGTTATTTAATGTTATTATATTGCACTCCGTGCGCAAAGTGCCATTTCGCGTACGCTGCGTGTGCGGAAAGTGAGAAAAAGAATAAACTTTCGTACGATACTCGTGCGAAAAACTTTTTCTCAACTCGTGATTGCAACATTTGCTTTCGGCTCATGCTGCAAACTCACACTCGTCAGAAAAAGTTTCATTGTATTAGTATCGTAATATATTATAATATAATTCATTCAATCAATAAGTGTACAGAGTGTATTGATTGATTAATCAAGTGTATTTGATGCATTTTTCACTTTTTGTAAATGTGTAATGTGTGTGTGTATGTGTACATTTAAAATTAATTTTTAAATAATGTTTTTATTAATTTTTGTTGCTTTAGGACGTAAGCGTGGTACTCGAGCTGGACGGCGAATCAGAGAACAACGTGATTATGCAGCGGAGCAGCGTGATCAAGCTGCAGAGCGACGAAGTCAAGCTGTAATGCGTCCAATGCATTATATGGTGGATCCATTTCCATGGCGCAGCCGATATGGGACAAGTTGGCAGCGTGGGACTAAGCGAAATGCTACTGCAAGTAACAACGGTACATCGCAGAATCGTGATAATGTTCAACGACGCCCAGGCTCATCGACACAACGTCGACCAATTGGAGATCAACAACCACAATCTGCAGTGACAAATCGTCGTTCTGTGTCACATTTTCCGAAGATTGTCGGAAAGAATAACACTTCAAAGAATATGGAGCAATAAGAGAGAAAAAAAAGAACAAAAAAGCAGTATCAAATTCAAAGAAAATGACCAAATACTTATTATTAAAAAATGGGAATATTATAAGTTTTTAAAAATGTATCGTCAATTAAAAATTACCAAAATTTTACTGTTCAATTAAAGTGAGCAAAATCTTATAGTGCAATTAAAGTTAAAAAAGTTCTTAAGAAATGTAAAAGTTATGTTAATAACTTAATGTTTACTTTGAATTTAGAAAAAAAAACCAGTGATATTAAATATAAGAAAAAAAAATTATTTCAAAATTAAAGTTGAAAAAAAAATGTAAAAATTGTTTTAATATTTTAGTGTCAATTTCGGATTTAGATAAATATAAGTAATATTAATTATAACATAAGACAAAAATTATAACGAGAAAGATGAACAAATGATTATAAAATAAAAAATTTTAATATTTCAAACAGATTTACTTTTTTTTATCTTCGTCAAATTGCTTCAAACTTGGGTATGTTTTAGTGTTGCCTGAAAATTAGTGTACAATATATTTTCACGCAATATTAAATATACAACACATACCAAGTTTTAAGCAATTCGAAGCAGGTTTATCTAAAAGATGATTCCGATAAGAGGAAATACCCGTTAAATAAATAATGAAATAAATGCACGAGAAAAATATTATATATTGTACATTTATTGTAAATATGTCGATATTGGACATTTATTAATGTTGAAATAATAAGAATTGAATGGAAATAGTTTGAAAAGCTTCTTGTCAATTATGTATAAAATCTTTTCATATTACCTCCATTTAATTCTTACCGTTTAAAAATTTACATTCCGTATAACAATGATACTTTTAAAAAAATCAAATTTTAATGCTGTATTTCTAATATTAATGATTGTTATTCTATTAATTATTTATTGAATACAGAACTGAATTTGGAAAATTGATCTTAAGAGGAGGCTAAATACCGACACTACGCTTCGAAATCGCCATCCAAACTTGCTCTCATATGAATGAATGGAATTCAATAAAATTTTAACAACATAATCGGAATTATGGCACAAATGGAGCCTCACTAAAATTTTTTTTTTAAATAAAAAAAAACATAGATCCGATTACCACCAGGAATCTGTAATTGAAAATCTTGAATTATGAGACTTTTTACTGTATTTCGTCTAAATTAAGAGCGAGGCTCCATGAAGAACGCCAAGACACAAATATCAAGACGTGTTCGACATTATTTTATGGAAAAGACACATCGTAAGTTTGGATGGCGCATAAGGAGATAAAAATCGATAAATTGTAGTTTTATCGAAACACGAAATGGCGAAATCTAGTTTACAAACGTGCGAGGGAGGGCGGCACCATGGATTCTGACGAGTAACCTAATATTTTTGGGGCTCCAATGAATTCGTTGGAGTTAGTTGTGACGCGTTTTAGCCCCTTAATTATCAATTAATTGTTAATTAACTTATCCTCCTCTGAATTTTCAAAATTTAATAAACTTTCATTGACGGTTTTGGGAGAAAGACTGGATGTTCAGAAAAGCGTGTAGTTGCCAGAGCTCCCGCGAGAGACCCTCAGTGAATGGTCAAGCTCTCGCTGGACTCTGCATTACCCGTGGCTCTCGCGACTCTGTCCCCTCCAAACGGCGGCTCTCTCGCGGCGATCGATCATCGCCTCGTCACTTCGTTCTGGCGAGCCCTTCGATCATCATTGATTATCGGCCATTTTTCGACATGGTTCAATTTCTTTCTATTCGCGAGCTCTTGGACGATTTACGACCGGCCAAGAGCGATAACGGTTCGGTTTCCTTCGTCAACCTCACGGAAAGCAATTTCTTCGATTCGGTGCGGTCAACTTCGACAATTCGCGAGGAAAACTTCCCACGCGATTATTATTCGCACGACACGTGGCGTCGTTCGCGACGTCCGCCATTTTTTGGCCTCTCCGATCGCGCAGAGTCATCGCCGAGGCGATGCTCATGAACATTTTTGAAACATTGATTATACCCTTCGTGAATCCACTAATTATTTTTGAACGTTAACCATTCGTATAATAAAACCGAAATATTGTGTGCACACGAGTGAATTTTTTCATCGCCCGCAACGAACTTCCGGCCACTTCGATCCCTTCTCTCTTCCGCATTTCTCGCCCAATTTCCCAACCAGGTCAATTCTGGCACTTTTCCGAACACTGGACGACGGTGATAAGTCGATAATGTAGGGATTGAACGAAAATGGTATTTAGCCTCCTCTTAAGAAGAGTTTTGTAAAAAAGTAGAACGAAAAATTCTTATAAAGTTATCGCTGGATCCTTAAATTATTTCTTTTTTCCATTGAGATTGTACTTGATTTTCAGTTTGTCAATTTTTTCTATTTTTTTGTTAACATCGATACGCTTGGCTATGTCGCCGGCGATTACAGGGAATGCATTTCTGTCGTCTTCTGTATTGTACGCACGGTCGTACTATTCACGACCGTGGTTGTACCTGGTTCATATCAGGGCGATCGCAGCGCCACTGATAATGAAAGTGAAACAAAATTTTTCTCAATAATAGAATTATTTAGCATTACGTTGACGCTCTTTTACTATAGTTTCCATGTTGGTATGACCGCAGAATATTATACTATTTCTTTTGACGGGTGAAAAAAATTTCAATTTTGAAAAAGAATTGAAACATTTAAGTGATATAATTTCATTCCACGTTTCTGTGTATAATTTTATTTATCGCAGATAATCTCTAATAGAGTGTTGATATGTGGATTTTTTTTAAATTGAAAATATATCATGATAATGTAAGTTTATGAGGTTACATTTTATGGTATTTTTTTAAATATAAATTTAATCGTAATTTTTCAAGATTAATCATAATAATAATTATTAAAAAAATATTTTTTATTATATTTCTTTAGAGAATAATTGTTGGTTAAGTGATAAAAAATATGTGTAAAGAGTTTTTTGATATGATAATGTTGTTTTTAACGCGGAAACGTCAAAATATTACAGATAAATATAATAAATTTTAGAAAAAATATAAGAAATATGTCTTAAAATTGTTTTGATGACTTTAAACTTTTCGAGTTATTAAAATAGATAACAATGAAAGTATATAGTGAAAATAAAAAAAATTCTTCCACGCGTTTTTGAACAACGGAAGAAAAAGTGAAAAAAAAATTGTTTTTTCTTAGTTTCAAAACTTTAAAAGAACTTTAGGGACTTTAAACTCTGGGGGACACTTCTTTATGACTGTACAAAGAAAACCTATCAATTAGAAAAAGATTGGTCCACAGGTTGCTGAGATTCAGCTCTGGACGGACACAAGAGTGTCTTTTTTGCTCAAAAAAGGATATTTTTTCGAGAAACTCCAGACTTAATGATCTCTGAATGGATTAAAACAAAAAAGGTCTTGAGATTATGGTGAAACAAAAATGTGCTATCAATTTGAACCAGATCCGTCCATCGGTTCCTGAGTTATGAGTGCTGACGGCCAGCCGAGCAGACGAAAAATCCAAAAAATTTTGTATTGGTATAATACGCCAAGATATATTAGTGATAAGTTTGTGGTGTTATTATTATAGAAAATTGATGTTTGGAAGACAATTTTAATAGGCACTTCCTATAGAAGAGTGAGTGCCTAAAAAGTGACGATTCACCAAATTACAGCCTCTTTACTCTAGAGGTTTTCGAGAAAAAAAATTGGGTATTTCCATGTTTAGGAAAGTTAACTTTGTTACTTCCTTGCTCGCTCCTTACGAACGATTGAAAAAAATTATTAAAAGATATTATCCTACGTGGAAAAGTCCAAATTTTCTGAAAAAATATCAGTTTTGCCCTGAGGATAGTAACTACCCCATAAAAACGTGTTTAAATTGAAAAATACGTGTTTTGAAGGCGAGCACCAAAAAAAAATCTTTTTTATTTTTTCTTCGAAAAGTTTATGCCATTTTCCACGAATAAAAAAAATAACAGAGTAGCATGAGCAGAGGATCATCGTCGAATAAATTATTCAATTTTTTTCGATTCTTTTTCAAACGTGTATTTTTTTTCTAAAACTACATTCAAATCAACGTAAGAAAAATTCCATAGCTATTTTCGCTACTTCTAATATATTCCGAGATGTGTTTTTTTTTTAACATCGGACATTTTATGCATGAATAAAATTTGTATCTTGGAAACCACCGGTTGTAGCCAACATTATTATAGGACCTTTTTTATGTGAAATTGGCTCATATTTCCGAAAAAAATACTACAATTAAAAAAACGATGATTCGCTCTTGTCATTGTGATCAACCATTTTTTTTTCGAGAATTATATTTTTTTTTTCATATCTTAAGCTAATCAGACGTGAGAAAATTTAAATGTAGTTTACGTTATTATTCCTACATTTCGAAATATAAATCTTTGTCATTAAATTTGAAAAATAAAATTTGTTGTAGTTTTCTCAAAACTTCAACTAATCTGACGTAAGAAAAGTTTTGATTTAAATTCAACTAGTGTCTATAGATTCCAAGATATAGATTTTTGGAATATTCGTCATTTTTTCACCTATGATGCAGTAGCGCAGCTACTGCATCATAGGTGAAAAAAAATAGGTGAAAAAAAATCGAAAAAAAAATTAAATAATTCATTCGACGATGATCCCCTGCTCATCTCTGCTTAATTTTTCCAATTGTGGAAAATGGCATTAAGTTTTCGAAGAAAAAATAAAAAAATTTTTTTTTACGGTGCTCGCCTTCAAAACAGATTCTTTAATTTGAACACGTTCTTATGGGGTAGTGACTATCCTCAGGGTAAGACGGATATTTTTTTCAGAATATTTGGACTTTTCCACGTGGGGTAATATTTCTAAATAATTTTTTTCAACTGTCCGTAAGGAGCGAGTAAGGAAGTAACAAAGTTAACTTTCCTAAACATGGAAATACCCAATATTTTTTTTCTCAAAAACCTGGAGAGTAAAGGGACTGTAATTTGGTAAATCGTCACTTCTTATAACATATAATAAGATGTGAGAATGGCAAAGAAATCAAAAACTTGACCCCGAAATGCTCTTCGAGCAATCATGGATTCAGCCATATATACATTTGTCTGGGTACGCGTATAAGTATAGAAATATGTGCAAAAAGGGCTTCAGGGTAAGAACTACTCATTCAATAATTATTTCATCCAAATCAAGAAATCGTTGAAAAAATATAAATAATATCTCGAGGAATTATTAAATAAAAATCTCTAATCGCAAGAAAAGGAATCCCGCACTGTACTCAGAATTACGAACTCATCCGGTTAGTAATTAATGTCAAATCCGATAATCAAACCCAAAGAGTTACAAGTGAAAACTTGTATTGTTAAATGGAAATAATTCAAAAACTCGAAATAGTATTTCCCTGTGTTAAAATCTGAGGAAAGAAAGAATAACAAAAATAGTTCGCAAACATAATTAAAAATAGTTAACAAGCAATAGAACGGAAGGGAAGAACAATCAATTAAACAAAACGCACAAAATAGTCACTATGAAGGAAAAGAGACTTTATTGATGATAGAATAAGCGCGTAAAAATATTTATAATGTTAAAATTATTATAACTTATAAGGAATTAACATTGTCTACGAACTCGGAATGTAAAAAGCGTGGGGCACATGCACATGCCTGTGTATGTGTTCAGGGATACCGAAACATGCATGGGGCCCACTCAGCGATCTACGCTAGCGCCCTTACTGCGCCCCAATCTCTAAGGAAAGCTCGCAAAAGCAGGGAATAGATTTCATAGGGGCAAATGCATCTTCTATCTTTGTCACGCCATCTCCACCAAATATCAATCGGGGTGCATGGATCGCTGAGTATATAAAGCGCGGAAAAAGCGCTCTCGACAGACTTTTTCGATTTTTTCCAACCTGCAAATTTCTAACCTCATCGTTCTCACCGAAACCATTCTTGGGTTGGACTTGTGAAATTTTTCGACGTAGACGTTCTTGATTCGGGATTTTTCCGAAACAATTTGCCTTTAAACTCGATTTTTCGAAGGAAGTTGGTTTTTTTTCTGTTGGGAATTTTGAGCCTCGAGTTTCCGAATCGAATTAAAATCGACTTTTCATTTTTATTCTCGAATTTTCGAATCGACACTTTAAATGTCGGAAAAGACTATGGATCTTGTTTTATTCTATTTCATATGATTTTGACTAGTTATTATTTTCTGTTCGATAATTTTCATTCATTTTACTTCATCGACCGCAATCTACGAATTGTTGGAACAAGTACAAATCGCGCTGTTACGTCCTGGGGTTTTAGGCAACCCGTCGATTACGCGAGGGATATCAAAACAAAAGGGATGAACCTGTCAAAATATTTATGCGCTCCTTTTAGACGGGAGTGTGCCCGTCAGGGATTGGAGCGCGAGCGTGACGATTGAACTTTTATTGGGAAAACAGAAGAATCTCAAAACTTACCTCGACGATGCGAGGGGGGAAGAGTTAGTCAATGACAATAAACACTTCATCCTCGTTCGGCAATATTGGTCCTTCGGATGGTGCTTCAGACGCCTCGTCCTCGTTGTCGCTTCCTTCGAGGGTGGAATTCTCCTGAAAGATGTAAGGACGATGGGTCGGTCCCGGTCGGATCACCCAATTTGGATCGGGTGGATCTGGCTAAATGTATAATCGCGCGAGGTTTTGGAAAACAGTGGCTACCCCTACCGGTCGCACCATGGTTGCCACCGGTGTAGCTGGTCCGGCGGTTACCGGCTGCAGCGGGGTAGGCACGTACGGAGCTGGTGGAGGGTTGGACCCTTCCGGCACTATCGGCACTGGCAAATATTCCAGTGGTGCTGTGCTAGGCCCTGGTTGAGGCACTGTTTCTTCGACCCTTCTTCCTGGTCGCACTGTTATGTCAGATATAATTCGAAGAACGTTGCACTGGGGTCTCGGCTGTTCAGATTCAGCGGGCTCTTCGGGAGTCTTCGCTAAGTTGAGCAGTAAACGCTTTCTATTCTTTTCACCGTCCCGTTCCTTTCCCATTTAATATAGACCATTGGGAGGGTAAAGATCGTGGCCGATTCTCAAAACCCGATGCAACGGAGTCGTATGACTCCTAGTGTTGACACTGGGAAATTTGGTCAAAGGGTTGACGATGCAACGAATCGCACTTCCGGATCGGGACCAGTTTGCGACGAATCGCAAGGCCCGGAAAGAGACTTTGAGTACGCAACGAATCGCGTTACTCGGTGACGATGGGCTTACAACGAATCGCAAGGCCCGGAAATAGGTTTGAGTACGCAACGAATCGCGTTACTCAGGGAGGATGGGCTTGCAACGATCGCAAGGCCCGGAGTGGGTGTGGGTAAAATTTGTATGGTATTTTGGATAATTTGGATAGTAATATGTCAACACTCGGAGCACGAAACAGAAACCGGAAACACTTGAATCCTGGAACTGTCGCCTATTGATCACTCCCGTGTTGAATAAAACCCTTGGATAGAACTCTCTAATAAAACTCAAATAGTCGTCGAGTCTTAAGACAGTGAAATTTTATTGAAAGTAATAGAAGCGGCGTTTCACAAATCTCGCGAGTATTTTCTATCGGTCTTTATCAAACCGCCCGCACGGTGATGAGTTACTTACGAGAAATTAAGCGTGAAGTTATATAAAACTTGCGCTGGTCAATCGTCAAGTTCGCGTGACCGTCGCTAATTTGCTCTTGATGAAAACTGAAGTTTCCTTTATTAAAAATGAAGTCCTAAGGCCCTCTTGATTGACGACAAGTGGGAGATCCCGGCACGTGAGGGAAGTTTTTCTCTCACACCTCGGTATCTTGGGCATCAGGTTGCATCCTGTTTGCCTCAGCATCCCACGAGTCGCAATCGCCCTGAACTTCTAAGAAAGAATGCTGGCTAAGCGATAAGGGCGGTTATCTGTCGCGCATAGACAAAGTCTCACACTCTTAAGCCTATGGCCGTTACAATGTAAGAATTATTTGCTCATATGGTTATTTTATATTGCATCGATGAGTTGGCAAAGAAAAAAGCGTATCAATCGTAGTTAATACTCAAGTATAGAGCGTTTCGATGCCAAGTCGTCGATTTCTTACATCTAATGTATATTTTGAGCTGTGCCGATGGTCCTCCCAGCGAGAAGGGTGTATCTTCTGCATGTTAGGCGTTTAAGCTCGCCCCTCTCGCCGGTCAACCGCCGTACATGTGTTACAATGCTTAAGACTGTGAGTCGTGTTCGACGGGTAGCCCGTGACTCGGGGCCCACCCGCACAGAGTCCTGTGTATGACGGGCTGCCTGTCTCTCGGGGCTACTGTACGGAGCTCGATGTTTGGCGGGTTGCCTGCCTCTCGGCACAACTCGCCTCGAGCTCGGGGCATAACGGGTCTTAGGCGATTTTCAGCTATTTAAACCCGTGTTAAAGCAGAATTTTGACAATGCGTGTTACATTTATTGATGTGAAAACATCTTTAGCGGGCCTTTTAATTGAAAAATGTCCTCAAAAAGCGTTACGGTCCAATTAAGCCGCTGGCGGCTTAATTGGACCGCCGCAAAAGGTTTGATGAAAAATTTCTAAGTCCCAAGTCCCAAGCCACCAGCGGCTTAATTGGACCGCCGCAGAAGGTTTGATGAAAAATTTCTAAGTCCCCTCATAAAGGTTTGGGTTCGAGTTGGTTTGGGTTCGGGATTGGGTTTGATTTTGAATTAGTCTAGGTTTGAGATTGGCTCCGAAGTTTCCTGTAAAAAGGTTTTGACAAAAAAAAATGACAGTCGCCGTTCAAACTCCAGACAACTCGGGACAATATTTTGACAGCAAAAGAGGAAAATTCACGCGTACCATTTCGCAGTTATGACTCGTCAGGCAGAAAACGACTTTTCGCACTGTGAGTAATTTTTTTTATGTGTAATATACTTCATTATATAGAAGTTGGCTTGATTGGAGTGCTACGAGAATAATTTTTCTTTTTAAATTAATCCTCTTCATAACGATAGATTCCCGATCAAAAATTTCGTTTTTTGAAATATTTTTTCGAAATTCCATCCAACATTTGGAGGGTTGAAAGGCGTGGAAAACGCATTTATAATCTTTTATCTAAATTAAACAAGAAAAATATTTTTGTTGTAATCCAACGAGCAAACTCTAACATTGTAACTCATAATTTTTTTTTGTTTTTTCGTTTGGTTTTTTTCTAGTACTCGATGACGAGTGGGATAGAAAAAAAAGAGCAAGAAATCAACAAGAAAAAATCCACCGAAAGGTAAATTAGATTTGGTATATTTGCATTAAATAATAATATTGCATAATTTTGTGAAGTATAAAACTTTAAGTGCGTAATTTAATTTTGTTTTCATTCAGATTCGCTCGAGTCATCGTTCAAAAAATTTTAAACGGAATTTATTTGGAAAAAAAGGCTCGCAGAAAAAGGGAAGACCGACCTGGATCCGAAAAGAAGAAAAGAAAATTATCTTAGTGCAGTGGAACCTCCAAATCTCTCTCTCTCTTTTTCTTTCTTTTCGGCATGCGATCATCTTTATGAAAATGCTCAGCGAGAATCAGCGTGTTCAAGTTATCAATCTAAACAAGTTCTCGATTGCTAGTAAATACTGTTTTCTGTAATAAATAGTTTTATTTTGATGTACATATTATTGATATTATCGCATTAAATAAATCATAGTAATTTATGAAGTGAAGGTCATTGGGTATATATATATATATATATATATATATATATATTGGTTGATAGATATTTTAATTAATATAAAATTTAATAAATTTAATAAATTTAAATTTAATAAATTTGAATCGAAAATATTTATATATTTATTTATACATAAATAAACAAAATTTAAATGAATAAAATGGTTAATAAAAGGTATTGATTTCGTGTAGCAAAATTTCTTGATATATATAAGAATATTGACAGATGTCTCGAATACTGACAGATTAAACAAAAATTGACAATCGCTTTTCGAATTTCGTAATCATAGTATCCCGCGAATAAGGGTTGCTGACGAGCAACAGTTTTTCGGTCTTTTAATAAATTTTAACGTATAATCGGTCCCGCGAAATAAGCGTATTTTTATCTGAATACGATTCAAAATTAAAGAGTCACTATCATGGGCAGGACTAATGCCGAACGGCAGAAGGCTTATCGGCAGCGAAAGAACGCGAGTACGCAAAGGAAGGTGCGAAAGACTCCAGCTTAACTTAAGCGACTGCAGAGAGCAAGAAAACGCGTGCTTTTAGCTGATCCCGCTTCATCAGTTGCTTCTACGAGTGAACAGACTACTTGCTCAAGTCCATATGACGATTATATGGAGCATTTGCAGGCCCATTCTAAATTTGAGAAGAGGTTTTTACGCAATGAATTTGGGTCGGTTTGTTCAGTATGCGATCGATTGTAGTATAGTAGGGATTTGAAGAAACCCCCAGCCTATTCTGTATGTCTTTTTCAGGAGGAATTTCCGGCTTTGAACTTCGATGAGGCTATGGTTTGCGCTTCGTGTTACACTTCTCTGAGCAATTCTACGATACCAGCTCTATCAAAATCTAATGGCTTTGCTTACCCACCATTTCCTAAGAACCTCCCTCTGCTCGATCTCGTGTCTGAACGATTGGTTTCTCCACGCCTGCCAATTATGAAGATTCGGCGTTTACGCCACGCTTCAGGACAATATGGCATATTTGGACAAATCATCAACGTTTCGATTTCCGTGAATAAGATGATCAACTGTCTGCCTCATGAGCTCGATGACGATTACTGCATAAATGTGCATATAAAACGTAAAAAGATTCACAAGTCCAGTTTTCTCATGAGCTTCGTCACGAAACGTACTATCAAGGCATGGTTAAGCTATTTGGTTGAGACTTCTTTGTACAAGCTCTACGATATTCGAGTGCGGGATGATTTTCTCCGAGGCAACGAGCCGAGCACTTCAGCGCACATTGACATCGATGACTTGAGCGAGAGCATCCCTATTAACGAAAGCCTCATCGCTCAGCAACAGACCCTATTGTGGAATGAAGAAAATTATCTTCCGATCGCTCCAGGAGAACACAATGTTCCGCAGAGCATTCTGTTTGACGAGCATGCCGAGGAATTGTCTTTTCCATCAATATATCTTGGGCAGCTACGGGCGTTTAAAGAAAAGTTACATCTTACACCCTTCATGATGGCAACCAGCGAGCTACACCGTGCTGACCGTCGAGGCGTCAAGCCGTACCACCTACTGTACATCGCTATGAAGATTATGCATATCCGAACGCGGGACTCGTTAACAGTAGCTTTCAAGTTCATAAGCAAAGACTCGAAGCTTACTCGTAATCAAGTCGAATCGAAAGATTTTATCAGTGGTTGCATTGAAAACAACTTAGCGTTCCTACGTTCTATACCAAACTCCACCTACTCCTGGTCACAACGGAAGCGTGATCTTTTCGCAATGATTCGACAACTGGGTAAGCCGACGTTTTTCTTAACAATGAGCGCAAATGAAGTAGGCTGGCCCAACCTGATGTGTCTGTTATACAAGCTTCAGTATGGGGAAACCGCTTTGAGTGGCACAAATATCAAAGATCTCGACTACAATCTAAAGGCAACACTTGTCAATGATGACCCTGTGACGAGCTGCATCCACTTCAAGAAGTTGGTAGACACTATAATGATGTTGTCACAATCTAGTAGATACAGCCCGTTCAGCAATAACTTCGTGCAGCAGTATTTCAGGCGGATTGAGTTTCAGCATAGAGGTAGCCCTCATGCTCATATATTGCTTTGGTTAAATAAGGCTCCTACTGAAGTGCTAAATGGTGACAAAGAGAGTGCAATAACTTTGATAAATCGACTTATATCTGTCTCTGAGAGAAACGCGTCTGGCCACATTAAGTTACAATGGCACAAACATACGTTCACTTGTTATAAGAATATAGGGAACGAAGAAAAGCAGCGGTGTCATTTTGAAGCTCCTTTCATGCCTAGTCCACAAACAATTATTTTCGTGCCGATGTCAAAGTCAGATCGCAGACGAAGCCAGTACAGGCAGTGCTATACGCGTATTTGGCAGGCTCTGGAAGAAACCGACTACCAAGACATGGATGATTTCATCAGAGCAAATAATATAAACAGCGGAGAGTTCCACTTCGATATTCTACGTGCAAGTACATCGAGACCAAAGGTTTTTTTGAAACGAATACCATCAGAAAAGTGGATCAATCCCTACAACCTATTCGTGTCAAATGTGCTCGGCTCGAACATGGATATGCAGCTCATAAGCGAAGAGTACTCTTGTGCCGCGTACGTGGTGGATAATGTAAACAAGACCAACCGTGGTATTAGCGATCTTCAGCGTAAAATTATAAACACCATGAATGAGCATCCAGAATTTGACATTGTAGAAATACACGGAAGCTCAGCATAGATATGCTAAGCTCGGTTGAAATTACAAGCCAGGAAGCTGCTTGGTATTTACTCCGCCAGCCCATATCGGAAAGTTCGGTAGTAGTATTGTACCTTCCTACAGTCTGGCCGACGGGAAGACAGCGTTTAAAGAAGAGCAAAAAACAAATGGATGCCGATGAGATTCAAGCTGATTCGTGCGATGTTTGGAAAGAGAATTGGTTTGAAAAATATCAGAGGAGACCCAATGGATTAGAGCATCTTACCTTTGCTCAAGCTGCTTCGCATTATAATGTAACGAAGAAGAATTGGAAACGTCGTTCATGTCCACGGATCATACGTTACCGAAACTACAGTATATCGCATGATTATATCGAGTACAAACGGGAGATGGTTACTCTTTATATACCGTTTCGAGACGGGGAAGCCGAAATATTAGCCGAGATGAAGTTTCTTCTGTTGTACGATGCCAACGAAGCACTTATTATGGAAAGACGAAAAGAGTTTGAGTCTGACTTGCATATACGCAAGACTATAGAGATTTGTCGAAGCATGTGCACGGAGGATGATATCGACGCTACTACGATCGATGATTTCAGTAATTAGATGAATATGCGTCTGCCTGATGCTGATCCATTTGCTGAGTATTATTCGAATCCTCAAGCCCATATGAATTTGAATATTATGATGGCTATACTGAATAAGCTTGGAGCAGTTATCAAAAAAAGAGAGAATCTTATGCCCAAGGAAGAGTTTAACGCACTTATGCGCAAAGCTAACTATAGGCAGAAAGATTTTCTTCTCCATGTTATTTACACCCTATTGGACATAAACAACAAGGAACCCATGCAGTTGTTCTTGACGGGACTTGCAGGTTGCGGGAAAACCTTCGTCATCAAACTATTGATGGACATTTATAATCGCTTCTGCAACACCGATGGCTATTGTAACGCTTTTATCACTTGTGCCTCGACAGGGAAAGCTGCAGTAGCCATCGGTGGTACAACGGTTCACACTGCATTTAAAATATGTATATCAAAAAACATGCCACTGTCGAACGAAGTTGTGCAACAGTATCGCAGTCTCTTCAAATTCGTTCGTGCCATCATCATAGATGAGGTGAGCATGATCAGCACGGAGCTTCTGCAACAGGTGAACGCCAGGCTCCGACAAATTACTGGCTGCATCGATTCCAACTTTAGAGAGAAGGATATATTTATGATTGGTGATCTACGTCAGTTGCCTCCAGTTCGTGCAACCCCGATATACAAGCAGACCAGACAGCGCATTGCTGGACCGACCCTCTGGCGAGGACTCAAATATTATGAGTTTGACGAAGTTATGCGACAATCCAACACAGATTTCTCTCGCATTCTCACAAAAATTGGGAATAGTGTTATGCTCGAGGAGTCGGAGAGTCTGCTCGTAGAGTCGCGATTCGTAACTGAGAGCGACGCCAAAACACTCTGCCCAAACGCCATACGCCTGTACGTCCGAAATATTTCGGTATATGAGTACAATAGCAGAGCATTGAACTCCTCTTCCAATTGAGTTATTTCCCGTTCGGAAGACATAGTTACAGGCTGTAAAAATGCTGAAGAAACCGCGTTTGCTCACCAAAAACTATATAAGATGTCTGTGCTAGATACTGGTGGTTTACCGTATGAACTCTCATTAGTGGTTGGCCGGCCATATTTGATTACGGTCAACGTTAATGTTGCCGACGGCTTGGCTAACGGTGCAATGGGATATTTAGTTCTGGTGGAGCGAGACAATGATGATAGTATTAAACGGGTATGGATGAATTTTCCTAATAGCCCACAAGTTGGCTAGCAAATGAGGAGGAAGGTAATGGCGTATACGACAACTCACGGAATCGCGGCTGATTGGGTTCCTATTATTCGTCGAACTGCGTCGATCCCACTAAACCGTAACAGGACTATGGTGGTGAAACGAAACCATTTTCCTCTTATATCAGCTTGTGCTATCACGATGCACAAGTCACAAGGTGGGACTTTTGACTCAGTTGTGTACGAATATGAATGGAGCCACGAGCAGCAGCTGGTCTATGTCGCCCTGTCTCGTGTTACTTCGATCGAAGGGCTCTATATCATTTCACCAACAGACGACCCTGTATTTCACCATGGTCGTCAAAATGCCTTTTCTTCGACTCCTTTGCAGAGTGAACTTTTGCGCTTATTAACAAATCGGCTCTGTACGGTGCGGGATTATGTACTTAAATTAATTCGAAATGAAAAAGATCTTTCACTATTTATATTCAATTGTCAAAGCCTCAGAGCACACAACCTTGATCTAACGGACGGTGTTTCTCAAGAATGTGAGCTACTTATGCTATCAGAGACATGGCTTGAAAATGACAAGTGTATAGAGATTCCGAATTTCAACTGCATCGTTCAATTTAAGAGGAAACAAAAACGTGCAGCCGGCGTCGCAATTTATCAAAGAAAAGAAGGAGTGCATGTTGCAACACCACAGTCGGAAATAATCACAAGACAAGCAACCAGGTTAGGGGCAGCTATTGGTGATATATGCTCTGTCGAGTTACCTCTCCGGGATGGGCAAGTTGTCCTCTTTGTCGCCGTGTATATCTCTCCCAATGAGGATATCAAGAATATCACGGAGTTTATACATTTTGTCCTACTATCATACACCAAAGAAGGTCCAACTCCGTGTGGCAAGAAATGTCATTTGATGCCCATGATCATCGGTGGTGACTTCAATATTGATTTCGCAACTGAAGAAGGCCGAAAATTTGGGATGTTTCTTAAGGATAAATTTGGCTTAAATATAAATACCAATCGCTCTATTGCAACAACCCAACATGGAATAATAAGAGATGCCGTATTTCAGCGAGGATTCGATAATTTGAAATCTGAAATTTACATATCATACTTCAGCTATCACAAACCTATTGTCACGTGTCTAAATTATAAGTAAAAAAAATCGTGCGAATTAGAAATTTCCATATAGATTCATGATTAGTTTCCATTGTTCTTTAAACCTCCTTTATGCTAAATTACGAAAGTTAGTGTTATTTTTTTTTTAATTTCCCTATTTTTTTACAACGACCCAAAAAGAATGATCTACATCAAGTCTACCCTTAGAGATTACGGACTTTGAACGAAACATGAATTTCGTTGAATTTCATCTATATCCAAAGCAGGGATCGGCAAAAAAAAATTACCATTTTCCATTTTTCAATTGACGAAAAATCGATAATTTAAAAAGATGAAATACCAATTGATGAAAAATTGAAATGATACGAAATTGTATTTTCAATTATCCAAAAAATCGGTTATTGGTCGAAAAATAATATGAATTACCCACCAATGATTAATGGGAAAAAATAAAGTTCCAATTATCCAAATAATCAGTAATTGGTCCAAAAATAATATCAATTACTCAAAAAATGGGTAATTGGTTTGAATATGTTTTTAATTATCCGAATAATCGGCAATTGGTCAAAAAATAATATCAATAATCGGAAAATAGGTAATTGGTTGGAAAATACTCTCAATTATCTGAATAATCGGTAATTGGTCGAAAAATAATATGAACTTTCAGAAAAATTATTAATTGGTTTGAAAATATTCTCAATTACCCGAATAGACGTCAATTGAATCGAAAAATAATGTCGATTTTTCAGAAAAATGGGTAATTGGTTTGAAAATATTCTCAATTACCCGAATAATCGTCAATTGATCGAAAAATAATGTCGATTTGTCAGAAAAATGGGTAATTGGTTTGAAAATATTCTCAATTACCCGAATAATCGTAAATTGGTCAAAAAATAATGTCGATTTTTCAGAAAAATGGTTAAGTGGTCTAAAAATATTCTGAATTACCCGAGTAATCGTCAATTGATCGAAAATAATGAAATACCAAGTAATTAACTTCTCGCTTTCTGAGATGTCCAGGTTGACCGCTGCGTATTTTTCGAAATCCAGGTTGACAGCTTCGTAGTTGTCGGTGTCCAGGTCGACCGCTGCGTAGTTTTCGGTGTCCAGGTCGACCGCTGCGTAGATGTCGGCGTTCAGGTCGCCCGCTACGCCGTTTTCGGTGTCCAGGTCACAGCTTCGTAGTTGTCGGTGTCCAGGTCGACCTCTGCGTAGTTTCCAGTGTCCAGGTCGACAGCTTCGTGATTTTCTATGTCCAGGTCGACAGCTACGCAGTTTTCGGTGTCCAGGTCGGCAGCTTCGTAGTTGTCGGTGTCCAGGTCAACCTCTGCGTAGTTTTCGGTGTCCAGGTCGACCGCTACGTAGTTTTCTGTGTCGAGGTCGACAGCATCGTAGTTGTCGGTGTCCAGGTCAACCGCTGCGTAGTTTTCGGTGTCCAGGTCGACCGCTGCGTAGTTGTCGGCATCCAGTTCGACCGCTACGTAGTTTTTAATGTCCAGGTCGACAGCTTCGTAGTTGTCGGTGTCGAGGTTGACAGCTTCGTAGTTGTCGGTGTCCAGGTCAACCCCCACGTAGTTTTTGGTATCCAGGTCGACAGCTTCGTAGTTGTCGGAATCTAGGTTGACACCTTCACAGTGATTGGTTTCCAGGTCGACCGTTCCCTAGTGTGAGATGTCCAGGTAGACCGCTTTGTAGTTTTCAGTGCTCAAGGCTTATATCTAGGTTTCATTTTCAGTTTACTTAAAGGAAATATATTTATCGATAGATCAATCACTCCAACTTGTGTTTACTGTAGCAAAATACAATCATCCACTTATCGAATAACTGATTTTTCAATTTGTTGTCGTAATTTTATTGAAAGAAAGCGGTAAGTACAAATTCCAATTATAATTATTATTTTAATAATTATCAATGTTGTTGGTGTTGTTAATGTTTGGGTTATCGAGGTTTTCTTAAGGATTTTCTCATGAAATTTTTTTTAAGCTATATCTGCTCTAGCGAAAAATTTCATCTGTTTGAAATTTTCGTACTTCGTGATAAAATAAAAATCTGAAATAATTTGGTTATATTTGGTATGCTATGAGCAATAATTATCTTTTATAATATTGCCCAAAAGTCATCAACGAATTGTTGAAACAATTGTTTGAGCCATTTATTAAACAATGATGAACAATGATCAACAATTAGTATTGATCGTTGTTGTTTATAGCATGCCAAATATTGCTAAATTTTTTCAGATTTTTATTTTATCACGAAGTACGGAAATTTCAAACAGATGAAATTTTCTGCTGGAGCAGATATGGTAAAAAAAATTTCATGGGGAAATTCTCGGGAAGACCTCGATAACCCAAACAACAACAACAACAACAACAACAACGATAATGATAATAATAATAATAATGATTTGTACTAACCTCTTTCTTTCAATAAAGTTACGACAACGAATTGATAATTTAGTTATTCGATAAGTGGATAATTGTATTTTGCTACATCAAACACAAGCTGAAATGATTTATCTATCGATAAATATATTTTCTTCGAGTGAACTGAAAATCAAACCTAAATATAAGCCTTAAGCACTGAAAACTACGGAGCGGTCTACCTGGACATCTTACACTACGGAACGGTCGACCCGGGAACTAATCACTAGAAAGGTGTCAACCTAGATTCTGTCAACTACGAAGCTGTCGACCTGGACACCGACAACTACGAAGCTGTTGACCTGGACAGTGACAATTACGAAGCTGTCGACCTGGACATCAAAAACTACGTAGCGGTCGACCTGGACACCAAAAACTCCGCGGCAGTCGACCTGGACACCGACAACTACGAAGCTGTCGACCTGGACACCGGAAACTACATAGCAGTCGACCTGGATACTGAAAACTACGTAGCGGTTGACCTGGACGCCGACAACTACGCAGCGGTCGACCTGAACACCAAAAACTACGCAGCGTTCGACCTGAACACCGAAAACTACGCAGCGGTCGCCCTGGACACCTACAACTACGAAGCTGTCGACCTGGACACCGACAACTACGAAGCTGTCGACCTGGACACCGAAAACTACTCAGCGGTCGACCTGGACGCCGACAACTACGCAGCGGTCGACCTGAACACCGAAAATTACGTAGCGGTCGACCTGGACACCGACAACTACGAAGCTGTCGACCTGGACACCGACAACTACAAAGCTGTCGTCCTGGACACCAAAAACTACGTAGCGGTTGACCTGGACGCCGACAACTACGAAGCTGTCGACCTGGACACCGAAAACTACGTAGCGGTTGACCTGGACGCCGAAAACTACGCAGCGGTCGACCCGGACACCAAAAACTACGTGGCGGTCGACCTGGACATCGACAACTACGAAGCTGTCGACCTGGACACCGAAAACTACGTAGCGGTCGACCTGGACGCCGACAAATGCACAGGGGTCGACCTGGACACCGAAAATCACGAAGCTGTTGACCTGGACACGGAAAACTACGCAGAGGTCAACCTGGACACCGACAACTACGAAGCTGTCGACCTGGACACCAACAACTACAAAGCTGTCGTCCTGGACACCAAAAACTACGTAGCGGTCGACCTGGACGCCGACAACTACGAAGCTGTCGACCTGGACACCGAAAACTACGTAGCGGTTGACCTGGACGCCGAAAACTACGCAGCGGTCGATCCGGACACCAAAAACTACGTGGCGGTCGACCTGGACACCGACAACTACGAAGCTGTCGACCTGGACACCGAAAACTACGTAGCGGTCGACCTGGACGCCGACAAATGCACAGCGGTCGACCTGGACACCGAAAATCACGAAGCTGTTGACCTGGACACGGAAAACTACGCAGAGGTCAACCTGGACACCGACAACTACGAAGCTGTCCACCAGGACACTGAACTACGTAACGGTCGACCTGGACGCCGACAACTACGTAGCGGTCGACCTGGACACCAAAAATTACGTAGTGGTCGACCTGGACACCGACAACTACGAAGCTGTCGACCTGGACACCGAAAACTACGTAGCGGTCGACCTGGACACCGAAAACTACGTAGCGGTCGACCTGGACGCCGACAACTACGCAGTGGTCGACCTGGACACCAAAAATTACGTAGTGGTCGACCTGGACACCGACAACTACGAAGCTGTCGACCTGGACACCGACAACTACGAAGCTGTTGACCTGGACACCGACAACTACGAGGCTGTCGACCCGGACACCGAAAACTGCGTAGCGGCCGACCTGGACGCCGACAACTACGCAGTGGTCGACCTGGACAATAAAAACTACGCAGCGGTCGACCTGGTCACCGAAAATTACGCAGCGGTCGACCTGGACACCGACAACTACGAAGCTGTCGACCTGGACACCGACAACTACGAAGCTGTCGACCTGGACACCGAAAACTACGTAGCGGTCGACCTGGACGCCGACAAGTACGCAGCGGTCGACCTGGACACCAAAAACTACGCAACGGTCGACCTGGACACCGAAAACTACGCAGCGGTCGACCTGGACACCAACAACTACGAAGCTGTCGACCTGGACACCGACAACTACGAAGCTGTTGACCTGAACACCGAAAACTACGCAGCGTTCGACCTGGACACCGACAACTACGAAGCTGTCGACCTAGACACAGAAAACTACGTAGCGGTCGACCTGGACGCCGACATCTATGAAGCTGTCAACCTGGACTCCGAAAAATACGCAGCGGTTAACCTGGACATCTCAGAAAGCGAGAAGTTAATTACTTGGTACCTCATTATTTTCGACCAATTGACGATTACTCGGGTAATTCAGAATATTTTCAGACCAATTAACTATTTTCCTGAAAAATCGACATTATTTTTTGACCCATTGACGATTACTCGGGTAATTCAGAACATTTTCAGACCGATTAACCATTTTTCTGAAAAATCGACATTATTTTTCGATCAATTGACGATTATTCGGGTAATTGAGAATATTTTCAAACCAATTACCCATTTTTCTGAAAAATCGGCATTATTTTTCGATCAATTGACGATTATTCGGGTAATTGAGAATATTTCCAAACCAATTAATAATTTTTCTGAAAATTCATATTATTTTTCGACCAATTACCGATTATTCAGATAATTGAGAATATTTTCCAACCAATTACCCATTTCCTGATTAATTAATATTTTCATTTTACGAATTGCCGATTATTCGGATAACTGGAAATATTTTCAAACCAATTACACATTTTCTGATTAATTGATATTATTTTTTGACCAATTACCGATTACTGAGATAATTGGGAATTTATTTTTTCCCATTAATCATTGGCGATTAATTGATATTATTTTTCGACCAATTATCGATTATTTGGATAATTGAATTTTTTTTTCCATTAAGCATTTTCGGGTAATTGAAAATTCGGATTTTTGAATTATCAATTTTCAAAAAATTGACAATATTTACCGAAAATGCGCTTGAAAATATTATTACTGCCGATCTCTGATCCAAAGTCTATAATATTTCATTAGTGAGATATTCGGTAGACTACGTGAAGACTAAAGGTAGACTCAATGTAAGCCAATTTTTTGAATGGTTGAGAACATCTCAACCGAGTTTCATGAAAGCTTCAACCATTTTTATCTTCTAGTTCATCTGTGTGAAAAATTTTGGCTTGATACTTGCGAAATTATTCCGAACCACGTCAACGATTTTTCAAAGATTAAATTTTGTTATTATATATTATTATTAACCACAATTATGTATTATATTCAAATTATATATTATATATGTACATTATATACTGAATATATATAATTGCGAAAATAAAATTCATGTATTATATTTTGGTTACCACTCATTGAATTTCTATATTAAAATATTAAATAATAAATTCTTTTACGCTAAAGATGTTTTCACGTAAATTTTCACTTAATGAGTACTCGTAGTGTACTCATTGGTTTTTTTTTTAATTCGCTATCATTACCTCCAATGAAGTTTTTTGATTTTCGCAAATTTCTTCCTTTTTGAAAAACGACTCGGATTGGTCAGTTTTTAGTTTTACGTGAGGTTTTAAAGAAACCTCACGATTTTCGGAAATTTCGATTTTCAATGATTTTGGAAAATAAATTTTGTGAGCCGCCATTCTGTACCTTGTTTCGACCCAGGACGTTACACCTCCTCCCTCAAGACCGAAGCAGTGCCAAGGCTCCGCTGAGGTGCGGGTAGAACCCGAGCCACAAGGCTGGGTCGATTAAACTGATTCGTGATAATTCTCTTCTTGGTAATGTTGGATAGTTTGACTACGTTCTCGCGGCTAGTTGCTGTGGGATATCCTGATGTTCTCGTTGTCCCATCTCGATGTCTCCGCTCTATGTTTCCTGATCGGACCTGCCAACTCGTAGGGCAGGCTATTGAGCACGACGTTGATGTCCCAGTGCTAGGAGCAGTCCGGTTAACGAACTCCATATAGCCCCTAGTAGGTGAATACTCTAGCCGTAGATCGAATGTAGGGCATAGCCATGGATGCACGTATCGATGACAAATTTTGCGATCGTTAAGATAACCCAAATGGCTAAGATTCCTGCACTGGCTATGCCGAATTTTCCGAACCCATGCCAGAATCTTTGAGCTGCCCTTTCAACAAGGCTGTCAGGGTTTTTTCATCGAAAATTCCCCGGATCGATACGCTTCTTGGTGGTATGGTATACCCTGCAGATCCTCTGGCAATAGCATTAAGGAGTCCTGGTTTTTCGGCTCGAAACATTATCCGATCCCGTAGCCTTTTTATGTCATTAGCCGTATATATTCCGCTGGTCGCGAGATTGCCGGCTGATGCGAAGTCCAACGATGGTGATGAAGATGGTTGTAGCTTTTGCGGTGGTAGTACGACCACAGGGTGTGGTGAAAAACGGTACCACGTGTTTTCGATTAGATATTGTGCTGGTAGTATTGGGTCACATTCGATTTGCGTACCCAACTTCATGCTAGATGTCGTAGATAAGTAATAGGACTCGTTTTAGGTAACTCGTGATGGCATTCCTCGGTGCGGCGTGGTGAATACTCGACAGGTACGCACTTCACGATATGGGCGACTTACCCGGTTAATTACTGCCATGGAACCTGGTCCCTTCATTAGAACATAGGCGAATGTTTCAGGCAAAATCGCCGCTGTTGAGAGCGCGTTCTGTAGAACCTGTCTCTCTAGATTGCACCGTTGGGTAAGTACGTCTTTTCTAAAGACTTTTCATTTGTGTCCGCACGTGCTTTTCCACGTATACAAACTTGGAGTTTATGTAGGTGAATATATCTCAATTGCTTGTGGACACGCCCTTTCGTGTGGCGAACTTCTGTCCCTGCGTCGTTTCGAGGATGTATAGTTTCGGGTGCTCTGTGCGAATCAAGATGTAACCGCAGAGGGCCTTCCATGATTTCCCCGCTAGCGTGAAGGTCGTGTCCTGCGTCACCAGCGTGTAAATGTCTGGCGAGCGTCCATCGTTGCTTTCATCCGTTAGTTTAGTGGCCGGTCCCGCGTACAGTACGTCGTAGCTGTTGAATTTGCAGGTATCGGCGTGTTTCGTCCTCTAGAAAGCAGTGTTACCATTTATGTCGGTGCACTATCCGTTTTCCAGCTGGCATTGGGTGCCCGACTGTAATATAATTCTTCCAGCGGCCAGGTTGACTGACGCGAAATATTTTGTCAATGTTACCGCAACTGTTGCCTGGATCACTACGTTATTCCAGGTTCCAAATGGGTCGCTGTATTGAGTCCCAATACATCTTCCCTCCGTTGTTATTGAACCTGCCATGGTTACGCTACGTGTGTCCGTGTCGTTGCGCTGCACGCCTATGATCTGTAAGGACATACTGAGTTTCAGTATTCCTGTTTCTTGCAGGCGCGTGCATCCCCTCTCGTCTAGTTCTTGCAGGTAAACTTGACGACCGTTGTGGACTATGGAATAATGGGAATGCATTCCGCAGTAGTAGATGATCCTGTCGATCTCCACGCGACATTGCGTTACTTGGGCGCTGTCAAAGTCTGATAATTGGAGCAACTGCATCTGCACTTGCGTCGGCGTTGGATCATGAAACGGTATGTAGCCCTCCCTGACACCATTAAAAAATATGGTTGTCGTGTTAAGAGAGCCTCCACCGCAATCATAACCGATCAGTCCAAATGCTATCGGTGCTGTTTCGATGATTAGGATTATAATGATCATATTGTTAGTGGTCATCCTGTGAACAAAATGACGTTGATCCTTATAATTTTGTCGCCCGTATCTTATACGTATGTACGATGCCCTACGTATGTACTTGCCCTCATACACGATTTTGACGTTTCCTCCTGACATAATTTCGGTAATCCGAACTTTCCCCCTTTGGATTCTTTTAACATCAAGACTCTGTCTCCAACTGCGAACGTTTGGGGGTTTCTCCTTTGATCATAGTACACCTTGGACCGTTTCATTGCGTTTTTGAGGTTTGTCGCTGCTAATTCTTGTATTTCGTGTATTTTGGTAAAAAGTTTGGCTAGGTAATCCGTGTAGGATTGGTCCGCATGTTCCTCGATTCTCTCGTGGTTCGACGGTTGTCTCGCGAGTTTTCCGTACACCAATTCATGGGGCGTGTAACGAGTTCCCTCATGTATGCTAGTGTTGTACGAAAACATCGCCATTTCGAGGAATTTGTCCCAGTCGTTTTTATTGTCAAATTACTGTTTCAAATACTCCGTTAGAACATGGTGCGACCTTTCTATCAACCCGTTTGTCTGAGGGTGGAAGGACGTTGTACGGTATTGTATAATACGGAATAATCCTGCACTTGCGGCTCCATGTTTTCCCAGAAATAATTTTGTCGGATGCGATTATACGTTTTCGTTACACCCTTGTGACCTCCAACAAGTGAGTCGTCATTTTCTTCAACGATGCGGGTTCTCTTGGCGTCCGAGGGAATCCGGATTAGCTGCTTGCAGATGGTCACCGTAGTCAAGTCCTCCTTCAGATGGTCGATGAACTGCGTGCAGATGTCTTCCCACGAGATGCCGGCAATTTCGTTGGTTTTCGCTACGCTTATAGTTCTTGACCCCAACTCGGTGATGACATTTCTCAGAGAACGTATTTAATCTACCAAGTCCTCTATCGCCTTTATCGTCAGTGCTATAAGGTGCTTTGATCGTTCTGAATGTACCCGTGCACTCGCGAGTGCTATGTTATCGAATTTCGGTAATCTATCGTTATTGGCGAGGTCTTGTGCTCCTGCGGCAATGGGTTGCCCCTTGATAGTTACAAAAAATACTAGATTATCCTTCTGCATGGTCAACCTGTCTCGAGTTTCTTTTACTCTAAAATCGTTCGGATCGTCCACATTTTCGTCTTGTTTAACCCCATCGTTTCCTTGAACCGATGCGTTGCTTGACGATTCGGAGTTGGACTCGGAATTGTTATCGGACTTTGGTTCCTCTGATTCACTGTCCGTCTCCGTTTCTCTATTTTCGTCTAGAGACGATGTCAATGAACCGGCAGAGCTCTGGTCCTTTTCTTGAATTTTAGCGGGTATTACCCTTGGCATTTTAGCTTTAGGATTGTCATTCGCCTTCTGCTGAGGTTCATTTAATCTTCTTCGTCTTCGGGCTGGTGCCCTGCATGAATCGTCAGAGTCGGGGTCGACTTGACGCTTTTGTAATCTAGTTACAATCCTCATTCCCTTTTCAGGTGGATTCTGGGACAAGGCGTCAGTATGGCTGTTCGCCTTGCCCGGTTTATACACGAATCTGTACTGATAGTTGGCCAACTTTAACCGCCAATGAATTGAACGATTTGCACGTTCCTTAACGGAGTCCAACCAAACCAGAGGTTTGTGGTCCGTTACGAGGGTAAATTCTCTGCCATATACCTAAGGTCTGAAGTGCCCCACACAGTACACAACCGCATGTGACTCTTTTTCGAACGTCGAGTAGTTCAACTCGGCCTTTGACAAAGTCCGTGAATTGTACGCAATCGGTCTGTCACTTCCTATTTTCCATTTACTTATTACGCCACCGATTGCGATATTCGAGGCGTCTGTTGTTATGATAAAGAGTTGTGTAAAATTCGGGTACTGCAACACTCGCTCTTTCTACATAGCGCGTCCCTCAATTTCACGGACGCGTCTTTTTGTTTTTCGGACCATTCAAATGCTATTTCTTTCATTAGAAGGTGAGTTAGTGGTTTTGCAATACCCGAGAAATTCTCGACGAAACTTCTATAATACCCAACGAGGCCTAAGAACTGTTTGATTTTCTTTGCATTTATTGGCCGAGGGTATTGTTGTAGTGCTTCTAACTTTCTAGGATCAGGCTTAACGCCGTCCTCACTGATAACATGCCCCGAATAGGCTACTTCTTTTCTCAACAATTCGCATTTGTCGGGTTGCAGCTTGAAGTTTGTTTTCCTCAACCGGGATGCGAGTTTTTCAAATTTAACGTTATGTTCGAGAAGAGATCGTGCGTATATGACTATGTCATCTAGATGAACAAAAAGCTCTACCCCCTGTAACCCGCACAGCGCCCTATCCATAAGACGTTAGAATATTGCCGGTGCGTTCTTCAAGCCGAAAGGCATTCTATTAAATTGATGGTGCCCAAATGGCGTAGAAAAAGCTGTTTTATGGGCGTCCTTCGGGTGAACTTTTATCTGATGGAACCCACTTGCGAGATCGAAAACAGAGAAATATTTGGCACTACCAAGCTAATCCAAAATGTCCATAATATTTGGGAGTGGGTAGGCGTCTCCTATTATTTTTTCGTTGAGGGCGCGATAGTCTATGACCATCCGCCATTTTGGACATCCCTGAGAGTCGGCTTTTTTGGCACTATCCACAAGGGTAAACTGTACGGTGACGCCGATGGATCAATTATTTTGCCGTCGATAAGGTCGCCAACTTGTTTTGCTATTTCGTCCTTATGCGCGGGAGGAAATCGGTACTGTCGTGTAAATATCGGTTGATCGTCCGTCGTCGTGATTCGATGTACGATCGCGTTCGTCGAACCCAAAAATTTTCTGAGAATATGAAACAAATCGGCGTTTCTGCTGATTAGTTTAACGATGTTTTCCCATTCCTCATCATTGAGGTGATCGAGTCTCAAAAGATCGTGGATTTCGGGCACGATGTCCTGGTTATTTGGGTCAATTTTCCCCACCGGTAGGACTCTAAAGGCATGCGTTTAGACGTCTGAACCTGGTTTATCGCAGTCGCTGTTTATAAACACTTGAGAGGTGTCGCGGCGCTCGAAGGCCTTGCAGGTCACCGTCGGAACGACGAGCTCCACATCCTCCTCAGAGGTGTTCAGCGCCATCAAACACGCCATGCCATCTTTTATCGTCACTATGGCTTCTCCTATAAGAATGCCTTCGCCTGCGGACATACGTGGCACGTATCCTTTTTCGAGATCTCGATAAGTTACGCGAAAGTAAAATACGCTTCGCGATCTTTTAAGTATTACCACTGCATCGCGTTTTTTGAATGGGAGGGAGTTTCTACCCCACGATACCGTTTTCCTGTCATAGTCTATCGATGTTCGATTTTGGGCGTGAAATTCAGAACCCAGCATTCCGTCCTGAGAAATGGGGAAGTTGTCAGCCACCACGTGAAATTCCGAGTCTGCCCCCTTTACTCCGATCACTGTCGATCCCTGCGTGTAAACTGCTACGTCCAAGATACCCCTAAGTTTCAATACGTCTTTCGCGTTAATTGGCGTACTCGTTTTTAATGCACCGATTTTAATTTGGTTGGGATCTGATCCACTATCGACAAGAAGGTCGGATTGTATTTTTGTTTTAGATGACTCGACCTCTACCGTAGGGGCAAACGAATTCTTCCCAAATTCGACTTTTGCGGATCTGACCCTGACTCCTGTTCCGTTGTTACAGCGCGTACTGGGTGCTCCGGGATTTGTTCCGTTAGGCTGGTACCCTTGTTCGCCGAATGAGTCGCTTCGTTTCCCGAACGCTTTTCGTCGTTTTGGCGTTGGTAACATTCTGATTCTAAATGACCAAGTTTTTCGCAATAACCGCATTTTTTCCGCGGTTCGTCTTGTCTATTAGTATGTTGATTTGTCTGCGATTTTTCGCGGCGCGTACTGCCGCCCGAGGGTGCGATTTTGTCACTATTGTCTTTTTTTTCTGTGGGCATTTGTCGGGGTATTTTTTGCAACAGTTCTTTCGTTCGTGACCTGAGAGTTTGCAATGTTCACAAGTTAACGAACTGGTCGTTCCCGATTTAGTTTGCATCCCCGGTTTGTGTTTGGGGTGCGTCTCTTTAAAGGTTATACGAACGCGTTCTATTTCCTTTTCCATTTTTATCGCGTTCACGTAGGCTTGCAACAGTGTGTTGGAACCTTTCAACTTCAATCAAAGGCAAAAATCGGGTGAGGGGGCGTTCAGCCACGAAAGACTCAAGAGTTTCAGCCTCAAGCGTCGATGGCTGTACTCACGGAACCGCCCCGTTTGACTTCTCGTCTTTGATTTCCGTATGGAAATCTTTAACGCGAATAATGTGATCGATTATGTGCTCGCCTTTTAACTTATGAATGCTACCCAGTTCTCCGTGATACTAGTTGGCTGTCTTTGAAGACTCAAAAATCTCTTTTAATTTATCAGTTAATTGGTTGACTCGCGTAAATGTATCGTCCTCTATCGCAGTGTAGGCGCGAACCTCGATTTTATTCCGGAGCAACCGCGTGAGTGTTCATTCTAAATGCGCGGGGAACATTTCTTTAGTCCTTATTCACGCGCGAACGAACTTTAACACCAATTTTTCTCCGTCAAAAGTGGGTAGACCCTCTAACGCATCTTTGAACGACAAGTGAGACGGGGGTGACGCGTAACTGTTCAAGAACGGGTCAGAGGGAATCACGGGTTCGAAAGGCACAGCCCTATTTCTTCGAGAACTCGTCCCCTGCCGCGTTTTAAGTTTGGTCATGTCATGTCGCATTTGCGAAAGCTCCCGTAGCACGTCTGTAATTAGTATATAAATATTTTTTTGTTATTTAACGTCGCATCGACTGCCAGGGTCAGTAGCGACGGGACCAACTATTTTTCCTGTAGTGACGTTCCGAAACACTTAAGAGGTAACTCAGAAGGGAGTACTTTCTTACTGTTTGTCGGTCTTGTAAACAGTCGGTAATCTAGGTTGCTATTTCGGTGCCGGATCTACGTCGTGTCAGTCGCTGACTAATTGATATTGGACGTCTTCGGACTATACCCGTGTTAATGTACAGTGTATGCCCGGAGCTACGTCGCGTCACAATATTTTTCGCCAGCAAGACAATGGCACCGGGATTCGAACCCAAGACCTCCCGGTGCTTTGCTTTAGATGCGAGCACGCTGGCCACTGGACCAAAGACATCGGTCGGCTGTAATCAGTGGTCGCGTTTCTAAAAAGGAATTATAGTCGTGATTGGATTCAGTGTTACGGCGGCCAAATTCTTCTGTTGAGGGGAGACAGTCAGCGTCAAAATGCCGATATTTGAACATCAATATAAATGTTCATGGCATTTGTGGAAATTTCACTGATAGTCCACCATTTGATGTATCAAATGTAGCAACTTTTGACGCTAGTTAGAACCCTTAAGGTGCAGCAGTTCTCTCATAAATTGATTATTTATTTTCACACGCTGCGCGCAGTTCTGACCAAACCGCTTGACGGATCTTATCCTGCGACGTCTCATTTTCTTTGTAAAACTTTTGCGGACCGCCTGAGCGCGGTACATTTTTTTTTTTCAGATCCTCATTTCCGAGTTACAGGCCACTTTTTGAATCTTTGACGAATTTTTGGTTTTTAAAGCACAGCACACAAAACAATATTCGTTAGAATAGAAATGTGCCGCGCTCAAGCGGTCCGTAAAAGTGTTACAAAGAAAATGAGACGTCGTAGGATAAGATCCATCAAGCGGTTTGGTCAGGATTGCGCGGAGAGTTTTTGAAGATCCAGGTTTCGGGAAACAGCTTCCGAAGTTGAAGGTATGGAAAAATGT
Source organism: Alloplasta piceator (assembly GCA_946863875.1). Classification (NCBI taxonomy): domain Eukaryota; kingdom Metazoa; phylum Arthropoda; class Insecta; order Hymenoptera; family Ichneumonidae; genus Alloplasta; species Alloplasta piceator. The sequence goes on from OX333073.1 coordinate 36,845,561, forward strand.
TTCCTCAGTCCTTCGCTCCACCGATTACTGCACCTGCATAACAAACAATATTTGTCATTTTTATTGCATGCGGAAAGGAAATTTTTGAACGTGCTTTTGACGGTTTGTTCATATTAATAATTTAAATTATTTCCAATATTCACATACATTTTTACACCAAAAATGCTATAAATTTATTACAATATAACCTCCAATCCCTTGACAGTTTGAAGGTCATATTGTACATATAAGGCACGAAATTGAATTGACTTACTGGAAAAAGTGTAAATAAATATGAAAACCAATTCGGTTATTTAGTAAAGACGACGAATACCATTGTCTTTACAAGTAATTAAATATAATAAACATATGAACTGACGTATCACTCACCACTGTGAAACTGCTCGTGTCGTTTGTCGAGATCGATGAGGCACTTTCAGGTCATTTCTCGATCGGTTTAAATATTTTATATTGCTTTTGAAAAAATAAATAACACTCGATAAAAATAAGTGGATACAATAAAAAAAAAATAAACAACGCGCGAACGTTTGTTTACTAGTAAATTTACAAAGCACTTTCTGATCATTTTTGCGACAATTTTTTTTGATGAGCCCGTAGTCACTTTTTTCAAGAGTTTTAATTGGTCCGCAGAGTTGTTAGCGTGCAGAGCACGCTTGTGAGCTGCAAAGCTCAATGTCGCTATCGCGCGATATTCAAATTTCGATTCGAATATTTCTTTAGCGACTAAAGAAATATTTTCACTAAATATGTATCCATGATATTATATAGATAAATATAGGGCATCCCAAGTGAAATCGAAGCGTCAATTCCCTCAGGTAATCAGATCCTTTTTCGCATTGATTCCACTTTAAAAATAGCCTAATTTCTTTACAGAATAATTTCGATACTCTTTCAAGTGGCGCGCCGATGAACTTAAAAAACAACATTTTCAAAATTATGCAATTTTTTCCACAGATTCTGGGTTATAAATAAGTAATATAGATCATGACTAGAAAGTGGGATGCGGCTTCCTCATATTTTTTTAAATAATTTTTTAATTTTCAGTTTCTAAAATCAAATTGCAAAATTAATTCCTAATATTCCTTATAGAAGTAAAAAATAAAATAAAAATTTAACATGTCTCGAAAATTTTTGATATTTTGCATATTTTTCAAAATAAATGAGATTTTTTTTTCAATAAAAGATTTTTCTCAGTTGCTTTGGAAAATATGCAAAATATCGAAATTTTCCAAAATATGTTTTATTTTTGTTTATTTTTTTCCACTTTTATAAGGAATATTAGTAATTTTTGTCCTATTTCAGGAACTAAAAAAAAAAAATTATAAAAGAAATATGAGGCAGCCACATCTCACTTTCTAATCATGATATATATTATTTATTGATGATCCAGAACCTGTGAAAAAATTGCAGAATTTTAAAAATGGATTTCTTAACTTTCGAAATTCTTTTATTACAGATTTGCCTGTTACTTTGCCATTTTTCAAAATAAGGGTCTATGGCTTGGATAATAGGTGCAAAAGGGTTTGTGAAACGTGAAAATTTGCCTTTCAAAAATCGATTTTTTTCCAATTTCACGCTGACTGGACCTCCTTAAAGCCTGTGCATGCGCTTTTTCGCGAGATATTAGTGTTACGTCAAGAATGGGAGTTTTCGCGAACTATTAATAATTTTCGACGTATGCCGTGCTGAATTTGATCGAGACTCTCTAGTCGTGGAAATAAATTTCAGTACTACTGGAATCAATCTCGAACACGTTCGCCCCTGTTTTTGAGTCTAACGTTTCGGAAAATTACTCGAGAAATGGGCTTGGAATCGCTGTTTAATTTTCAATCGCGTTGATGTCTATTGATTTTTCAGATCTTTCGCTGCGATATAATTTACTGTTAACTTTACCACGGGGATCCTGATCGTTATTTTTATTAAATGACGGGGTAATTGGGGGAAGATCGATCGGGATTAGTTTGTAAATAGTAACCGGATGTTTAATGATTTCAGTGGAAATAATTTTGGGTTTTGGAGCCTCACTAACTACCTTTGTTTGTGCGGGCAATGCCTGTACTCCGTGATAATTTGATTTAGATCTTTGAACAGGATTTAACCTTTTTGGCCACGGATTCGAATATATCGCGTCGAGTTTACGTAATCGATACCTTCGTCCGATTCTGCGTGTTCTTTTCTTTTTGCGCAGTACTGGGGGGTTGACTCTCATGGAATTTAAGGGAGAAATATCCAGGGTGAATGTCTGGTGAGCGTGCAACCTGACGCAACTCTAGTCCCAACCAGATCTCCGCCGAGGAAGAAGGAGTACGAATATTTGGTGTGCGTGCAACCTGACGCAACTCTTGTCCCAACCAAATTTCGCACAAGGAGAGGTAAACGAATACTTGGTGAGCGTGCAACCTGACGCCACTCTACTCCCAACCAAATTTCGCACAAGGAGAGGTAAACGAACACTTGGTGAGCGTGCAACCTGACGCAACTCTAGTACCAACCAAGTTTCCACACGGAGGGGAGAGTACGGTAAAGAACGCGAATCCTCGGATGAAGTTGCAGATTTACCCAACCGTATTGAATCTTGAGGACAAATGAGTAAAACGATTAGTAGAGAGAGTGGGAAGGTTCTCACCTTGGACTTGATCGTTGGGTAGGAAAATTCCTTAGGTTGAACTTGTTAAATTGTTTAAATTTTTTATGAAATGCCGAAAGAAAAAACTCAATTAAATTTCACTCCGTGATTTACGATGAGTCGCTGGTTCGCGAGTCTCAAAATTGGTCAATTTATTATTGAACCTTTTCTTAAATTTTATATTTTTTCCTCTTGTCGTGATATTCACTTTATTTCGATTGTACGAATGAAAGGATTGGTACCAATTCTCGAATGATACGATTTCAGCGATGGAATAGGGGAGACGGGTCGAAAAGCCTTCGTTGAACTTCACGCGGATGAATTTCCCAACTTCAAATTATTTCAGAGAGGTGTTTTAATTAAAGTTTCATGAAATTCAACTCTGTAATGCCGCAAGAACAATCCAGATTTGGGATTCACTAGGATAAGATTGAATTTTTTTTTTAAATTATTTTCATTAAATTGTTTTATTTAAAGCCTTTTATAAACAATTAAATCATCAACGCCGCAGGGATAATATAAATTTAGGATCACTCGGATAAAGAATGGATTTTTCCTCCAGAAATAATCAACTAACCGGGTTTTAATTGAAGTTAATCAATTAATTCCGTCCGAATTTATGGTATTCACTGTGTTCAAATTTTCCGAACTATATTCCTCACAATTTCACGAGAGGAAGATGAGCTTATAATGAAACTTCACTTACTAGCTGAGATGTTCGCCAAACGGGAAGGGTGATAACATTTGTAGACGCACTGGCGACTCGGACAGAAACGGTGAAGTTGAATCGGTGGTTGATCAAGAGCGTAGCAGAGTGGCGATGGAGTCAAAGAATTGTCGACGCACAGAGTTTAATTTTCGAGATCTAAGATTTTATTTAGATTATTGTAAAAAGAAGGAAATGGTTTACAGAAATTTACTCTTAAATTTGGCAATTCATTTAACAATAATCGCAATGTATACGTTATCCAATATTTCGTGGAATGCGGATGTCAAAGTAAAATAAACGAAAATTACGAAACAGAAAATAATAATTAGACAAAGTAAAATGAAGTAGAATAAAACGAGGTTCAACGTCTCCTCCGACATTCAGAGGCCAATTCAAGATTTCGAGAATTTAAAATGGAATCAGTTTCAATTCAAATCAGAATTCCAGATTTGAAATTCCGAACCGGAAAACTGTCTTCCTTCGAAAATCGAGTAAAAGTTCTAATTCCAAAACGAATTGATTTAGAAAATTCGGTGGATTCGGTGAGTACGATGGGTCTCGTAGTTTCCACGTCGGAAAAGTCGAAGAAGTCTGGCGAGAGCCCTTTTTCCGGCCTTCATATACCCATGATCCAGGCTAACCCGTTCGATAAAAATGGGGATTGGTGATAAAGACAGAGGATGCATTTTTCTGACGCAATGCATTTTCCTTTTCTATCTCGTGAGCTTCCCTTGAAAATTGGGGTGATAGTGAGGGCGCTAGCGTAGATCACAGGGTGGGCCCTATGCGTGTGGCTGTATTGAGGCGCGTGTTGCTGTATCGCGCCGCGCGCGGCTGTATCGCGGCACGTGTACCTCTATACATGCACCCGCTTATGCCGCACGCTTCCTATATTCTTATTGCATATATAATATTACTTTCTTATGAACAATAGTAATTTTAGTATTATAGATATTTTTCCTTGATTATTTATCATTAACAAAGTTCTTATATTTTTCCTTATAGTTATCGTATTGCGTATTTGTTGACAGTTTTTTTTGTGGATTTTGAATTGTTTAGTATTCAAGTTTTTATGATTAAAATCGATCCTCGGATTGAAACATTGTTTTTCTTAATTTTCATACTTTGTGGTCAATTTGTGGTCGCATAGGCTTCTTGTGTGAGTCCACGAGCAAAAGAGGAGGTAGGGAGCTACGGCGCATGACTAGGAAAAAACTCGACTCTTATTCGCGTCCTCTTTTCCTCTGAGAGAGAGACGGGAGATTTATTGGGTAGATAAAAGAGTAGGGTAGAATAGAGGCTGGAGAGTGGGGAGGCATTCGAACGGTCTCCGGGTAGCGACGAGAGCCAAGCTCCTCGTCTTGCCGCGCAAACTCCGTGGATCGTCGAAAGAAGGGAGGGGATTATGTAAATGTGCTTTGCCTCTACTCGTGGACTTCAGGGCGTTTTGCTTTTTCCCTTTTTTCTAGATTTTAATATAGTAAAATAATATTTCGAGTTTTGGAGTTATTTGAGTTAACTCATTTAAATTTTCGATTGTTCCTTCCGGAGTTTGATTATTGGATAAATTCGATGCATAATTTCGTCTTGCAATTCCAGGTTTTTTTAAATGGTTAATTCTCGAAATATTATTTAACATTGCGTCATGATTTTCCCATTTAAAAGGAATACTTTTGAATTAGTATTTCCCACCCTGGAATGTTTTCGCACGTATATTCCTACACATACTCACACACAGTATATATTCTGGTGCGTATATATATATGTATGCGTGCCCCGATACCTGTTTCCCGTGAAGTGCACAGAATTAGGTCTTAAGGACGGTTCGGGGTTTTTCGCGCCTCGCGACATAAGTGAGTGAGAGAGCGAAAGAGAAGGTCAAGGAACAGTGAACCTGGGCATAGGCGCTATAAAATCTTTTCCTGCTTCCCTTCTTGTATTCTCGTGGGGTCATTGCCCTCTTGGGAACGATTTAGTAGTTTCCTTTCCGTTTTTCTATGATCTTTTCCCTTGTCAATACTCATTGTTCTTAGGCAACTTGATATTTATTTTGGATCTCGCTCTTAATTATAATCTTTATTGTCTATTTTCGATTGAGAGAGTTATAGATATATTTTCAACTATTTCATTTGTTCAGTTAACTATTATTCAGTCATTTATTTATTGAAGTATTATTTGGTTTTATTTATTTATTTCGTTCTGTTTCTTTTAATTCCCTTGTGAATTTCTCCCGAAAGTTTGTTATTGAATCAAATTTCAACTATTGTTCCAAAGTTCTATATTGGTATGAGATAGGAAAATCTATCGTTGTTTTAGGGTCATTTCGTTCGTTCTTATTTTGAATCTACTATGGATATGCGCATATATATTCATATACATATACGTAGGTGTGTGAGAAGAGGAACGCAACGTTTTCTTGTATACTTGTTCTTCGAGGGGGTCTAATCAGCGCCCCTCGTTGGTTTTACGGCAGAGCAGAATACTATGTGCTTTTTCTTTTCTTTTTCCAATGGTAAGAGTATTTTTGAATCCAAGGATCTATCTCTTGGATCGATAGGCCGGTGGAGGGTACGTCAGTTAGGAAAGCGACGTTAGTGTGCCTGACCCACCAGATGGTGTGACGAGCCTATGGCTTTTCCTGCAGGGTTCTTTGACTCTGGTTTTTCCTTCCATACTACCTGATTTTGCCGATGGCTTTTTCCTTGAGATTTTCAGTTGGTGAAGTGAATTTCCAATTTTATTATTGAATTGACCAGAATAACGTAGGGGATGACAAATTTTCCCCTCGGGGATCTTCAAGTTTATAACTCTATAGGAGGGTATCTTTTATAAAGAATAAAATTTGGCAGACGTTACATCGGGCGTAACATTAGCTCTTCTTGTAAACTAATAGCGGCATCTTCCTTTCCTTTTCATTGTTTATGCAAGGTTTTAATTTGTGCGGCTAGCGAATCCGCATCGTCGCTTGATTCTGCAGCAATTTCTAATTTATATGCCTAGTCGGCCAATGTTATTTCCTTAGTCACGAGGGCCATTTCACGAGCCAATACGAATCGTTTAACGGCTTCAAGGCGATGCCTTTCATCACTCAATTGGGTAAGGAGTTCCCGGATTTCCTCCGGTGTATGTTCGTGGTTACTTGCTATATTGCTAAGTTCCTTTGTTTGTATAATTTCTCAAATTGCGAATCACAATTCAAGTTAGACAGTTGATTTATAATTAATCACCAAATACTTGTGTTATCCCACCACTGCCACTAAAAGTTTAACCTGTTATATCCTGGGGTTTTAGGCAACCCCTCGATTACGCGAGGGATGTCAGAAAAAAAGGGATGAACCTGTCAAAATATTAATTTGCTTCTTTTAGACGGGAGTGTGCCTGTCAGGGATTGGAGCACGAGCGTGGCGATTAACTTTTTATTGGGGAAACAAAAGAATCTCAAAACTTACCTTGACGATGCGAGGGGGGAAGAGTTAGTCAATGACAATAAACACTTCGTCCTCGTTCGGCAATGTTGGTGGTTCGGATGGTGCTTCAGACACCTCGTCCTCGTTGTCGCTTCTTTCGGGGGTGAAATTCTCTTGAAGGACGTAAGGACAGTGGGTCAGTCCCAGTTGGATCGCCTAATTTGGATCAGGTGGATCTGGCGAAATGTCTAATCACGCGAGGTTTCGGAAAACAGTGGCCACCCCTACCGGTGACACTATGGTCGCCACCGGAGTAGCTGGTCCGGCGGTTACCGGCTGCAGCGGGGTAGGCACGTACGGAGCTGGTGATGGGTTGGACCCTTCAAGCACTATCGGCACTGGCAAATATTCCGGTTATGCTGTGCTACGCCTTGGTTGGGGTACTGTTTATTCGACCCCTCCTTCTCGTCGCACTGTTATGTCAGATATAATTCGAATAACGTTGCACTGGGGTCACGGCTGTTCAGATTCAGTGGGATCCTCAAGAGCTTTCGCTAACTTTAGAAGTAAACGCTTTCTATTTTTTCCACCGCCCTGTTTCTTTCCCATTTGCTATAGACCATTAGGAGGGTAAAGATCGTAGCCGATTCTCAAAACCCGATGCCACGGAGTCGTACGACTCCGGGTGTTGACACTGGGAAATTTGGTCAAAGGGTTGAAGATGCAACGAATCGCACTTCCGGATTGGGACGAGTTTGCAACGAATCGCAAGGCCCGGAGTAGGTACTTTGGATAATTTTGATAGTAATATGTCAACACTCGGAGCACGAAACAGAAACCGGAAACACTCGAATCCTGGAACTGTCGCCTATCGATCACTCCCGTGTTGAATAAAACCCTTGGATAGAACTCCCGAATAAAACTCTCAAAAAGTCGCCGAGTCTCAAGACAGTGAAATTTTATTGAAAGTAATAGTAGCGCCGTTTCACAAATCTCGCGAGTATTTTCTGCCGGTCTCTATTAAACCACCCGCACGCTGACGAGTTACTCACGAGAAATTAAGCGCGAAGTTATATAAAATTTGCGCTGGTCAATCTTCAAGTTCACGTGACCGTCGCTAATTTACTCTCGATGAAGACTGAAGTTCCCTTTATTAAAAATGAAGTCCTTAGGCCCTCTTGATTGACGACAAGTGGGAGATACCGGCGCATGAAGGAAGTTTTTCGTTATCTTGGGCATCAGGCTGCATCCTGTTTGCCTCAGCATCTCACGAGTCGCAATCGCCCCGAACTTCTAAGCACACTGGCTAAGCGATAAGGGCTGTTATCTTTCGCGCATGGACAAAGTCTCACGCTCTTAAGCCTATAGCCGTTACAATTTGAGACTCATTTTCTCTTATGGTCATTTTATATTGCGTCGACGAGTTGGCAAAGAAAAGGGCGTATTAATAGTACTTAATACCCAAGTATAGAGCTTTTTGATGCCAAGTCGTCGATCTCTCACATCTAATGTATATTCTAAGCTGTGCCGCTAGACCTCTCAGCAAGAAGGGCGTATCTTCTGCATGTTAGGCACTTAAGCCCGCCTCTCTCGCTGGTGAACCGCCGTACACGTGTTACAATGCTTAAGACTGTGAGTCGTGTTCGACGGGTAGCCCGTGACTCGGGGCCCACCCGCACAGAGTCCTGTGTATGACGGGCTTCCTGTCTCTCGGGGCTACTGTACGGAGCTCGATGTTTGGCGGGTTGCCTGCCTGTCGGCGCAACTCGCCTCGAGCTCGGGGCATAACGGGTCTTAGGCGATTTTCGGCTATTTAAACCCGTGTTAAAGCGGTTTTTGAGAATGCGGGTCACTTTTATTTTTAATTCGCTATCTTTTCCTCGAATAAAGTTTTTTGATTTTCGCAAATTTCTTCCTTTTTAAATAATGACTCAAATGGGGCAGTTTTTAGTTTCTCGTGAGGTTTTAAAGAAACCTCACGATTTTTGGAAATTTTGATTTTTACTGATTTTGGAAAAAAAAATTGTGAGCCGCTATTTTGTACCTTGTTTCGACCCAGGACGTTACACGCGCTTATTGTTAAATGAATCGCGAAATTTAAGACTGATCTTATTGTGCAAAACATTCTTGTATTCTTTCAATAATTTTTAAATAAAAATTGGATCTCGGAAAATTAAAATCTGTGTATCAACACTTTCTTCGATTTCGTCATTAACCTGCCACGCCCTTGATCACTCGCCATCCTCTTCACCGTTTCACGTTTAGTTCATCGCTGTGGGTAACAATGGTATCATCTTTTCCATCAGAAGAACATCTCACCGAGTAAGTAATTCAATTACAAAATCGTTTTCGTGGTTGTGAAAAACGATTTATTTCCAGGAAGTTATCAATCAATTAACTGAAGTAAAAAATTAATTAACTGACCGTCTAGTTGCTTATTAGGGAAAAGCCTAATTTTATTCAAGTGCATCCTAACCATCGATTATTCTTCCGGCGTTGGCGACATAATCCCTTTGAAGTTCGATTTTTGTTTATTAATGTTGTTAAATAACGTAGATCGAGGGAATTTATTCTATTGAATATTGATCGAAGCCTTACGTTTCCCCCCTTGTCATTTTATTAATGCAAACGCACTATCCAATATTTTTCACCATCCATATCGTTCTTACAATCGATGAAGTGCAAAAGATCGCGAAAGAATAAACCAGTGAATAGTGGGTTGACCGATTAACGAATTTTTAGACTCGTAAACCAGTGAATCGTCAAAAACCACGGAACGAAGTTTAATTGAGTTTTTTTTCTTTCGGAATTTCATTAAAAATTTAAACAACTAAACAAGTTGAATCCAAGGAATTTTTCCTGCCCAACGATTAAATTCAAGGTAAGAACCCTCCCACTCTCTCTACTATTCTTTTAACTCATTCGATCTCAAGATTCAGTACGGTTGTGTCAATCTTCGTCCTCATCCGAGGATTCGTGTTCTTTAGTTTATAGTCTTCCCCTCCGTGCGAAAACTTGGTTGGGACAAGAGTTGCATCAGGTTCCTCGCTCACCAAGTATTCGTTTACCTCTCCTTGGGCGAAATTGGGCTGGAATAAGAGTTGCATCAGGCTGCGCGCTCACCAAATATTCGTACTCCTTCTTCTTGGGCGAAGATCTGGTTCGGACAAGAGTTGCATCAGGCCGCACGCTCACTGGAAATTCACCCTAGATACTTTTCTCTTAAATTCCACGAGAGTCAACCCCTCAGTACCTCAGAAAAAAAGAACACGCAGAGCCGGAAGAAGGTATCAAATACGTAAACTCGGCGCGATACATTCTAATCCGTTGGTAAAAAAGTGAAACCCTGTTCGAAGATATCAATCGAATTATTACGGAGTACATCCATTACCAGAAGAAGTAGAGATAGTTAGAGTGACTCCAAAACCCAAAATTATTTCCACTGAAATCATTAAACATCCTGTAATTATTAATAAATTAAAGCCAATCGATTTTCCCCCAATCACCTCGTCATTCAATAAAAGTAACGATCAAGATCCCCGTGGTAAAGGTAACAGTGAATTATATCATAGCAAAAGATCCGAAAACTCAATAGACATCAACGCGACTAAAAATGAAATACTGATTCCAACCACACTTCCCGAGTAATTTTCCGAAAGGTTAGACTCAAAAACAGGGGCAAACGTGTTAGAGACTGATTCCAGGTGTAGTACTAGAAATTTATTTCTACGACTAGAGAGTCTCAGTTAAATTCAACACGTCATGCGTCGAGAATTATTGATAGTTCGCAAAAACTGCCATTCTTGACGTAACAAGACTATGAGCTGAAGTTAGTCAAATTGTGCGAAAAGGGGTGCAATAAATTGTGGAAAGAAAGATCGTCGAAATTGTAGAAAAAAACAGTTGAAATTCGATTTTGTCCACACTTTAAGAGCTACAGCGTCGGCTTGGAGACCAATGAAAAGAGAAAAAAATAACGAACAATACGTATGTTTCAAAAAAAATTTGAACCTTATATTTGATTTAATATCAAGAAACTATATTTTTTATATCAAAAGTCGCAGCAGCGACTCGACGCCAAGTATTGAAAAAACTGAGAGAATCTCGGTCGAGACGTCGCGCACTCTTATATACGCAAATATGCCTCAATCGACGCCCCTTTTACACTTCAATTTGATATTACTAAAAAACACGACAACTTTTTTAACATTTACGAATACACTTTTCTTAAAAAAAATTAGCTTTCCATTGATACCATTTTTATATTTTTCCGCCCACGTGACACTGAGATATAATATCGGTCGAATTAATTCGAATATTTATCATCGTGAAAAGTGATTAAACGATTCGCGTCGCCTGATTGGGCAAATTTGTGAAAAGCTTAGATACGGGATGTATATGTATAGCTATGAGAGTAATCGTCGGCGAGTACTATATCTATAGCGATGACGTCTCATACACGGCGAATAAATCTAATACATGCGAGTAAATATGGTAGGTATATTCAGGTATATATAGGTATAAACAGGTATATACAGGTATATATAGGTATATACATGTATATACAGGTATACATAGGTATATACAGGTATATATAGGTTTATTCAAGTATATACTGGTATATACAGGTTTATACAGGTATAGACAGGTATGTACATGTATATACAGGTATATAAACGCATATACCGGTATATATATGAGGCATTCCATGTCAAATCCACCACTTTTCAACCCAACCCCTTTCGATTTGGCTGAAAATTTTTGTCCTTTTTCTACCCCATTAAAAAAAATTTTCAGGAAATTTTCGAATTTTTTTACCCAAATAGAAAAAGTTGTGAATTATTCAAAAAAAGGCTTTTGTTTTTTCGAATAGCTACAACTTCTTTAAAAATTGACTAATCAGGACATTTTTTTTCGAAAGCTTTCGTCTTTAAATGTTCTTTTCGAAAAAAAATACAACAAAAATTAAAGATATTAAAGTCTATGGAATTTTTTACTTTTTCGAGAAAAATCATCGTTTTCTCGGAAGCACATTTTTTATTTTATTTTTTATTTTTCTAAAAAAAATTTCGTTTAATTCCGGAAAGAATGCCGCCCAAACTAGAGTGCGTGGAATTTTCCTTCTATTTTTTTTGTCGATTGGAAATTTTTTTTTTGCAACTGGGCTTGTTTCACAGCACACACCACTCAGTAATTTTTCGAGGATTTATAGAGGACCTCAGAGTTTGAAAAATTGAGAAGAAAAAACAATCGAATGTTGGTATTCGTGGAAAAATTTTGATTTTTTTCACAAAGGTTCAAGAAGAAATAAAAGACACCTATTTAAAATTTTTTTATATTTTTTTCAAAAACTACATTCAAAAACAAAAAGAATGAAAAAAATTGCCATCTGGGCCCATTTTTGACCAAGCCACAGGCTTCTGAAAAAAACATCCAACGCATATCATTTTGAATCCGCCATTTTTTTATTTTGGCCCGTATTTGCATTTTATATTTCTTCTTTGATTGAAAAAAAATTCTTATCACTTATTCTATGTTATTTACGTTTTCTGATGATTTTTTAAACATTCTAAATTAAATCTGAGAAAATGTTTTGACGGTGTTCACGACGAAACTTATAACCTAGCTTAATGATTTCTACTAAGGACTTCCTGGTTATGTAATACGATTAGTAAATCTTCATTTAATACTAATTCAAAAACTATTTTATTTTTCTATGGTGTTCAAATATTTTACATGTTCTATATTCTTCAGAATTCAATTTAATACTTGAATTCTCTATATTTCAAAAGCCTGTGGCTTGATGAAAAATGGGTCTATATGGCGATGTTTTTTCATTCTTCTTGTTTTTGGATGTAATTTCTGCAAAAAATACAAAAAAATTATATCTAGGTCTCTTCTATTACTTTTGTAACCTTTTTGAAAAAAATCAAAATTTTTTTGCGGATTACCACTTTAGATTTTTTTTTCTTCTCAATTTTTCAAACTCTGAGGTCCATTACAAATCCTGAAAAATTAACAGAGTGGTGTGTTTTGTGAAATAAGCCCAGTGGCGAAAATAAAAAAATTTCCAATCGTAAAAAAAAAATAGAAGGAAAATTCCACCCACTCTAGTTTGGGTGGCAATCTTTCCGGAATTGAACGAAGTTTTTTTTCAGTAAAAAAAAAATGAAATAAAAAATGCGCTTCCGAGGAAACGAAGATTTTTCTCGAAAAAGTAAAAAATTTCATAGACTTTGATATCTTAAATTTATTTTGTATTTTTTTTCAAAAAGTACATTTAAAGACGAAAATTTTCGAAAAATAAACGTCGTGATTCGTCAATTTTAAACGAAGTTATAGCTATTTGAAAAAACAAAAGCCTTTTTTTAAAATAATTCATAACTTTTTTTGGGTTGGGTAAAAAAATTTGATAATTTTCTGGAAAATTTTTTAATGGGGTAGAAAAAAGACAAAATTTTTCAGCCAAATTGGAAGGGGTCGGGTTCAAAAGTGGTTGATTTGACATGCAATGACCCATATATACCTGTATATATTGGTATATACATATTATATGTAGGTCTATACAAGTATATTGAGACGGCCCTGGCAAGCCAGAGCGCCCGAAGCACAAGCGACGACCCTTGGCATCATGCGAAAAGCACGCGATCCAGCAACCAATGAGCAACGAGCCGCGGAATGGCGACGCAAAGCACCAATCCAAGGAACGACGACGTCACCAAGCGGCAATCTGGACCACGAAAGACCACGTGACCTGCAAACGTCAAATCATAAAGGATTAAAAACGATGAAATACGCACGAAAAACAGACATAACGAATAAGACGAAACAACCAATCAGGAGCAGACATCACCGAGGAAAGCGGGTATAAAAACCCGACCGAAACCAGGGAAAGGCACTCGAAATCAAGCCATACGACGAAGTCAGCCTCCGGCCACAGGTAGGGAGATAGTCTGGAAGTTGGCAAGGTTCGAAAGGAAAAAGGGAGAAAAATCGCTGCAAAAGCGAACGGTGGAAGCAATAGTTGGCCTGCCAAATATGGGAAAAGAGAGAGAGGAGGGGATAGACGATACGTCACTACACACACACACATCGAAACATAAAAGTCACCAGGGAGTTTTCCATAGGAAAATTCTCACTGGGCACATAAAAAACACAACGAATCACACCACCGTGCACCGGAGCCTTCAAGAGAAACTAAAAATTTCTCAGAGGCAAACGAAGCGACAACACGAAGAAAACACGAAAACTCCAAGGACAAGTCACATACACACGCACGAGCAGGTACGAGATCACGTGACCACGCGGCAGGGATCAGCAAACAAAAAATTATTATTATTGATTTTTAAATTAATACGAAAATAAAAATAAGAAAATGTGAAATATTAAATAGTGTAGAAATTAATAATTCTTGAAATAGTATTACAAATGACTTGAAAATAAAAAATTCGAAACAAATATTCTTAATTAACCGAGAAAAAAAATTATAAAAAAAAATATTTCCAATTGACTGGAAAATTGGTAATTAGACAAAAAACATTTCTAATTGACCGAGAAAAAAAATTGAAGAAAAAAAAAATTCTAATCGACCAAAAAATCGCTAATTGGACAAAAAATTATTTTTAATTGACCCAGAAAAAAAATTAGAGAAAAAAATATTTCTAATTGACCAGAGAGTCGCTAATTAGAAAAAAAAATTCTAATTGACCAAAAAATAGCTAATTAGAGAAAAAATATTTCTAATTGAACCAGAAACAAAAATTAGAGGAAAAAAAATTTCTAATTAACCCGGAAAAAAAAATTAGAGAAGAAAAATTTCTTGTTGGTTTTGATATGCGGCCGTGTAGAGCAATGTTAAAGGAAGGAATCGGCTGCGATTCGGCCAGTGCGTCCAAATAAAAATGAACAATTTTTCGTATAACGTTTCGATCCTTATTCGGATCCTCTTCAGATTTATTATTTCTAAAAATACATTCGTTTTTTGTCTTATTTTGTATAATAGTTTGATATGTTTTACATTATGAACTTGAGTGTTGTGTCATAACTGACCTGAATTTGTAAGGGTAATTTTCGATCATTTGATGAATCTTGGACAATATACATTATGAATTTATTGTATCAAGACGGGTCGTTTTTTTGTGATCCTCGATGTCTGCGAGAGAGAGGGTTTTGATATTTTAATGTTTAGTTAATGATTTTTGTGCGACAATGTGTACGTGTTATTGAACTATGATTTTCATATTTGATATTTTCCAAGATTCATCTCTGATCAAATTTAACAATGTTCATTACATAATGTAATTAAACGGTCAAGATGTTTCGAGAGCTAAGTAGCGACTGAGTATTGAGGATAAGAGAGGAACTATTTATGTTGTTGGTGTGATGCGATTGAGTATTGAACAGTGAGGGATGATTTTTACGGTTGGGGAAGTTGCCGTTAATTATTTTCGTGTACCGGTTTCGTCATGGTGTCGGTTTTAAACCGGTTTCAAATTTGTAACTGTTGGTTTGGTGATGAGTTTTAAACTAATGGTTGATAATTTGAAGTTTTTCCGTTATTATTCAGAGTTTTGCTAAATTATTGAATTATATATGTTGCTGATTTTGTCAATGTCGGTTCTGAAATTGATCGCTTTGAAGTGTGCTTTTATCTGTATCATTTCAAGAATTAATCGCTTTTTAAGCCATTGTTCATTATTTAAAATTTTTACATAATCGAATTTGAAAGTGTGTTTGAAATTCAATTCCGTGTTTAGCTAACGCTGTATTCTGTGTGTGAGTGTATTTTAGACTATTTTTGTGTTCATTGATTCTTGTTTTTAGATATCGTTTTGTTTGTCCTATGTACAATGCATCACAATCGTTACAATGTGTTAGTTGTTGGTAACTAATGTTATATTGAATTGTCGAAAGAGACGGATTAGTTAGTGGTGAATATTTTCAGTATATGGAAAATTTATCAATCTAGAAGAGTCGAATGTGTTGCTCGTATTTGATTGTTCATTAATTATTGTCAGTCTTTGTCTTATTATCTTTTCTGTGAAGGAAATTGGATAGCAGTTTTGTGTCATTGTGTTTTTGATTAGCTCAATGTTTTTTTGATGAAAGGAAACATCCGATAGTTTTATTGCTCTATCCACCAACGTCATTATAATTCCTTTTTTTTTATTAAGAGGGTGGTGAGAGAAAAAGTTTATGAATCGACCTGACCAAGTAGGTTTTCTGTACTAGTCTGTGATTATTGAGTTATTTTTTCTGATTAATAAGATGTCTAGAAATGGTATTTTGTTGTTTGTTTCTACTTCAATTGTGAACTGTAGTTTGGTGTGATATGAGTTAAAGAGATTAAGTGTTGAATCTATTTTGTTGGTCGGTAGAGCTATGATATTATCGTCTACGTATTTTTTATAGATTGGTATTATGAATTTTAGTTTTTCTAAGCAGTTTGTTTCTAAATCGATCATTACTATGTTTGATAATATCGGGGCTAACGGTGAACCCATTGGTAAACCAAATATTTGCTGATATATTTTGTCGTTGAAGGTGAAAAAGGTTGAGAACATTATGAATTCTATTGTTTTTATTATTTCGTTTAGTGGAAATTTTTCGGAGAAAAGATTTGATCGTTTTTGGAGGCTTTGTATGACCAATTCTAACGGCACGTTAGTGTGAAGTGAGACGACATCAAATGAAATTAGTTGGTAGTTATCAGGTATAAAGATGTTCGATACCAATTTTTCAACTCTGAAGCTGTCTTTGACGTATGAGTTTGTTGTGTCTATTAATTTTCAGAGTTTTGTTTGGATGAATTCAGCTAATTTATGTGTAGGGCTATTAATAGAGGATACTATTGGGCGTAGCGGATAGTTATGTTTGTGAATTTTTAAAAGACAGTATAGTCGTGCTAAGTTACAGTTTTCTGCTTTTTAATGATTTTGTGTGGTTTCATCTATTATTTTGAGATTTTTCCATCTTGCGAGAATTTGGTTAACACCTTTTTGTAGTCTGTTAAGTGGATTCTTATTTGTAATTTAATATGTCGTTTCGTCTGCAAGTAAGTTTTCGGTTTTGGTGATGTAGTTTTGTTTATCTAGTATAACGGTCGAGTTTCCCTTATCTGCTCTTGTAATTATTAATTAAGGGTTGTTTTTGAGGAAAGTAGATGTATCGTTGATAATTTCGTTGGTGGTAAAGAATGAGTTTGGAGTTTTTACTTCATCAATCAATTTGGTAAATTTCTTTCTAATTTCTTCTTGTATTGGTTTTTCTAGTCTGTAATCTATTCTCGATTCAAATTCTGAGATGGTTTCATAGATATATGTTTCAATATCTGTTGGTTTTATGTATGGAAAGCAAAATTTTTCACCTAATGATAAAAAGGTTGATATGTGTGTTGGAATGTATATGGTTGTTAGATTGATCAGCCATTCTTTAACTTTGTTGTTTGAGATTGTTGATTCTATGTTAGTCATTGGGTCATTCGTTACGTTATTATTCGTGTTGTGTTGCGTAATGCTTAATGTTGCAGAATTGAGAAGGTTAATATGTGATGTCGGTTTTTGCCTTCTATGTTGATTTTGATCATTTATGTTTCCGTGATTTTGATTCGATTGTGATGTAATTGTTCTTAGGAATTCGTCACAATTGAAAATGTGTTGATGGATATTTTGTGTCCTCTCATATCTGAGGTTATTCAATTTCTTTTTTGTCCTTGTCAAAGAATTCTTTTGATATTTTGTTTAGTCTGATTTGTTCAAGTTCGAAGAATTTTTCGTTTATGTGTTTCGGAGTTTTTGCGATTAATTCTGTATTTTTTGTATTTTTTTGTTGAGTATTTTAATTTTGTAGTTCAGATCATCAATCTCTATGTTGAGTAAAGATTTGTAAGTTTTGTGCAAGATTGTTTTGAGTTTGAATTTATTTCTGTTGTTAAAAATTAGGCTGTTGTTTATGTTTTGCGATTAGATGTGTTTAGGTATGAGACCTTCTTGTCTGCATTTTAGTAAAAATTGTAGTTGTTGGTGGTAACGAGTTTTCGCGATGTTATTGCGTTTCCAATTCTAAAAGGCTGCGAGTATGATGCAACCAAATAATTGTGGGATCTCGTTGAAGAAGGTTATTTTTTTCGAATTTTAAGTCAGTTGATTCAATTGTTGGTTTTGATATGCGGCCGTGTAGAGAAATGTTAAAGGAAGGAATTTGCTGCGATTCGGCCAGTGGGTCCAAATAAAAATAGACAATTTTTCGTATAACGTTTCGATCCTCATTCGGATCCTCTTTAGATTTATTATTTCTAAAAATACATTTGTTTCTTGTCTTATTTTGAATAACGGTTTGATATGTTTTACATTATGAAATTGAGTATTGTGTCATGACTGACCTGAATTTGTATGGGTAATTTTCGATCATTTGATGAATCTTGGACAATATACATTGTGAATTTATTGTATCAAGCCGGGTCGTTTTTTTGTGATCCTTGATGTCTGCGAGAGAGAGGGTTTTGATATTTTTATGTTTATTTAATGATTTTTGTGAGACAATGTGTACGTGTTATTTACCTATGATTTTCAGATTTGATATTTTCCAAGGTTCATCTCTAATCAAATTTAACAATGTTCATTACATAATGTAATTAAACGGTCAAGATCTTTCGAGAGCTAAGTGGCGACTGAGTATTGAGGATAAGAGAGGAACTATTTATGTTGTTGGGGTGATGCGATTGAGTATTGAATAGTGCGGGATGATTTTTACAGTTCCGGAAAATGCCGTTAATTATTTTCGTGTACCGGTTTTGTCATGGTGTCGGTTTTAAACCGGTTTCAGATTTGTAACTGTTGGTTTGGTGATGAGTTTTAAACTGGTGGTTGTTAATTTGAAGTTTTTCCGTTCCTATTCAGAGTTTTGCTAAATTATTGAATTATATATGTTGCATAGTTTGTTAATGTCGGTTCTAAAATTAATCGCTTTGGAGTGTGCTTTTATCTGTATCATTTCAAGAATTATTCGCTTTTTTAGCCATTGTTCATTATTTAAAATTTTTACATCATCAAATATAAAATTGTGTTTTAATTCAATTCCGTGTTTAGCTAACGCTGTATTCTGTGTGTTAGTGTGTTTTAGACTATTTTTGTGTTCATTGACTTTTGTTTTTAGATATCGTTTTGTTTGTCCTATGTACAATGCATCACAATCGTTACAATCAATTTGGTAAACTACGTTTGATTTGTCCATTTTGTCTATTTTGTCTTTGGTGGAACCGATGATGGAGTGAATATTGTGTTGGTTGGTGGTAACTAATGTGATATTGAATTGTCGAAAGAGACGGATTAGTTGGTGGTGAATATTTTCTGTATATGGAAAATTTATCAATCTAGAGGAGTCAAATGTGTTGCTCGTATTTGATTGTTCATGAATTATTGTCAGTCTTTGTCTTATTATCTTTTCTGTGAAGGAAATTGGATGGCAGTTTTGTGTCATTGTGTTTTTGATTAGTTCAATGTTTTTTTGATGGAGGGAAACATCCGATAGTTTTATTGCTCTATCCACCAAGGTCATTATAATTCCTTTTTTATGATTGAAAGGGTGGTGAGAGAAAAAGTTTATGAATCGACCTGATCAAGTAGATTTTCTGTACCAGTCTGTAATTATTGAGTTATTTTCGATGATCAATAAGATGTCTAGAAATGGTATTTTGTTGTTTGTTCCTACTTTAATTGTGATCTGTGGTTTGGTGTGATATAAGTTAAAGAGATTAAGTGTTAAATCTATTTTGTTGGTCGGTAGAGCTATGATAATATCGTCTACGTATTTTTTAAAGATGAGTATTATGAATTTTAGTTTTTCCAAGCAGTTTGTTTCTAAATCAATCATTACTTTGTTCGATAATATCGGGGCTAACGGTGAACCCATTGGTAAACCAAATATTTGCTGATATATTTCGTCGTTGAAGGTGAAAAAGGTTGAGAACATTATGAATTCTATTGTTTTTATTATCTTGTTTGGTGGAAATTTTTCGGAGAAAAGATTTGATCATTTTTGGAGGCTTTGTATGACCAATTCTAACGGCACGTTAGTGTAAAGTGAGACGGCATCAAATGAAATTAGTTGGTAGTTATCAGGTATAAAGATGTCCGATACTAATTTTTTAACTGTGAAGCTGTCTTTGACGTATGAGTTTGTTGTGTCTATTAATTTTGAGAGTATTGTTCAGATGAATTCAGCTAATTTATGTGTGGGGCTATTAATAAAGGATACTATTGGACGTAGCAGATAGTTATGTTTGTGAATTTTTGGAAAACAGTATAGTCGTGCTGAGTTACAGTTTTCTGCTTTTAAATGATTTTGTGTGGTTTCATCTATTATTTTGAGATTTTTCCATCTTGCGAGAATTTAGATAACACCTTTTTGTAGTCTGTTAAGTGGAATCTTTTTTGTGATTTCATATGTCGTTTCGTCTGCAAGTAAGTTTTCGGTTTTGGTGATGTAGTTTTGTTTATCTAGTATAACGGTCGAGTTTCCTTTATCTGCTCTTGTAATTATTAATTGAGAGTTGTTTTTGAGAAGAGTCGATGTATCTTTGATAATTTTGTTGGTGTTAAAGAATGAGTTTGGAGTTTTGACTTTATCAATCAATTTGGTGAATTTCTTTCTAATTTCTTCTTGTATTGGTTTTTCTAGTAAGTAATCTATTTTCGATTCAAATTCTGAGATAGTTTTATAGATATATGTTTTAATATCTGTTGGTTTCATGTATGGAAAGCAAAATTTTTTACCTAATGATAAAAAGGTTGATATGTGTGTTGGAATGTCTATGTTTGTTAGATTGATCAGCCATTCTTTAACTTTGTTGTTTGAGATTAGTGATTCTATGTTAGTCATTGGGTCATTCGTTACGTTATTATTCGTGTTGTGTTGCGTAATGTTTAATGTTGCAGAATTAAAAAGGTTAATATGTGATGTCGGTTTTTGTCTTCTATGTTGATTTTGATCATTTATGTTTCCTTGATTTCATTCGATTGTGATGTAATTGTTCTTAGGAATTCGTAACAATTAAAAATGTGTTAATGGACATTTCGTGTCCTTTCATATCTGAGGTTATTCAATTTTTTTTGGTGTTTGTCAAAAAATTTATTTGATATTTTGTTCAGTTTGATTCGTTTAAGTTTGAAGAATTTTTCGTTCATGTGATTCAGAATTTTTGCGATTAATTCCGTTTTTTTTTCAAATTTTTTTGTTGAGTATTTAAATTTCGTAATTCAGGTCATCAATCTCTATGTTGAGTAAAGATTTGTAAGTTTTGTGCAAGATTGTTTCGAGTTTGAATTCATTTCTGTGGTTAAAAATTAGGATGTTGTTTATGTTTTGCGAGTAGATGTGTTTAGGTATTAGACCTTCTTGTCTGCATTTGAGTAAAAACATTAGTTGTTGGTGGTAACGAGTTTTCGCGATGTTATTGCGTTTTCAATTCTTGAAGGCTGCGAATAAGATGCAACGAACCAATTGTAGGATCTTGTTGAAGAAGGTCATTTTCTTCGAGTTTTAAACCAGTTGATTCAATTGTTGGTTTTGATATGCAGCCGTGTAGAGAAATGTTGAGGGAAGGAATCAGCTGCGATTCGGCCAGTGGGTCCAAATAAAAATGGACAATTTTTCGTATAACGTTTCGATCCTTATTACCCATACAAATTCAGGTCAGTCATGACACAACACTCAAGTTCATAATGTAAAACATATCAAACTATCATACAAAATAAGACAAAAAACGAATGTATTTTTAGAAATAATAAATCTGAAGAGGATCCGAATAAGGATCGAAACGTTATACGAAAAATTGTCCATTTTCACTTGGACCCACTGGCCAAATCGCAGCCAATTCCTTCCTTCAACATTTCTCTACACGGCCGCATATCAAAACCAACAATTGAATCAACTGGCTTCAAACTCGAAGAAAATGACCTTCAACGAGATCCTACGATTATTTGGTTGCATCATACTCGCAGCCTTCAAGAATTGGAAACGCAATAACATCGCGAAAACTCGTTATCACCAACAACTACGGTTTTTACTAAAATGCAGACAAGAAGGTCTAATACCTAAACACATCTACTCGCAAAACATAAACAACATCCTAATTTTTAACAACAGAAATAAATTCAAACTCAAAACGATCCTGCACAAAACTTACAAATCTTTACTCAACATAGAGATTGATGACCTGAACTACAAAATCAGAATACTCGACAAAAAAATTTAAAAAAATACAGAATTAATCGCAAAAACTCCGAAACACATGAACGAAAAATCTTTCAAACTTAAACAAATCAAACTAAACAAAATATCAAAAGGATTCTTTGACAGACAGCAAAAAAAAATTGAATAACCTCAGATATGAAAGGACACGAAATATGCATCAACACATTTTCAATTGTGACGAATTCCTAAGAACAACTACATCACAATCGAATCAAAATTGAGGAAACATAAATGATCAGAATCAACATAGACGGCAAGAACCGACACTCACATATCAACCTTTTTAATTCTGCGACATTAAACATTACGCAACACAACACAAACAATAACGTAACAAATGACCCAATGACTAACATAGAATCAACAATCTCAAACAACAAAGTTAAAGAATGGCTGATGAATCTAACAAACATCGACATTCCAACACACATATCAACCTTTTTATCATTGGGTGAAAAATTTTGCTTTCCATACATGAAACCAACGGATATTCAAACGGATATCTATAAAACCACCTCAGAATTTGAATCGGAAATAGATTACTTACTAGAAAAACCAATACAAGATGAAATTAGAAAGAAATTCACTAAATTGAATGATAAAGTTAAAACTCCGAACTCATTCTTTGACACTGTTACGTCCTGATGATAATTTTAATGGAGGACGAACCTGTTAATTTTTAATTTACTCCTTTTAGGCGGGAATGTGCCCGCCAGGGATGGAGCGCGAGCGGGATCGGTGATGTATAATAATGACACTGGACCAATGCAAGTTATCGCTTAAAAATAACTGGAACATTTTTATTTAACAAACCAATGGTCCAACCAATTTTCGACCAATGGTCGAGATACTGGATATGAGACACGGATTTACACTTTTGATAATTTTGATTCATGAAAAGGTTAACAGTGGTTTTTTTCTTTGTTTCGATGTTTAATTGTTTATTCATTGGATTTATGGTTTCCAATGAATCTGCACCAATCCCCTCGTTAATGTTGGTTTCGTAGGATTTTACACAGTTCGCAAATTTCCGGTCTCGCGGTTGATCATTTAACCACGTTTCTATTCGTGATCCGCCTCACGCTCGGTTGTCGCGGTATCGTGAACGCACTCGCGCACTACTTTAATGATCTAATCAGATTTGGACACGAACAATCGATGCCTCGCAAAACGTATCAGAGGTAGGCATGGGCCTTTGCCTGAATGGTCGGTCAGAGGTATAATTCAACGTGCCGACTCTAGACCTCCGGTCCCATCCTCCTGGCACGGTTGATTGGTCACTTAGTTCGCGACGCGATGCTATTTCCGAAATATTACTTCTGATTCCTTCGGACTTGGATACGATTAACGTGGACGACCTGAAGGGTTGAACCACGGCGTTGAATTCAGATTTTTTCCAAAACCAGTGAGAGGTCGGCCATACTGGCCGCCCTTACGAAAACTGTAATATTTGATTGGAGCTCGACCTGTAAGGTCGAGCTCCCCAAAGAAGGCTCTTAATTTCCATCGGAGTTTGACCGTCCTGGTCGAGCTCCGTCAATGGACTAACTAATTGTGATCAAGAAAAATAGTGCTAAGCACTCCGACGAATCAAAGGGCGAGCAAAAGATAACACTACGCCGGGCGCTGCACATCCTCGAGGTGTGCAGCATCTCACCGGTCACCGTGGGATCCCATTCGTCAGCAAAATTTGCAGGTGGTTCTACCGTGGGATCCTCAACGGCTACTTACTCGCACGATGATAAGCCGGTCACATGAGATTTAACAATTCTTTGGCTCTCCGAGCACCAATGAACATTTTGAGTATAATTTATTATAAATTTTGAGGTGTGACCTAAACAATAAAATGGTCGACACTAAAAATGGTTGCCAAATTAACCCAGGACGTAACAGACACCAACAAAATTATCAAAGATACATCTATTTTGCTAAAAAACAACCTTCAATTAATAATTACAAGAGCAAATAAAGGAAACTCGACCGTTATACTAGATAAACAAAACTACATCAACAAAACCGAAAACTTACTTGCAGACAAAACGACATATGAAATCACAGATAAGAATCCACTTAACAGACTACAAAAATGTGTTAAACAAATTCTCGCAAGATGGAAAAATCTCAAAATAATAGATGAAACCACACAAAATCATTAAAAAGCAGAAAACTGTAACTTAGCACGACTATACTGTCTTTTAAAAATTCACAAACATAACTATCGGCTACGTCCAATAGTATCCTCTATTAATAGCCCCACACATGAATTGGCTGAATTCATCCAAGCAAAACTCTCAAAATTAATAGACACAACAAACTCATACGTCAAAGACAGCTTTACAGTTTGAAAATTTGTATCGAACACCTTTATACCTGATAACCACTAACTAATTTCATTCGATGTCGTCTCACTTTACACTAACGTGCCGTTAGAATTGGTCGTACAAAGCCTCCAAAAACGATCAAATCTTTCCTCCAAAAAATTTCCACTAAACGAAATACTGAAAGCAATAGACTTCATAATGTTCTCAACCTTTTTTACCTTTAACGACAAAATATGTCAGCAAATATTCGGTTCACCAATGGGTTCACCGTTAGCGCCGATATTATCAAACATAGTAATGATTGATTTAGAAACAAACTGCTTGGAAAAACTGAAATTCATAATACCAATCTATTAAAGATACGTAGACGATATTGTCATACCTCTACCGACCAACAAAATAGATTCAACACTTAATCTCTTCAACTCATATCACACCTAACTACAGTTCACAATTGAAGTAAAAACAAACAACGAAATACCATTTCTAGACATCTTATTAATCAGAAAAAATAACTCAATAATTACAGACTGGTACAGAAAACCTACTTGGTCAGGTCGATTCATAAACTTTTTCCCTCACCACCCTCTTAAAAAAAAAAGGAATTATAATGACGTTGGTGGATAGAGCAATAAAACTATCGGATGTTCCCTTCCATCAAAAAAACATTAAACTAATCAAAAACACAATGACACAAAACTGCTATCCAATTTCCTCCACAGAAAAGTTAATAAGACAAAGACTGACAATAATTAATGAACAATCAAATACGAGCAACACATTCGACTCCTCTAGATTGATAAATTTTCCATATACTGAAAATATTCACCACCATCTAATCCGTTTTTTTCGACAATTCAATATAACATTAGTTACCTACAACCAACACAATATTCACTCTATCATCGGTTCCACCAAAGACAAAATAGACAAAATGAACAAATCAAACGTAGTTTACCAAATCGATTGTAACGATTGTGATGCATTGTACATAGGACAAACAAAACGATATCGTAAAACAAGAATCAATGAACACAAAAATAGTCTAAAACACACTAACACACAGAATACAGCGTTAGCTAAATACGGAATTGAATTAAAATACAATTTTAAATTCGATTATGTAAAAATTTCAAATAATGAACAATGGCTAAAAAAGCGATTAATTCTTGAAATGATACAGATAAAAGCACACTCCAAAGCGATCAATTTCAGAACCGACATCGACAAACTAAGCAACATATATAATTCAATAATTTCGCAAAACTCTGAATAATAACGAAAAAACTTCAAATAAACAACCATCAGTTTAAAACTTATCACCAAACCAACAGTTACAAATTTGAAACCGGTTTAAAACCGACACCATGACGAAACCGGTGCACGAAAATAATTAACGGCAACTTTTCCAACCGTGAAAATCATCCCCCACTATTTAATACTCAATCGCATTACCCCAACAACATAAATAGCTCCTCCTTCATCCTCAATACTCAGTCGCTCCTTAGCTCTCGAAACATTTTGACCGTTTAATTACATTATGTAATGAACATTGTTAAATTGGATCAAAGATGAATCTTGGAAAATATTAAATATGAAAATCATAGGTAAATAACACGTACACATTGTCTCACAAAAATCATTAACCAAACATTGAAATATCAAAACCCTCTCTCTCGCAGACATCAAGGATCACAAAAAAACGACCCGTCTTGATACAATTAATTCATAATGTATATTGTCCAAGATTTATCAAATGATCGAAAGTTACCCATACAAGTTCAGGTCAGTTATGACACAACACTCAAGTTCATAATGTAAAACATATCAAACTATTATACAAAATAAGACAAAAAACGAATGTATTTTTAGAAATAATAAATCTGAAGAGGATCCGAATAAGGATCGAAACGTTATACGAAAAATTGTCCATTTTTATTTGGACCCACTGGCCGAATCGCAGCCGATTCCTTCCTTCAACAAAAAAAAATTCTTATCGAACGAGAAAAAAAATTAGAAAAAAATATCTAATTGACTGAGGAGGAATAATTAGAAAAAAAATATTTCTAATTGAACAAGAAGAAAAAAATATTTCTAATTCTAAATATTTCGCCGCCGCACAGTGGGGCCAAATCCCAAAAAGCTGGCCAAAAGTCGAAAACTAAAGTTTAATTTTCGGTAATTTGTAGTCGTTGGTTAGGTGGGGGAAGAGTCCGAAGGTCAAATTCTTGGCATTAGCGGGCCCAGCCCTTATACCTGTTTTTGTACGGCAGTAGAAAGGAAGCCCTCGAGCGAGCTCGACGCGTCGTGCAGTAAATGACCATTTCAACGCTGTATTGAACAGGACGCCAAAACTTTACAATATATCCGATTCAAATTTTTTCGAATGGAATCAACCGCTGAAAGTGAGTAGAAAATCATTGTGTAACTGAAAATTGATAATAATGGTTCATGCGATAATAATAAATGAATCATTTGTACGAAAATTCACGGAAAATTACAAGTGAAAATTCTAAAAACGTAGAGAAAAGTTGATAAGTTCCACGGTGTTCCACGAGCTGACCTATCACATGTTGTAGATGGATGAATTATTGAATCGAAAACATCGAAAATGGCTGCGCTCAGCTACAGGCGTGTCATTGCTACGAGTTTTTGCAATATAAAACATAGTTTTCTGAATTTCGTACATTAACGACGCAGAATGTCTTTCTTGAATTAAATCTTTTTCTTGAATTTTATTGCGGTCTTCATTATACACTGAAATACGTCCGCACCCATCCAAGCAGCGTGTCGCGGTCAGTCGAGTTGAAGAGCGCTATATATATATATGAGGGATTCCCTGTCAACTCAGCCACTTTTTTTCGACCATCTCAGATGTGCCCCATAATTGGTTATATTAAAGTGCTACTAATTTGTGAATTTCTTCCCATTTTTAAATTGAAAATTTTACAAATCGCCGTTTTCTTTCCAAATGAATATATCTCGGAAATTTGGAGTAATTAAAAAAAAATGTCTGCACATAAAAGTTGTAGTTTTGTGTTAGCATTCGAGCGGAATATTTCAAATAGTTTTTACGTTCCCGTAACGCTGATTCTTTACCAAACAATAGAATGATTATTTTTTTATTCAAAAAAGGCTACTTTTTTTGACTGAAAAAATTAGTCTCTCAGTATATCTGACGATATCGCGAAAAGATCACTAGGGTGACACGGATCGAGGTTCTAGAGTAAAAAAATGAAACCACACAAATTAATTTTTTTTTCTGCCGAAACCTGTGGCTGAGTTGACAGAGAATCCCTCATATGCCTCTTAGTTATATGGTTAAGCCCCAGAGAGGAGAGAATATCAGAGAGTTTAATGTATCGCGTTCTATGGATCTCAATTCTTTCTTATGCATATTTTATTTTTGTTTTCAAATAATATTTAAAAATAAATAATAGACACGAGGTTGAATATGGAATTATGCATCTGTATAGATATTATATTTTTCAATTTTAGAATTAGTCGCTGATGAACGTGGAGGATGTGGCTTAGCAAGGAAGGAAATTTTTTCGATCACGACAGGTCACCTGAGTGGAGGAGTGCCCGAAACGTATGCAATAATCGAAAATTTTGTGTCCACAAAATTGCACCGCCCCTTCGCTCTATCAGACAATGCAAAAACTGCCTTTCGCAAGTTGTTGCACCTTGCATAAAAAGTGGCAGCACGCATCAAGTCATGAAGAGAGAGTTCTGCAACAATATTCTGAGTGGTTGAGCGTGTTTGTTTCTTTTAAAAAAACAAAAAAACTTCGGAAAAATCTGCAAATTTGGGTCGGCCTTCTTTAGAATTTGTAGAGTCTAGTGACTAGAGGCTCAAATGAGCCTTCGATCATCCGGGAAATCAGATGCTGCCAAAATTGTCCGTGATGTGGGACTTTAGATTCATAGTCAGCGACCCCAAAAACCCCCGAGTACTGACTTTCAGCCGAATTTATAACGCTTTCGACTTTTCGCCAGCTTTTTGGGACTTCAAATCCGCCATTCTGTTTTTATTTCCAATTTTGACTTCGGATTCGTAATCAGCGACCCTAAAAACCCCCGAATACTGACTTTCAGCCAAATTTGTAACGTTTTCGACTTTTGGCCAGCTTTTTGGGATTTGGCCCCACTGTGCGCCGCCCCCGTGTAGAAGAGTCGAGTTGTCCGGTTTGGATTTGGGGTTAAGGTTTCTTGAGATAAGTTGAGGTTAGTTGGGGTTAATTGAGGTTAGTCGAGGTTAGTTGAGGTTAGTTCAGGTTAGTTGAGGTTAGTCAAGGTTTGTTTGTGTTATTTGAGTTTAGTTAAGGTTAGTCGAGGTTAGTTGAAGTAAGATAAGGTTAATTGAAGTTATTTAAGGTTAGCTGAGGTTCGTTGAGGTTAGTTGAGATTAGTTGAGGTCAGTCGAGGTTAGTTGCGGTTTGTTTGGGTTAGTTGAGTTTAGTTGAGGTTAGTTGAGGTTAGTCGAAGTTAGTTGAGGTTAGTTGAGGTAAGTTGAGGTTAGTTGAGGTTAGTTGAGGTGAGTTGAGGTTAGTTGAGGTTAGTTGAGGTTAGTTGAGGTCAGTTGAGGTTAGTTAGGGTTAGTTAAGGTTAGTTGAGGTCAGTTGAGGTCAGTTAAGGTTAGTTGAGGTTAGTTGAGGTCAGTTAAGGTTAGTTAAGGATAATTAAGATTATTCAAAATAAATTAAGGTCAGTTCAGGTTAGTTGAGGTTGGTTAAGGTGGGTCGAGGTTAGTTGAGGTTGGTTAAGGTTATTGAGGGCAGTCGAGGTTAGTCAAGGTTGGTCGAGGTTAGTCGAGGTCAGTCGAGGTAAGTTGCGGTTAGTTGAAGTTAGTCAAGGTTAGTTGAGAATAGTCGAGGTAAGTTGAGGTTAGATAAGGTTAGTTGGAATTATTTGAGGTTAGTTGAGGTCAGTCAACGTTGACAACTGAGTTGAGGTTGGTTGAGGTTAGTCAAGGTTAGTCGAAGTAAGTTGTGGTTTGTAAAGGTCAGTTGAGGTGAGTTGAGGTTAGTCGAGGTTTTGCGAAATTTTCAAATAACCTCAAATTCATTATAATTTTTTTGAACACCAGATCTCTGACAAGCTGGCGTTCGTGAAGCGCGTGCGTGAGCCAGTATATATAAATATATTCTGAGGTTTGTAGAGCTCTGGCGCTACGCGCCCTCACGTCACATCGTCACCAAACTCAAATGTCAATAAACCTCAACAAATCTCAACTAACTGCAACTAACCTCGACCAACCTCAACTCACCTCAACCAACCTCGACTAACCTCGACTTACCTCAACTAACCGCAACTATTCTTGACTTACCTCGACTACCGCAACTCTACTTGACTACCCTTGATTACCCTAAACGAACTTCAACTAACCTCAACAAGCCTCGACTAACCTCAACTAACCTCGATTAACCCCATCTCACTTCAACCAACCTCGACTAACCTCGACTAACCTTAATCAACATCGACTAACCTCAACTAACCTCAGCCAATCACAACTAACCTGAACTAACCTAAACAAACCTCAACTAACCACAACTAACCTGAACTAACCTGAACCAACCTGAAGAAACCTTAACCAACCTCATATTACCTCAACTAACCTCAATCCCAAATCCAAACCAGACCCCTAGACCTTAGTACACGGAGGCGGCGGCGGCGGCGAAATATTTATATAATATAGAGAAATATATACATTTTTTTCATTACACACTACATTGTAATGGGTAATGTAAATTTTGTCCATTACACACTACATTTGGAAAGGGTGATGGAAATTTTTTCCATTACACACTACATTAAAATGGGTAATAAAAATGGTAATGCAATAAAAATAGTATTGCATTACCTGCAGCCCGGGTCAATTGGCAACTTTTTTTTCTTATTAGCAAATTACCAGTCAATTAGGAATGTTTTTTTTTAATTAGCAATTTCCCAACCAATTGGAAATATTTTTTTTCTAATTAGCAATTTCCCAACCAATTAGAAATATGTTTTTTTCTAATAAGCAATTTCCCAACCAATTAGAAATATTTTTTTTTCTAATAAGCAATTTCCCAACCAATTGGAAATATTTTTTTTTCTAATTAGCAATTCGCCAGTCAATTAGAATTTTTTTTCTAATTATTAGTTTCTTAACTAATTAGAAATTTTTTTTTCTGATTGGCTATTTTCTGGTCAATTAGAAATTTTTTTCTAATAAGCTTTTTTTCTAATTTGCTATCTCCTGGTGAATTAGAAATATATTTTTTTTAAATATTAAATTTCGGTTAATTAGCAATATTTATATCCTAAATTGAAAATTGTTGCTTATTACCATTATTCTTCTGAGTTATTACTAATTTTTCAGACAATTGATATTAATGGCTTTTGAATTTTTGTATTTCTTTTCAATTTGCAATTCAACTCTGAAAAATCTTAATTTTTTTGCCGATTGAGAATTTTTTAGTTTCCATTTTTCATTTAAAACTAATTTATAATATTGTTCCACGAATTACTAATTTTTCTATTAATTAGCATTTTTTCGATGGAAAATATTATTTCAAAAAAAGTTAGTAATATTATCAAAAAATGAGCGAACATATATCAATAGTGCCGATCCCTGCCACGCGGGCAGAGAAAGCAAACCACGCGAAAGCAAGGAAAACTAGAACAACGGCGGAGCACAAGCAAACAGCAAACACACAGCACCTCCAGGAAACAAATCACTACCGAAGACACTCAAAGAAACGACGAAATTCCTCTGAAACACGATAAAATAACGACGACGTGAGAGCGCACGTCGTCAATCCGCCGCGAGTCGCCGCCATCTTGCAACGGGTATTCGGCAATCGATCGAACGTCGACCAAATCGATCCCGTGCAAATCACAGGGAGAGCACCGCCCAATCCGAGCAGCGCGACAGCCAGGAACGGTGGAACGAGGGAGAACAGCAAGGCGTGCTAATCCCCACCACGCAGCCGATCCAGCAGCAAGCACGAACGAGGGAAAACAGCAAGGCGCGCTCATCCCCACCACGCAGCCGATCCAGCGGCAAGCACGGAAAGGGAGCGCACAGTGGTCCCAAATCGCCAAAAGCTGGCCAAAAGTCGAAAAAAAAAATTCTAGGGACTTTCAATGGTTGGAATAGTTGTAGTGGTACCTCTAGTATGTATTATGACCGTTAAGAAAAGGGGAGCGTCCATACCTGGCTCAGGAATCCATTTTATTCGTGAGCGTCGAGCCGACCGCATTGTTTGCTCGTCGCGCGGAGAAATAAGACGAAAGTTTCGACGCGTCTGGAAGAGTGAGAAGTTAACGGATTTGGATTTTACAAAATGGATTCTTCTCCAGAAAGTAAGTACAATTTGAGTGTGTTGCTCAAAATTATCGTTAACGATGTATGAAATTGTAAGTCATTAATGAAAGTAGTGGTATTTTTCTTGGTTATGTTCTGAAAAGTCGTGTTAGAAAAAGCAATAAGTCAAAACCCCTATCGACCCCTGCTCTTAAACTAAATGGAAATTGTTACTTAGACATTTCTTCAAAACATATCTAAAAATTAGCTGCTCGTACCTGCTCCTTCGGTTTTGAGTGTAATTTTTATGCCCCCCCGGCAGTAAAAGTTTTGAATGGCATATACGTGTATTTTACACGGTCAACAATTTGAACATTTTTTCAACTTAGTCAATACTCATATCAAAATTTAAAACTTGGCACATATATTCCCCACAGTAGAAGATGTGATTGTAGTAGTTTATGAAATTTTTTATCCTCGTTTTTTGAATATACACTCTCACTCAAAAGTGTGCTACACTGGTCGAAATTTTGTCGCACTAAAAATTCGATAGTGGAGGCAAAAATGCTTTCTGCAGTTTTTTGTAATTTGGCGTCTGAAATATTGTTCATAGGAAATTGATAAAGATAATTCTTCTATTAATGTTATTTTGCATTTCCTACAGATCCTCTGGATAATACCGACGAAATTTCTTTCACGAGAAAGGAAATTTACATACTTGTGAAATCGGTATTAAAAGAAAATATCAACATTGTCACTGACATTGTTGAAATGGAGGTGTCAAAACAATTGAAGCATCCATACATTTTGTCGAAAAATCTGAAAGATGCCATGGGTAGATTGGTATCGAATTTCAAAAAGAGGTGGCAAGAAGCGAGGAGGGACGAAACCAAATTCTTCAATAAATTCGATGAGTGGCTCAACGTTCCTGTGTCTTTCACGATTGAAAAGGAACGTTTGAAGACTTCCACGAAAAACACAATGAAGCGTCCTTCTACGGAAAACACAATGGGGCATCCTTCTACGGAAAGAACAATGGGGCGTCCTTCCACAAGCTGGGGCGATTTAAGTGATCGGTCAAAACGTAGGATGACGGAAAAGGTTCGAAAAGAACATACCGTCCACGAATTGGCCTACGTTACACAAATGGGTCTCCGGGCTTCTGGAAATTTACAAGCTTCAAAGGTAATTAGGGATGTCACAGAAGGCAGTCCATCAAAAGCATCACAGTACCGTAAGTCTATGGAACGCGTTTCAGAAGATGTTTTGTCATGCAACAAAGCATTATCACTTGTGGTAGAAGGTAAAATGACCAAAAGTCAATACCAATTACTACGTTCTGTGAGCTTGAAAAAAATTATAAATTATACCCGCCTTATAAATGTGTATTGGATTCTAAAAAAAAGTATTACCCTGCAAAGTCAGAAATTTCTGTAACTGAAAGTGAAGCCACAGTTGGACTTCAAGCATTGCTAAATCGTACAGCTGAAAGAATATTAACGGTACAATCGGACGTTATTGGAAGTCTTCGTGAAAACAAAGTTGGTAATTTAGAATTGATATGCAAGTGGGGATGCGATGAAACTTCTGGTCAAAGTACTTACAAACAAAAATTCAACGATGGAGACGGCAATAAATCAGATACCAACATTTTCTTTATTTCACTTGTTCCCTTGCAAATCTTTGATAAAGTCAATCCACACGTGATTATTTGGAAAAATCCTCGTCCTTCGTCACCAAGATTCTATCGCCCAATTAAAATTGAATTTTTTCATGAAACTGCCGAAGCAACTAGGGCAGAAGTTGATTGTATCCAAGCGCAAGAGAGAAACCTCGTGCCCTTTGAAACTGTACTTGGCGGCAAAAAAATTAACATCAATTTCGAACTTGTGTCGACAATGATAGATTCGTTACTTCCTATCGGACAAATGTCTGAAGAAGCCCAGGAATCATGCAATAAGTACATTAAAAGATTCCGAGAAGATTTTTCACGAAAATGTAACTGCATCAAAAACATGGAAGACATTTTTTGCAGATGTTTAGTAACGTCAGATCCAGTAATATCCAGTTTGCGAAAACTTCCTTCGAAGAAACTAAGATCGTTATCCCCATACGTGGTTGAACTATCGATTCCACCTTCAGTTCCAGAATCAAGGCAGATTTTTTCCGATGATACGAGCGATACATGTGACGATGATGACAGTCCACAGGACAGTGATTAATTGTAAAAAAAGCTAAAATTATATCGATTAGAAATAAAAGAATGAAAGAAATATATTATGAATGTTCATTGTCATTGTAATAATGATTATAATGACTGTATTCCAATCCTCTTCTTCCCAAGTCTTCAAGTCTTTAAATGTCACCCGAATTGAATATGTTATTGACGTAATTTCCCGCCATGTTGGATCCGCCATTTTGTTCTGCTGAATTTTGACTTCATATTCGTAGTCAGCGACCCCGAAAACCCCGGAGTACAGACATTCACCCGAATTGAATACGTTTTTGAAGAAATTTCCCGCCATATTGGATTCGCCATTTTGTTTTGCTAAATTTTGACATCACATTCGTAGTCAGCGACCCCGAAAACCCTGGAGTACAGACTTTCACCCGAATTGAATACGTTTTTGACGAAATTTCCCCGCCATATTGGATCCGTCATTTCATTTTGCTAAATTTTGACTCTATATTCGTAGTTAGCGACCCCGAAAATCCCGGAGTACAAACTTTCACCCGAATTAAATACATTTTCGACTTTTGGCCAGCTTTTTGGGATTTGGGACCACTGTGGAGCATCCGCAATCAGAGCAGTGCTCACAGCACGAGAGCGTCAGCCAAACCGAACAGCGTGAGAGCACGGCACGGTGCAAGCCGGGAAGCAAACCCGTGGGACCCCCCACCAAGCAGCCCGCGTTCGCGAGAAGCAGAGCGAGAGGATCACGAACGAGAGAAGGCACCAGGGTTCAGCGGCCAGCCAACTACAACACCGCGCCACAAGCCGGCCACAATATTATTTTTCAAATCCAAACAACCAACTTTATGCTTCGCAATCTGTTAATATACGAATAAACAATTACGGCGAATTAGTTCAAGTCAGAAATTAAATAAATTTGGGAATCTCGCCCTAAACTTGGTCTATCGCGCTTTATTCCCGAGTCGAGGTCCGAATCCTGCAGGTACGTCAGCGCACTACCGCATAAATTAATGCTAACGATACTCGCTACCGTTACAATATACTGGATACAAGTATATTCAGGTATATATAGGTATATACATGTATGTGCAGGTATATACAGATATATACAGGTATTTATAGGTATTGTGACGAAAAGTCCCAATAAAAATAAAATAATATCGCGGGGGTCACGGAATCCGCCACGACACCTGAAACAAAAGCGAAATACTGTATTATTTAGTTGATAAATTAAAATTAGAATTAATCTCGCGAAACTCGTCCTATTATCCTTGAAAAAATTCCCGAGTTACTGTTACTATTTCCCAACAAAATCCCTTCCAAAAATTCCCGCGAATATTTCATTATCACCACAGAAATCCACCGCCCTTCAAGAAGGGACCAACGAGCAGAAATCCTCGAATTATTGAGCAATCTGCAATTTTATTATCGAGAACTTCCAGAGGACATCGTGACCTTGCGCTCGAACTTTGACAGCGCGGAGCCGATCGACAGATAAGGAAGATCGTTCCACCGAGACACAGCACTATTTAATACCGGAATTTTACGGAGATATCGAGACACACTATTACATTTTTCCGGGGTGACGTCCCGATCAAAACGGCGACTGAGCCTCGGGAAAACAAATCTGGAAATACGACATCGAGCAGCGTTGACAGCTGTAATCTCGAGCCACGAGAAACATCGAGAAAGAGAGAGAGAGAGAGAGAGAGTTGCCGGCGAGCGTGCAGCTTCGACTTCAAGGCGCGAGGCGGCAGCACCGAACGAGAACGACGAGACCACCTACAAGATAAACGAAGAAGACGAGCTTCGCCATGGATCGAGCATCGACCGAGATCGCGGCCATCTTGGCCTCATTCCCTGACCGCGTGCGAGCGAAGCCACACGTGCTTTTTATTGCAAAAATTATTATTGCGTAGTAGAGTGCATAGAGAAGTAATTTTGAGGCGAAAAGAAAAGAGCGCTTGTTCAATAGAAGACGAGATAGAGACGAGGAGAAAATTTGGAGAGAAAAAGAGTGAGTAGAGTGAATATTTCCCCGTGTAAATTGTATCGAGATTTTGCGGTGTCGTGGCGTAATAGAATCTTCCCCCCACCCCCTTTTTGCGAATGGACTGTTCCATTCTTTTGAGAATTTCCTTTCGTAGTTTCAAGTGACAAATTGTGTATCGCGGTAATTAATAAGAGGTCATAGCGTCGAAGGACCGTGTATTAGCCCTGAGTTAAGAGATTTAAGATTTGCGAAGCCCCCTTGTGATTTAACGTACCTGCCTTTTCTTGTTCCCTTTCCTCCCCTCCCCTTATTGCCCCTATCGCGCGATTTTCTTTGTCGACTCGCGAGACGCGCGTATAGTCGCTGCGTCTCACGTTATTTTGCGCCGAGCAACCTTGAATTTATTTTTGTACTTTTTTTTTCTTTGCGTTGTACCGGTTGCTGGACCGACAAACCAGCTGGTGCCCGAAAATTTTTATTATCATTATTAATATTTCGATTTTTCTATTTTTGTCATTAAATAAATAATATTTATTCAATTCTTTTTTTTTGGTGTTTAATTATTTCTTTTGATAAAATTGAGAATTCCCTTACAGTATATACAAGTATATACTGCTATATACAAGTATATATGGGTTTAAACAAGTATATACTGGTATACACAGGTATATATATATCTATGTACTATGTATTTCTAGGTAAATTTATGTATTCAAATGTTGTTTTATTTATACATGTATTTATACGATATATATTAGGTCTGCCGCTATTTCAGGTCACAATTTATATTTGAATAGTTATTTGAGATTCGATTTCTTGAAATGCTTTATCTACGTAAATTATGATATATATATTGGGGTGGTCGTTATTTCAGGTCTCAAATAATATTGGGGTGGTCTTTCGAAAATTGATTTCTTTAAATATAATTTTCTATCTATATAAAGCATATCTATAAATATATAGCATTATATATAGCTAATAAGTCAAAATCTAACTTTAATTTTAGGTTAAACCAAAACTCAACTTAAATTTTAGGCTAAACCAAAATCTTACTTAAATTTTAGGCTAAACCAAAATCTAACCCAAATTTCAGGCTAAACCAAAATCAAACTTGAATTTCAGGCTGAACTAAGATTTAACTCAAATTTTAGGCTAAACCAAAATTTAACTTGAATTTGAAGCTTAACCCGAATTTAACTTAAATTTTAGGCTAAACCTAAATTTAACTTGAATTTTAGGTTGAACCAAAATCTAACTTAAATTTAAAGCTGAACCAAAATCTAACTTAAATTTCGGGCTAAACCAAAATCTAACTTGAATTTCAAGCAAAACCAAAATTTAGCTTAAATTTTAGGCTGAACCGAAGTTTAACTCAAATTTTAGGCTAAACCGAAATTTAACTTAAACTTCAAGCAAAACCACAATCTCACTTCAATTTAAGGCTATATTTGTTAACGCTCTATAAAAAAAATTTGAATGAAGATTTCCGTG
This sequence comes from Alloplasta piceator, assembly GCA_946863875.1. Taxonomy (NCBI): domain Eukaryota; kingdom Metazoa; phylum Arthropoda; class Insecta; order Hymenoptera; family Ichneumonidae; genus Alloplasta; species Alloplasta piceator. The sequence continues at coordinate 36,882,845 of OX333073.1, forward strand.
AGCCGTTTCGGAATAAAAATAACATGGGAAAAATTATTCTTACGTCATCTGATTTTTATAACGAACAAGCGATTTATCATGAGACCGCTTCGATGGAACGCTCTCCAAAAAAGGTTTTGAATTACTTTTTGATAAGTCCACTCGTTTTAAAGTTATTCAATGTCGAAGTTCAATTTTTCGGAGATTTGGCCGATTTTACAACGGAACGATCAGTTTTATCGACAAAATGTGAATAAAATTTCAAGTAAATTACAAATTCAACTTTCAAGAAATGTTTAAGAATAGTTCTTACTATCATAATAATAAAAAATAGAATGCCTATAGAAAGTTGTGCAGTAGAATTGAGCTTATACAATTTTTTCAAATTCCATTTAAAAATAAAATCGAATAATAATTTTCTGTTATACCACAATGAATGTCATTTTATTAATATGAAAATGAAATATTTGAGCAAACTTTTGCTGCACAATTTTCTTAAAGCGTTCCATTTTTTTCAATCCTATAGTCAGAACTATTAGTTACAATGATTGGAAAGCTTGATTTATGTTTTACACGAAAGTTTATGCACATTTGTCGATACAACTAATAGTTCCGGTGTAATAACCAAAAATCGGCCAAATTTACGAAAATATAAATTTTGCCATTGAATAACTTTTGAACAAGTGGACTTATCAATAAGCTAAATCAAAATCTTTTTTGTAGAGCGTCCAATTCTGTACCATTTCTGTCTGTAGATTTCTCTTATGATAAATTCTTTGTTCGTCATACAAATCAGAAGACGTAAAAATGATTTTTCTTATGTTATTCTCATGGAAAATAGAAAATTGCGATGAGTACGATGTGAACATTAATATTGAGAGCCCATATTTTCACACGCCCTTTCTTTTACCTTATAAAACTTTTGAGCCTATATGGGAGAAGGAAATTTTTTCTTTACGCCATGTATGTTGGCGGATCATATGGCATCATTTGGATCATAGGGCTGTGATAGTTATAGGAATTTATTTTTCTTGCTTATTTTTGTCGACAATTGCGAATCTACGGAAAGGTTTTACAAAGCATTGTTTTAGAATATCTGCGTATCAGATTATAATTCAATTTCACACTGTGTTTATAGCGAATATTTCCTCTAATATAAATGGCATCTACTACACTGAGAAAAAAAATTGTTGAATGAACTAAATCTTTCGTCGCATACGCATGACTAAATAGTTAGTTGTACGACTCCAATTTTTTTTTGTATGAATCATATTTCGGTCAACTGAAGTGCAGAATTATTCAAGAAGCTAATTATTTAGTTTTACCGAATAAATATTTACTCGTGCGTATGCGACTACAAATATAGTTCATTCAACAATTTTTTTCTCAGTGTATAATTTTAGGCATTCCTATCAAATATAATTACATTACAAGAGATATCAATCAATTAAAATAATTTAAATTTGTTTGATATACAAAGAATGTACCGAAATAACTGTACTGTATTTCCAACTGCGCATACACAACAAGCCAGGCACTTTTATTGTTTCGACGATTCCAACACCAATTTATATTAAATTCATGTTAATAAATTAAATCAGGAAAGATACTTCGAAACAACTTTCGAAAAGTAGCAAAATCAATCACAAAATACTTCTCAGAAGTAAAAAAAAAAGGACGCCAAGTATTAAATCCTAAAAATTCGAATTAAAATAAATCCCAAAAATTCAAAAGAAATCCTAAATTTTTAAATTTGAAATTAACGAAAAAAAACGAAGAAAAAACAAATCTCATAAGCCAAGCCAAAAACTTAGCGTGCGTAAATTATTAAAGACCAAGCCAAACTGAAAAACTTGGTGTGCAGGGTTAAGAACCAATACGCTCGGCGAGGAAAAACCAAGACCATTCACCTTTACCGTTTAACGAAGGAATTGATGAATGAGAAAATGAAAAAAAAATGGATCAAGTGCCCTAGTAAGTAACCATGAGAATATACACAAGAGGTAAGGGTAAACTAGTGAGTAACTATGAGAAAAGTTCACTGAGAAAAATCTCGTCCAAGGTTTATATTTAAATGAACGAACAATGATATTATTATTTCTGGAATAGTTGAGAATCTTTTACTGACCTTTGGTTATATCCAAATTTGATAAATCACAATAGCTACTTCCTTGTCATAAATGTTCTCGGTCATTGATCGTCAGCAAACGACAGTAGGTGATCAGATAACTTAACTCTACGGGGCCGGAGACATTCACATAACTTAACTTTCCCCTCATTCTCCCACTCACGTATCTAAGCGCATGTGCACTACGCATGTTGGCAATACGCATGCTCATAGATGTTTTGCGGTCGTTCAGAGGTTTGAAGTGGGGAGAAACGGTTATAGGGAGAGTCAAGATATGCGAGCAGTCACGTTATCTGGTCGTCTATTGTACTTGACAGTAAAAAATACAAGTGACAATGATCTGTGTTTTCACTATATGAGGAGGTATAATAATTTTCTATCTGATCTCATGGAAATCCTACAGCACCTCCCGGGCTAATTTTTCTTACGGGACAACACTACTGTGATGGCTTCAAAAAATCGATTTTTTGAAAACCATTTAAAAAAATCTAAAATACTCGAAAGATTGAAATGCCGTTGAACCCAGGTCGAAAAAATAATTATGTTCGTAGATATTGAATATTTTGTGGAGCGGTGCAGCGGTCCGCGTCGCTTCGGGTCCCGCGCAGCTGGGCGCCTTAGGGTCCCCAGGTATTCTTTCCGCCTTTCTCAGCTATTCTCTTGGGTCCCTTCACGAAAACCGGCTATAGCTAAAGGATAGCGTCACAGCGTCAGTTTGCGAATAGAAGTGACGCTATTCGTGTCTAATCACTCCGAATCGTTTCGTTTGTGAATATCAAATGCTCCAAATTATTATTTTCAAGTTGAAATTGAGGATAAGATAGTGTACACGAGGAGAAAGAGAACAAAACGGAGCTATGTGACAAGGAGTCAATCGAAAATTTTAAATCGAGAACCTCCGAACCGTTATAGCTCCGAAAAGCTTTCTGCAGAGCATGTGAGCACGTCGCACAGTGGGGGATTTCGACCGAGTCGTGTCCATAAATTAGGGAAAGATTAGAACTGTACCAAATTTGGTATTCCGTAGTTATTTGGGTCGCTGATTACAAATTTGATATCGAAATTTTTAAAAACGAAATGGCAGCGGAGGTATCGTTGTTCGGTCCTAGCAATACTGGTTCAAAATGACTAAAAGTTGGCTAAGATATTTTTTTGGAGTCGCTGATTACGAACTTGGTATTGAAATTTTCAAAAACAAAATGGCGGCCGAGATGTCGTTGTTTGATCTTAGAAATACTGGTTCGGAATGGCTAAAAGTTTGCTACAATGCGTTTTTGGGATCACTGATTACGAATTTGGTTTTGAAATTTTTAAAAACAAAATGGCGGCCGAGTTATCATCGTTTGATCTTAAAAATACTGATTGGAAATGACTGGAAGTTGGCTAAAAAACGTTTTTGGGGTTGCTGATTACGAAATTGGTATCGAAATCTTCAAGAACAAAATGGCAGCTGAGATTTTGTCGTTTGATCTTAGAAATACTGGATGGGAATCGCTGAAAAATACTGGAAGAGTTTTTGGGTCGACTATAACAAAGTTCGAGACATTTTGGTGACGATTAATTATGATAATCACTTTTATTCGGAACAATTGTCATGAAACTCAATCGGAGTCATACTCCTCGCTCTCGGACGTGGATAGTTCCCTGGTTGAATCATCTTCTGCGTGGCTACAGAATATCAGCCGCAGAGCATCAGTCGATAGTTTTTTGTGCTTCTTCGCTGGAAGTTTTTTTAAACTTGAGATATATGAATCTGAGGATACCAGCAACCAGTTGAGGACATCTTGCATCGTCCTTACTCGGGAGCACTTGCGAGAAAATCCCTCTCGATATTTTTTTATATCTTTATTCCGGGCTCCCCGGGCCTCCTCCGATAGCTGCCCGAGTCGTAGCTCGGATAAACTTTTCAATTCACTGTCCTCAATCTCTTTCTGATGACGTTGTACTGATGTCTTGTCAGTTTTCCTTCAACTATATCGGACAGTGCTTCATCCGCAGAAATCGTTGACCGTGCATCAGATGTTTTCGCAAACGCTGCTCTGTACCGTGTCGCTCTCATTGGTGAAGCAGCAACATCTTGCATAATCTATGCTGAATCCAAGCTTCCAGAAGACCGGTATTCATCGTTGTTGCTTGCAATAATTGTGCAGGCGTATATTTTTTGCGTGGCTCGTCCGATTTTCGACGCTTTGAACGATCGCTTGATGTAGCAAAATCCAACGATGGCTGACCACGCTGGCGACCAGGTGTGGTTTGCGATTCTTTTGAAGTTTAATTTCTGCTTCGTAATCTTCTGGTTGCTTTATTGTGGGAAGAGAGAATGAAAAATCAGTGTTTAACAAATTTTCGTTTTTTCCGTCAAAAAATCTTTCATTGCTTCTCGCCTCCTGCCACTTCGTTCGCATTTGAAATAACAAGTTCGTTAACTGCGATCTTGCGGCAACTGTATTTGCACAGGACAATCAGCTTCTCTCGACAGTTCATGCTCTGAAATTTTCAATTGAGAATTGAAGTCGGATTTCATGCAGTTACGCAGTTTCGCAAATATTTTTTTCCGCGTCCAAACGATGACCCGATCCTGGGATCCTTTAAAAAAACGGATACATATATAATGACGGTTATTTTCGATGTTAGAATAATGGAGCTCGGTTTGCATACTCCATCATATATAGTTTTTTAATCAAGATTTGATTAAAGATGTATAAAATATTCTTCATATTTAAATGTTTTCGAATCTTCGAACGTGCCTTTGCGAGAAAATTTCACATAAACACATTTTGTAGAAAAGTACATTTTTTTGTTATTCAAATGCCAAAATTATACAAACTGTCTCTCACCCCCCAGTTATCCGTTCCAAGAAGAGACACAATGTATGACCTGCAGCTGCGCGCCCGAACACGTAGGCAGCGAGCGGGCAGCGCACAGTGTGGGATTTCGGCCGAAGTATGTCCAAAAATCGAGAAAGTTTTTTTTTTAATTTATGACCGGTGGGGATTTACTCCGGAATTAGTGATGTCAATATTTGCTGAATGTATCGATATTTGGTATCGATACGTATTGGCGGTCAGAGTATCGATACAGGTGTAATATCGGAAATGCGATATCGATATCACCAATATCGATACTCAAATAAAAATGCCAACAAAATTTGTTAATGATTTTTTATATTCGAGAATATAAAAGCACAGACATCGAGCATTATGAAAAATAATACAAATACATGTAGGTAATACAAAGAATAGGTTAAGAATGTATGTGCTTGAAGTTTCGAAGTTCTCTTGAACGAAAAATCGAATTTTTTTTTCTTCAACAAATTCAAAGGAGCTGGGTAAATAGTTGGCAAATAATCATTGTATATTGCAATAAATTAAATAAATTTAAATTGAATAAATTGAAAGATTTTTAAAGAATTATTTCCAAAATGTCAAAGAGCCTTAAAAATGAGCTTTAAAAGAATAAGTTATTCGATTTCCGGTTCATTTAAACGTTCAGGACTTCAGTCTATAAGAATTTCAGTCCAAATGCCAATCTTCGATGGGCAAAGATCCCAAAAACAATAATTGTTGTAGATGCTCGCTACTTAGGCGATTTCTCGCTTCGGTCAGAATCCTGCCAGTTTTTGAAAACAACCGTTCGGACGGAACGGATGTTGCAATTATGGCGGAATATTTTTTGGCTAGTTTGCTTAAAGGTGAATCATTAGCTAGACACCAAAATTTAATCGCTGAATCCTCCATTTTGATCGGCGGCTGACTTAAATAGTACCTCAGATCTTCCGGCATTTTGCTTGGATTATGATGAACGATTTCTTTTGATTTGCTCAAGTTGACAAGATTTTGATGATACGACCAAAAATCATTTTTTTGTTCCGGAACACTCTCAGCATTCAGCGTTTCATTCGTGACGTTGTTCAGAACAGTGCTATTCAGAATCCGTGTTATTTTATTTACAGCATGAGCGCAGGCCACTTTATCGCAAAAATGAATTCGTTTGAATCTCGGATCCAAAATGGTTGCGAATGCTAGCACAGACACTTGTTCGATACAATCGAATCTTTACTGGCACATACATTCTTAACCTATTCTAACAAGAGTTGTTTCATGCGTTCTCCAGTGTTTGTTTCAGGTTGTGACGATCGCAAAGTCGTTCACAACGTGTTCACAATTGGTATGACTTTGCTACCCGTGAGATACGATTCTCCGGATATTATTTTTGTTGCCTCTTTAAACGGTTTTAAGAGAGCTACAAGCTCTTTGGCCGTTTGTAGTTCCGATGCAGTCAACATCGGTGGAGCCGTAGTGCATTGTAAAAGTATTGAGCTTACTCGGTCCGACAGTTGTATAAGCCTCGCAAGCATGTCGTGCGTGGAGTTCCAACGTGTTTCTACAGATTGGATGAGCTTAAGATTTGAAACAGCAGGCAATTTATCTGCGGCAGCTACAGACTTCTTAAAATAAGTCACAATCGTTTTAACTTTTTTGCATATTGAGCTCACGTCATCGTCGGATTCTATGATCTTTGAAGGGACCAAATTCAAGGTATGAGCAAAGCATGACAAATGTTTGTTGGCACCAAATCCAGCTCTGATGGCTTTTTTTATATTGGCCCCACTGTCAGAAACGACTACGATTATACTTTCTTTTTTTATTTTCCAATCTTCTGCAATCTTCAGGAGCCACTTCGAGAGATATTCAGCAGTGTGTCGCTCATCCAGCTCTGTTACACCGATTGTGACAGATTTGTGTTCCTCAGCCAATACAAAATGACCCGTTACGCCCAAGAAACTTTTTGCGTTCAAAGGATCAGTCCAAACGTCCGTGGTGAGAGATAAATGCTCTACAGTTGAAAGCCGGGTTTTTAAAATGCTTGATAGCAAGTCGTATTTTTCTTCTATGAGATTCGCCACAGTATTCCTACTAGGAAGCTTGAACAAGGGGCACAAGCTCTTCGTGTAAGCTTTTAATCCCTCGTTCTCCACTGTTTGAAATGGCATATTGTCCTTAGCGATCATGAACAAAAGTCTGTTTGTTAGGTTAGCAGCTTTGGATCCCCCACCTGAAACATCGTTGTGTTCCAATTTTTAGATTATTGAATTCATAAAAAAACGATAAAAGATTTAAAAAAACACAGGTTTGTTTTATAGGGTGCAAAAAACGCGTATGCAAGGAGCATCGAACATGCTCGAACTGCAAATTTAAAAAAAAGTCAATAAAAGTAAATATTTCTGTAATATAATACGCAGAATTCATTTTTTAATAAAAATTTAATGAATATTATCTAAAAATAAGATTTCATACGCGTAAAAGTTTTTCCGTATATCCCCATTAAACACATATACAGAGATCAGGAAATAGAAATTCATCTGGCTAAAAAATAACGGTCGGATTTTAACCCTCGAAATATCTCATATTTTTTTCTGAAAGGGTATTTCAATAAAAAAAATGCCATTTGATTTTTCTATTTATTAAAAATGTCATAGGAGATATGATTTTTTAAACATTGTCGTGAAAAATGCCTGCACGTCTTCATATTTTGCATGAAATTGTGATTAAAAAGTTTTCTTTCGGGGGGGACAAAATTTAATCATTTAGATAAGGTTTCGAAGGCCCATAAATGTTTTCAGATTTTTTCAAAAATTTTAAAATAATAAGAAATGCGAAAGACACGAACAACCCATCGTTAGCTGATGAGGGTTAATATAGAAAAAAAATTAAAACGAAACCCACGGTTTTTGTACTATATACAAAAAGGCATAACAATGGGCTACGGATTTGAAAAATAATGACGGCAAAAAAGTTATAGAAAAATATATTGGAACAATAATAAACTAGTGATTTATCCAACTAATTTAACGTGCCCCAATACTGATTAAGAAATCGATCATTTTATATACCTTGGAACGATTTTTGATTGAAGAAAGCCACGTCTAGTCTGGGCTGCTTGTTTAATGTTGCATTTGATGCAACTGATGACGTAGATGCAACTGAAGTTACCGATGAAATCGATAATGCTGGAGATAAGCATGGCTCGTCCAAGTCATCGATATCACTTTCATCTCCGAGAGAAAACTATTGTTGGAATGAGGATCAGGTGTTAGTGAAATGTTATTGACATTCCGGAACAAAAAATAACTTCATCTCACCGTATGCTTCCTTTTTAAACTGTGCGTAGAAATGCTTTCGGTGGAACACGCTGCCATTTCTACTCTGGGGTGTGAGCGTGAGAGATGAAATTTCAGATTTGTTGTGTTACCACTTCCTTTTACGTCTTGTTGACATAACTTGCACTTGCCTCCCGAGCTTGTTTTGATGAAATACTTCCAAACCACGCTTTTTGATGGCACTATTAAACAACATTAAGGGGCAATAAAGTAAAGTAAAATAAAGTAGTTAAATAAATTTGTGAGACGTTCCAAAAATACAGGAAAAACTGAGGAGGATGATTATAAGTAGGTAATAAGGTCATGTCATAGGAAATTGGTATGCATACTGGTCCTGGTTTCGTGGATTTCGACATACGACGACGAATTTGCAGGTTAGAGGTCAAATACTCGATGTAAGAATAACTTTACCAACACCGTTAGGGCTATAAAAATCAATCAAAATCTGTTCAGGGCCATTCAATTAATACACGACAACATCCATGAATCTTGCAAATAGGTACGCTACGACCCGATAAACAATTCATAATTACCTGATACCCGATACTAGTCTGCGTTGGACGTGGCGTGTAGAAAACTCGTGGATTTCGACGTACGACCACGCGACGAATTTGCAGGTTATAGAAGTCGAATGTTCGATGTGAGAATATATAACCAACACCGTTTATACACCTATAAAAATCAATGAAAATCTGTTCACGACCATTCAATTGATAAATGGAGAGCATCGATGCATCTTGCTAATAGGTACGCTGATAAACAATTCATAATTACCTGATATACGATACTATTATTTTATTACTATTATTTTCACATGTAAAACCGCCGCGCACGCACACTCACTCCAATAAAAAACGTTTGTATCGAAATTTCGATATTCATGTATTGCGTATCGATACTTGCAAATATCGTGACGCCAAGAATCGATACAAAATATCGATATTTGGGTCAAAGAGTATCGATATTCCAAATATCGATACTGTATCGCCCATCACTATCAGGAATATCCCCTCTATTCAAAACCGTTAAGCCCGACCCCCGACGACCTGTGGTTGCCGAGATACTTCAGTGTAAAGCTGACCCTCTGCAACGGCACATGCTCGACGCGCGCGTCCACGAAATGAATCACAAAGTTCAAAGTAATATTTACGCAAAGTTGAAATCGCAAGAAAATATTTAAAATATGGCTGAGGTTTCTGAAGGTATGTAGAATATTATAGGCATTTCACTTTTTGAACGCGGAAAAAAATATTCGCGAAACTGCGTTACTGCATGAAATCCAACTTCAATTCTCAATTGAAAATTTTGGAGCATGAACTGTCGAGAGAAACTGATTGTCCTATGCAAATACAGTTGACCGCAAGATCGCAGTTAACGAACTTGTTATTTAAAATGCGAATGAAGTGACAGAAGGCAAGAAGCAATGAAATATTTTTTGACGAAAAAAACGAAAATTGGTTTAACACTGATTTTTTATTCTCTCTTCGCACAATAAAGCGATCAGAAGATTACGGAGCAGAAAATTCAACTTCAAAAGAATCGCAAGCCACACCTGGTCGCCGGCGTGGTCGGCCATCGTTGGATTTCGCTACATCAAGCGATCGTTCAAAGCGTCGAAAATCGGACGAGCTACGCAAAAAATATACGCCTGCACAATTATTGCAAGCAACAACGATGAATTTCCGGTCTTCTGGAAGCTTGGATTCAGCAAACATTATACAAGATGTTGCTGCTTCACCAATAAGAGCGACAGGGTACAGAGCAGCGTTTGCGAAAACATCTGATGCACGGCAAACGATTTCTGCGGTTGAAGCACTGTCCGACATAGTTAAAGGAAAACTGACAAGACATCAGTACAACGTCATCAGAAAGAGATTGAAGACAGTGAATTGCAAAGTTTATCCGAGCTACGACTCCGTGCAAATACCCAAGAAGCTCTGTTATCCGCCTCCATCCAGCATCACCGTCACCGAAACTAGTGCGGACGTAAAATTACAAGGCATACTAGATCACACTAGCGAACGTCTCTTGCTCTCGAGGGGAGATTTTTTGAAATCACTCAATACCCAGCGTATCACAGCTGAATAAACATGTAAGTGGGGATGCGACGGAAGTTCAGGCCAGAGTGAATAAAAGCAATCATTCAGCGATGACTCTGCTCCGGACGCACATATATTTCTCACGTCGTTCGTTCCTCTTCGACTCGCCTCCTCTAATAGCGAATCTGACGAAAGCACCACCGAGGTCATATGGAAAAATCAAAGGCCCTCATCACCTCGATTCTGCTGACCAATTAGACTGCAGTTCGTTCGTGAAGCATCGATGAACAAATAGCTTCGCTGGAACCATTCATAATGGTTGCAGATGGCTCTGTAATCACGATAAATTATGAAATGCTGTTCACGATGATAGACGGTAAGGTGTGCAACGCTGTGACATCCACAACTTCATCGCTAAGGTGTAACTTGTGTAGTGCCACATCAAAGGACTTCAATGATATCGACAAAATTCTGAATCTGCCATTAATCCAGTCGAATTTAAGTTACGTTATGTCAACACTACACGCGTGTATCCGTATGTTCGAGTGTTTACTGCATATTTCTTACAAATTACACCTCAAAAAATGGCAAGCCCGTGCGGAGAGTGAAAAGGCACTCAGTTAAGCAACGAAAATCTGATATTCAAAACGCGTTGAGATCGAGCTTGGGACTTGTGGTAGATCGATCAAAACCGGGTTCTGGCAGCAGTAACGATGGTAATACAGCTAGGCGTTTTTTCGAAAATTTGCCGAAAGTTTCACTGATAACTGGAGTAAATGAACGGCTGATGGAGGAATTTCACGCAATTCTACAGGTGATATCCTGTGGAAGAAATATCGATGTGGAAAAGTACGGAGAATACGCATTGGAAACAGCAAGGATGTATGTAACCGAATACCCGTGGTATAATATGCCAACAGGAGTGCATAAGCTGTTGATGCACGGTTCACAAATAATAGCTTCCGCATCTTTGCCAATCGGGCAGCTATCGGAGGAGACTCGGGAAGCCCGGAATAAAGATATAAAAAAATATCGAGAGGGATTTTCTCGCAAGTGCTCCCGAGAAAGGACGATGCAAGATGTCCTAAACTGGTTGCTGGTATCCTCAGATCCATATATCTCAAGTTTAAAAGAACTTCCAGCGAAGAAGCACAAAAAACTATCGACTGATGCTCTGCGGCTGATATTCTGTAGCGACGCGGAAGATGATTCAACCAGGGAACTATCCACGTCCGAGAGCGAGGAGTATGACTCCGATTGAGTTTTATGACAATTTTTTTAAATAGAAAAGATCATCATAATTAATCGTCACCAAAATGTCTTGAATTTTGTTTAAGTCGACCCAAAAACTCCTCCAGTATTTTTCAGCGATTTCTATCCAGTATTCCTAAGATCGAACGACAATATCTCAGCTGCCATTTCGTTCTTGAAGACTTCGATACCAATTTCGTAATCAGCAACCCCAAAAACGTTTTTTAGCCACCTTTCAGTAATTTCCAATCAGTATTCCTAAGATCGAACAATAAAATCTCGGCCGCTATTTTGTTTTTTAAAATTTCAATACCAAATTCGTAATCAGCGATCCCAAAAACGTATCGTAGCAAACTTTCAACGATTTCCAACCAGTATTTCTAAGATCAAACAACGATATCTCGGCCGCCATTTCGTTTTTGAAAATTTCAATACCAAATTCGTAATCAGCGACCCCAAAAACATATCTTAGCCAACTTTCAGTCATTTCGAACCAGTATTTCTAAGACCGAACAACGATACCTCCGCCGCCATTTAGTTTTTGAAAATTTCGATACCAAATTCGTAATTAGCCACCCAAAAAACTACGGAATACTAAATTTGGTACAGTTCCAATCTTTCCCTGATTTATGGACATGACTCGGTCGAAATCCCCTACTGTGGGTCGCCACGAAAGACAGTACGCGCGGTCATCAGTGCCCCGGAACGCGTTGAAACATTTTGATAGCTGCGTCGACTTCCATTTTTCCGGAGGAGCCGCTATGGTTCGCTTGGCACTCATCGTCGTGGGTAGCTTTCCATTCTCAGTACTCCGCGGTGTTTTCTTTTTTTTCCCTATGCTCGCAAGCTTTGCAGTATTTCGATTTAATCATAACGTCAATCACTTTTTTAGTGTATCAGCCGATTAGCGATGTTATACCGAAAAACGAGGTGTAACCACGCTTTCGCCACGATCCGTCGCCTGAAACGATAATTCCGTCTTTCCACCTCATTTTCCAAGGAAATTCTCTGCTCCTCGAGTGCAGCCTTTTTTTTGCTCATTGCGCTTACCGCTTCAGTGGCCATCGAAATCGAATTGATGATTCGATCGTAAAAAGACTGAAATATGGGGCGCGGTAGGTCCATGAATGCACAAAATTTCATCGGACCATTCAAACCGACGCAACGGTCTGAAGAGCACTATGACATAAAATATAAATATTATATCGGTGACGGCGATTCTAAAACGTTTCTGGGCATATCGAATAGCGATCCATACGACGGTTTCGAGATAAAAAAAAAGAGTACATCGATCATGTCCAAAAACGTATGGGGACGCGCCTCCGCGAAATCGTGAAAAAAAACAACAGGATTGTCTGGCAGAGGAAAGCGCACCGGAAAATTGATTGACGAGTTAAGCACGGCTTGAATTACGGCTTGTCTATTCGGAGGAACAGCGATGATGTTGACAAAATGAGGAAGGCAATTTGGGCAACTATCAAACATAAAATGTCCACAGACAGTGAGCCACAACATGACAATTGTCCGGAAGGTGCCGAGTCGTGGTGTTCGTGGCAGCGCGCGGTCGCAAATAGTGATATTTCTAAATATCGCCAAAAACCGCCTCTTCTTCAGAAAATATTGGAGGCAATTCAGCCAACCTTCGAAAATTTGAGCAGGGACGATTTGCTGCAGCGTTGTTTGAGCGGCTATACGCAAAACAATAACGAAAGCTACAATAAATCAGTTTGGGCAATAGCCTCCAAGTGCCAGACCGGATGCGAAAAAATCATTGATATTGCAACTGATATCGCGGTATTAGTGTTCAATGATGGCCTGAGAAGTCTCATGAAAGTACTGAAGACGTTGGGGATAACCATCGGCCCAAACCGTTTCAACTTTTGCGTTGAGACCGACGCAGCGCGGATCCAGCTCGCGGAGCGCTCGCTCAGAGACGCTGCAAAAAACGCGAGAAAAGCCTTAACAAGTTCGAGGAAAGGATCAGGAGACAACGATTTACTTCTTGAAGGCCAGCTATATGGTGCCGGCATCGCTGATTGAAGGTAAATAATTTCTTATTAAATTCATAACATAAATTAACAAACCTAAAACGATGAACGCGTTTTGCTCAAAACCACTTTTTTGAGTGCGGCACGCAGCAGAACTCCAGTAATTATTATCCGATCGACTTCAAATTTTTACTGTATCAATAAAAGTAGATTATCTAGAGAAGTACATAGGATTTTTTTATATCTCAATAAATATAACAAGTATAGCCTATTTTCGACGAGGAATTTTGCTCAAAAATCATTCATTAATTTCAAAAGCGTGCTCATTTTTTAAAAATCAATATTTTTCCAAATTCCTATGTACTTCTCTTTAAAATATCATATTATTAACGAAAACACTCGGTTTTTTTCAGATCGACGTTGAAGAGAGTTCTGCTGCATGCCGCGAACCACTGCGGAGATGACAGCACTTGACGCGAGAGCTTCCCCAGCGCCACCATGCGGCGTGGAAAATGTGAGAAAAATGTTTTCTCATACATTAATAAACAAGGAACAAAACCCAAAAAAAAATTCCGAATATTTTTTTTCCACAAAAATAAATTCTTGATAAATGTGAAAAACAGGAGGTCACAGTGGTGTTGTTCCTTTACCCTACACGCCAAGTTTTTTAGTTTGGCTTGGTCTTTAATAATTAACGCACGCTAAGTTTTTGGCTTGGCTTATGTGATTTGTTTTTTTTTTGTTTTTTTTTGTCAATTTCAGATTTCAAATTTCTAGGATTTCTTTTGAATTTTTGGGGTTTTTATGAACTCGAATTTTTGGGATTTAATACTTAGCGTCCTTTTTTTACTTCTGAGATAGATATACTTCTGTGTATAAGCAAGTTCCTTCCTGTATAGAGTCAGCTCAGCTTCGAGACGGTGAGGTTAGGTAGGTAAATGTACTTGTCTCGAGTCGCTAGCGCGACTCATAATACTATTATTCATCATTTTTGTTCCTTAAACGCGAAATAATACGTTTTAAAAAAATGTCCCTGTTTTTCGGTTAATTGGATCATTTACAATTTTTCATCAGTTCTTTTAACCCTTACAGGGCATACTTACGTAAAATTACGTAACGAGCACACTGGTTTTTTGACACCCCGGTCATTTATGCGTGTGTTTTATGACCGGTATTGAATATTTTACTGCAAAAAAATTATCAGATGTACGGTAAATGTCCCAATTATTGAACAGCTAAGGATCTGGAGATTGAATTCGGTGAGAAAAAAATATAAATTCAAGAAACGAACCATCGCTTTTATGTTTAAATGATACTTTCATATTTTTACTTTCGAAAAATCACCCTTTACATTATTTTTAAATGATTTCAAATGAAAAAAAAACTTAACAATGTGAAGCATGCAAATGTCCCATTTATTGACCACTGGAAGTGCCCATGAGCCTAATATTGAACAGACATGTCCCAATTATTGAACACTTGAGAATTATTTTTCCGTTCTGAAAATATTATTTTAGGTACAATATTAATTAATAAAAGCAAAATCAAACACTTAAATAATCTTTTATTAATCATGTAAAAACACAAAAATATATATTTAGTCTCTTTAAACAGGTTTTTGGTTCATTCGCATTTGGTTTATTTTTACTTTTCAACTCCAACTTTATTTATTTTATTTTTGTTTTCAGCTTCCTCGTTTTTATGATTTGTTTATGTTTCATTTTGTCTCAGCTTTCTTGTTTTTTGACTGAAATATCGGAGAACAAAAAATATTGAACATTACATTCGTATTTTTAGGTTACATTTAGGTTACATTCTCTTTTTGCTTTCCTTTTTATTTTTATTGCACGAAAATACAAATAAAAAATATATTTGATGATCTTACAGTTATTATTAAAAGAATAAAGGTAAGTTTATTTAGGAACTTACAGTTTTTGTTTAAATAAATCCGATTCACACGATCTGTCACACGTTAACTGTCTCGATGTGTTGATGGGTTTAATGGCGCCATCTTGGAGAATTCGAGTGTTTAATAATTGGGACACACTGCATTTTCTATGTTTTAATGATCGAACACCGTATTTTTTGACAAATAATAAATTTAAAAAAAAATTTTTAGTTGTTATTTGTAAGAAAATTTTTGAGGAACCCGAAACACCTTTACTTTTCGAGGTGCGACAGTTTTTCAATTTTTTATGCCCTTACGCATGAAGCGGCGCGCCTTGGCAAAAACGATAAGCAGTTACAACGAGACGTCAAATCGGGTCACCGTTGCTGATTGAATAATTTTTTTCTCTATTAATTTAAACTTCTTTGGCACAAGTAAGGTAACATTTCGATAGCTAAAAGTTCCATGTATGTAATGAAATTTTTATAAATAAGCAAATGCATACAGGTGAATGAGAAATAATAAAAATACAAGATAGTGGTCAATAATTGGGACAGGTACCTTACTTTTAAATACATCCTCTTTCAGATCGAATAGGTTTCATAGCTATTTATTGAATTTCAATAAGCTAAAAAAATGCAAATTTGAAGAAGAAAGAAATGAAAAAAGTGATTTTTTTTCTCTAAAAAATTCATAACTAGCGTAATTTTTAATATTTTTACCTGAAAATTTGTGGGTAAACTCTCGCAATATAGCAATTTAAAAAAAAACGCAATAGTGATACTACCAAAAAAGGTATTTATTTGGAGAAATGAAAACTAAATTTTATGACGAAATGAAACATCTTATTTCTTTCATTTAAAACCCTTTAATTATTAATAAATGCATTTCAAAAGCTGTCAAAAAGGAAAAATTCATAAACTAGACAAAAAAAGGTATTGTTAACATTGTTAACGTCCGTTTTCATAGATTGTAGGGCATCTAAAAAAGCAAAAGACTTTATAATAATGTATAAAAAAAAAGTTTATTCACTTTACATAATAATTGTTCAGTTCTCACTCGAAATATTATTAGTTTACGACCATAGCGTTCGAGCACGAGGGTCACCCACTCGCATTTTCACATTTATTGCAGCACGCTATAGAATAGGAGAAACAAAGGCCATTCAAACCTTCTGGAACGAAATATTATTTGACCAATTTCAATCTTTTTATAAGCAACGGGAAATTTGTTCTAAAATATTTAACTCAGAGGATCGGGAAATCCTAATCTTTTCACCCTTCGCCCTCTGTCTCTCGACGCTGTCGCGACACACTTTTTATGATTTTATTTGTATTGCTTTCAGACCGTTTTCCCGATCGCAAAACTTGCATTAATTTTCATCTGTCTTTTCGTCTCTTTGCGAACACTCTTTTATGGATTTATTCTGCCATTCATCGACCGATTTTTCCTCGACACAATAACTACAATTTTCACATTTTTGAAAACCTGAAAAGGTTGTAATCTCCACCTCCACAAAACGTTTATTCTCACCTCCACACGAAGTTTCTAGGTTAATAAGATTACTTGTAACCCCACCGAGGGAAAAACTTAGTTTTTAGCGGAAAGCTTCGACGCTTTGATGTATAAAAATTTAAGTCAGTTGAAAACTGAACACGATTTGGAGCGGATCTCCAAATCTTACACACTCCGAGTCGTTTGTGCTTCAACACTTGAACTCTAGATTAATTTGACACACGACTCGAGTGCTCAACTCAAAACATTATTTTATCTCTTTACATTAAATCTAGTATGAATAAGTAAATACATTATTCCAACACACAAAACAAGTCAACCTTCCATTTAAATAAATCGACTACGATCTCTTAAATGACATCATAGACATTCGCGCCACCCAAAAAATACAGTCCACTTCGAATCAACAAAAAAAACTCATATCGCGTGAATGTACACTACAATAATAATGAATAGCTACGGAAATGCTACATTCAGTCATCCATTATCGAAACTTTAAAAAAACCAAACATCCGATGAAGAATTTCGTTCATTGTACATTATTAGAATAAGCAATTTTAAATGAGATTTCAAAAAGAATTGAAATCAATCACAAAATACTTTCAAACAGTAAAAATGAACGCCAAGAATTGAAATAAGTGGAAAAATAGTCAAAGATCGAAATATAGAAAAAAATTAAAATCAATTAATATAAAAACCAAGTTATATGTGAAAATCCCGAAAAATTGAATTTAAAAAAAATCCCAAACATTTAAAATTCAAAGAAAATCCTAAAAAATTAAAATGAAAAAAAAATCTTAACCACACAAGCCAAGATAAAAACTTGGCTTGCTCAAGTTATTAATGACCAATCCCCACACAACAATAATACATCCCAAGTACGTCTTTCGGACATCACGTCAATTGTCCCATGATGGTAATGGGATGGTCCCATGGGGTTCCCATGGGCTCTAAAGTGTCCGCAGTGATCACCGGAATGAGATCGTCCTATTGTCGTCCTGAGATATCTTCGGGACGTCTCTTAGACTGCAAACACAGCAGAGTAGAGATATTGATAGAATATTATCAAGACTTCTTAAAGACGTCACCTAGATATTCCAGAATTATTGGACACAGTAATAATACGTCCCAAGTACGTCTTTTAGACATCACGTCAATTGACTCAATTGTCCCGTGATGGTAATGGGATGGTCCCATGGGATTCCCATGGGCTCTGCAATGTCCGCAGTGATTACCGCAATGGGATGGTCTCACTGCCATCCCGAGATGTCTTTGGGGTGTCTTCGGGACGTCTCTTGGACTGCCAACACAGCAGTGGATAATTGTTTTCATTTCGATTTAATATTAATTAATTTCAATCAATTAAATTTCAATAAAATGGGTACAGTACAGAGAGAGACAGCAAGGACTCCTTGTAATATGGCCTCTTTTGAGGTCTGACTTCTTTCGGTATCAAATGTCCGTGTTCACGTTCGGCTATATAAGCATTCTATTCGCATGATCCATATGTAAGAGCCTTTGCCATCTTGCGGCGAGTCTGGGAACTAACGCCGTGGAATGGCTGACCTCCTATAGACATCTCCAAGAGAGTCCGCTGAGATCGTCTACACACGGTTACGGCAGGATATCCTCAAGACATCCCATATTAATCTCGCGTAGAACAATGTCTTACCGGTACCTCCCAGAGACATCTCTAAGAGAGTGCGCTGGGATCATCAAAACACGGTTACGATACGATATTCTCAAGACATCCTATATTAATCTCCAGTAAACCAATGTCCTACTAGCACCTCCCCGAGACATCTACAAGACAGTGCGGTACGATCGTCTACACACGGTGACGGCAGGACATCCTCAAGACATCCTATATTAATCTTGGGTGGAACAATGTCCTACCAGTACCTCCGA
Source organism: Alloplasta piceator (assembly GCA_946863875.1). Taxonomy (NCBI): domain Eukaryota; kingdom Metazoa; phylum Arthropoda; class Insecta; order Hymenoptera; family Ichneumonidae; genus Alloplasta; species Alloplasta piceator. The sequence goes on from OX333073.1 coordinate 36,901,701, forward strand.
CAGACGTCTATAAGAGAGTGCGTTGGAATCGTCCAATTACGGTTGCGACAGGATATCCCCAAGATATTCTATATTAATCTCGGGTAGAACGGAATCCTGCCGGTACCTTTTAGAGACATCTCTAAGAGAGTGTGCTGGGATCGTCTAAACACGGTTGCAACAGGATATCCTCAAGACATCCTATATTAATCTCGAGTAGATCAAAGTCCTACTAGTACCTCCTACAGACATCTACAAGAGAGTGCGGTATGATCTTCTACACACGGTGATGGCAGGACATCCTCAGGACATCCTATATTAATCTTGGGTAGAACAATGTCCTACCACTACCTCCCACAGACGTCTATAAGAGAGTGCGTTGGGATCGTCTATTTACAGTTGCGACAGGATATCCTCAAGACGTCCAATATTAATCCCGGTTAGAATAATATCTTACTGGTTTCTCCCATAGACGTTCATAAGACGTACTATCTTGGCAGGACACGAATGGGACTATCTCGGGTTGATCCCGGGAACAATTTTGCTGTGTGGGTCTAAATAAAAAACTTCGCGTGCAGGGTTGAGAACTAATACGCTCGGCGAGGAAAAACCGCGTCCAGGCGCCCCTTTCGCTTAAGGGGGAAAAAAGGTGTTAGATACAAAAAAAGTATATTTTTGTGATTTTTTTCGGAGTACCTTATTTATTGAGATTTAAATTTTTTTAGACATTATTAAGCATTATCCTAAGAATACTCTGTTTAATTTTTATAAAAAAATATTGAAAAAGAAGTTCCCGATAGTGGTGAGAACTGAGTCACCTCAAAAAAAAAGTTTCCATCCGGTAGTCACGAAAACTCATGATTCCTTCATCTGAAATTAAAAAATTCAAAAATACCAAAAATTCAAAAAGCGAATTCGGTCCAAAGGTTTCCGAGAAATTTTGACTACCGACTTGAAAAAACAGTTTTGAGAAAAACGCAATTAAAGTTTGATACATGAATAAAATAAAGATATTTTCTGTAAATTCCATAGAATCGTCGATTCTAGCTCCATAAAACAATGCGCCTGCAGTTACTGCATGACCGACACACTCCTTTTTATTTATTTCACAATCTTGGCCATATGGATGTGCTGCAATGACTTTTTTATAAACTCAATTGCCCGGAGATCGGTGACTCGATTGTCTATAACTCGAAAATTTTTGCTTATAATGACTTCCAATTTGCTGACAATATCTCTTATAAGTTGTAGTATCAGAAAACAAATTTAAAAAAAATGAACAAAGGAGTAAACAAACGAGACAATAAAAAACAAAACAATTGAACGTGTGCACTAGCAACCAACTATGAGAATAAGAAAAATTGACCGAGTAGATTACGAGAAGAGTTCACTGAGGAAAATCTTGTACAATGTTTATATTTAAATGAAGGGATAATAATTTTTCAATCATTTCTGGAATAGTTGAGAATCTTTTATAGACCTTTGGTAATGTCTAAATTTGATAAATAATAGCAGCAGTACTGCACATAACTGTTGCAATAATCATTAATATTGCTGCTACTTTTTTATCACACATTTTTCTCGGTGTAACCTATGTACCGATATTTTATTTTCATAACGATTTTTTTTAATTTTCCTCTCTTAACGATTAATCGTTTAAAGATCGAATAGTTATCTTGCATATCGAACGGCCATGACATCTGCGATGTACGCAGAAATATGCGACGAGGCGTGGATTCACGGTGATTGTCGTGAATGAACGGAACGATCAATCGAGTATATTCAAGATTCTTCTTCACAATATAAAGAGCCATGCTATAATTACGGTTGAATTCGAAAATCTCATAACGATCATTACACATAATGCGTTAGTAACACATAAGCAATTGACAGAACTTGACAATGAAATATACTCATGTTAATAACCTGTGTTATAACAATTAAGATAAGTAGGTATAATAATTTTTTATCCCATCTCATGAAAATTCTGCAGCACCTCCCAAGCTTATTTTTCTTAACCCTGCACGCCAAGTTTTTTGTTTGGTTTAGTCATTAATAACTTAAGCATGCCAAGTTTTAGCTTGGCTTATGTGGTTTGGTTTTTTTTTTTTAATTTCAATGTTTTAGGATTTTCTTTGCATTTTAAATGTCTAGATGATTGGGCAACTTCCGCCAGGGTAGTTACCCCGGACAGGATCCAGTGGGCCTTGGACTCGTTCGACGGGTACAAGAGCCCGAGTGTTGACGGGATCTTTCCGGCCCTGCTCCATCAGGGAAGAAGGAGTCTAGTCGGAGTCTAGTCGGAGTATAGTCCTTATCCCGAAACCGAGGAAAGCCAGTTATGACCAAGCGAATCAATCTGACGGCTTTCTTATTGAAAACAATAGAGAGACTTATTGATAGGTACATAAGGGATGGGGCACTGATGCTAACACCAGTGCGCCACTCACAACACGCGTATCAAGTGGTCAAATCTGTTAAGGAGCCTCTGCACAGTCTGGTTCACGAGATAGAGCGGACCCTCTACAAAAAGGAGGCCACCTTATGCGTCTTTTTAGACGGTGAAGGGGCATTTGACAACACCTTATTTGACGCAATTTGCGGAGTGGCGAGTGAATCCCACGTCCATGGCACAATCATCGACTGGATGCACTTCATGCTGCAGACGCGGACCACAACAGGCAGTCTCAGCGGGACTGCTGTAAGGGCTCGAGTCGACCGGGGTTGCCCGTTGGGGGGAGTAACATCCCCATTGACATGGCTGCTTGTCGTCGACGAGCTTCTGCGCAGGCTCGAAGGACTGATAGTCAAAGTTATGGGATATGCCGATGGCGTGTGTATAGCCGTCAGCGGCAACTAACCTACAGTCATGGCGGGAAAGATGCTAAAAGCTCTCGATCTCGTCGAAGAGTGGTGCACATAAAAGTCGTTACGGTTTAACCCGAAAAAGACTGAGATGGTATCATTCACACGAAAAAGGCACTTCAATATAAAGTGCCCTTCGATTTATGGCGCTGAGCTATCGTTCTCCTCTGATGTCCGCTACCTGGGAGTGATGCTCGATTCTAAGCTCAGCTGGAAGAGCCACATCACAAAGCAGGCCTGGAAGGCAAGTGTCACATTCTGGGCCTTCCGAAAGATGTTCGGTCAAACATGGGGGCTGAAAGATGAGATGGTTAGATGGATTTACACGGCCATTCTGGTTCCCTAGTTAATCTACGCCTCCCTAATAGGAGGGGGTATTATTAGGGCTGGTATGAGGAGGACTTCGGGTAGGGTTTACAGCCTGGCAGGGCTGGGGATAACTGGGGCGTTAAGCATAACCCCGACTCTGGCTCTGGGTGCCCTGCTTGAAATCCTGCTTCCGCACATCACCCCGAAAGCAGTGGTAGGTGGACTAGGGCCGCATATAGGCACACCTCAGTCCTCCGATGGGCGCGAGATCTTGAGGAGATTATCCGGCTGAGCGGGGAATGGTGCCCGCAGGAACACCACTTCCACCATAATTACCAGCTCCTCATTCTTGACAGGCAGTCTTGGACCAAGAAACAGGATAGGATACTGTTGCCTAGTGGACCAGTCTGGTATACAGACGGTGCGAAGTCGGAGACAGATATTGGGGCCGGAGTTTGGAGCGAGGGCCCCAGCACGGAGATATCCTTCACACTGGGTCACACCGTATCTGTTTTTCGGGCAGAGCTGCTTGCTATACAGGCCTGCACCCGTAGTATCCTGAGAAGGGGATATAGTAGCAAACATCTCTACATATGCAGCGATAGTTGTGCTGCGCTCAGACAGCTGCTCAATGTCGTGGTCAAGTCTGAGCTGGCAAGAGTCTGTACAAACCTGCTGACTCAACTGGCTAGAGTCAATAGAGTAAAAATGCTATGAATACCAGGTCACAGCGGTATCCAGGACAACAAAAAGGCTCACGAGTTGTCCAAACTCGGCGCTTCGCGGCCTAATATGGCAGACCATGGCGGCCACCCAGGAGTTACCATGGGACTCAAGAAACAGATAACAAGGAAATGGGCCGCGAATCAGTTCGCAGACCTCTGGGCACAGTATCCAGGGATGAGGCACACAAAGGAACTTTCTCTGGGCCCTCAGCAATGCTTGGGACCGTGCTAGCTGAACTAGACCTAACCCAACTCAGGGTGGTCGTGGGACTAGTTGAGGGACACTGGCACACAGACAAGCATCTGGTGCAACTGGGTCTTGCAGAGGAACCGGTCTGTCAAAGATGTAACGATGGAGACGAGACACCACTCCATCTCATTCCGCGGTGCAGAGAGCCGACAGGCGTCAGAAATGACGACCTTGGGGCACCTGTCATCCTTGAATTCAGCCTGAAGAATACAGGGGCGGGCAGGCTTCTCGGCTTCACGCACGACGCCGGTTTGCCTATGGGTCCGACAGGCTAATAAGGTTGCCCAGCAAAGGGTTTGGGCACAACGGTCCACTAGGACTGAGTGCCCGGATACAAAAAAATGTTTGAGATTTTTTTCTGTTTAATTTTTCGGGATTTTTATGTATAAATTGCCTTTTATATTGATTTATTCAATTTTTTTTTTCAATTTTCTTATATTTTCCTATTTTTTCACTTATTCAAATACTTGGCGTTCTTTTTTTACTTTTTAAAATGATTAAGTGATTTAGATATACAAGCATGTCTATAAGCTCGAGACTACGGATAGTGAGGTAGAAAATGCCGCATTTTCACATACACTCAAATTTTCACACTAACGCTGTGAAGGGAAAATTTTACCTGTCACGAAAATGTCAAAAAGACGTCTTTATTCTCCATCTTTCATCCTCGCTGTCAGAGGCCTAAGCCCGCCGATTCGAACAAGGGTCGGATTAAGCTGAAAACGCAGTAAAACTAACGCACTTTGATCCTGTAAATTACATGTACCCGAAACGTGCGGAAGAATTTCGAAATTCAAGAAATCAGAGGAACAAACTAGAACACACGACTCCAACAGGATTCACCCACAAACTTTAGCTTGATCCGTCAACTTCATCCTACTGCTTCCATCGCGGTGGATGAACACAACAACAAATACCCAGCATTGGTCCTGGACAACACACACGCTCAACCACTCAGAATATTGTTGCAGAAATCTCTCTCCAGGTCTTGATGCGTGCTGCCACTTTTTATGCGAATGGTGCAACAACTTGCGGAGGGCAGTTTTTGCATTGTCTGATAGAGCGAAGAGGCGTTGCAATTTTGTGGACACCAAATTTTCGATTATTGCATACGTTTCAGGCACTCCTCAACTCAGGTGACCTTTCGTGATCGAAAAAATTTCCTTCCTTGTTTAGCCACATCCTCCACGTTCATCAGCGACTAATTCTAAAATTAAACAATATCATATCTATATAGATGGATAATTCCATATTCAACCTCGTTTCTATTATTTATTTTTAAATATTATTCGAAAATAAAAATAAAATATGCATAAAAAAGAATTACGGTCCATAGAACTCGATACATTAAACTCTCTGATATTCTCTCCCCTTTGGGGCTTAACCATATAACTAAGAGGCATATGAGGGATTCTCTGTCAACTCAGCCACAGGTTTTGGTAGAAAAAAAAATTAATTTGTGTGGTTTCATTTTTTTACCCTAGAACCTCGATCCGTGTCACTCTAGGGATCTTTTCGCGATATCGTCAGATATACTAAAAGACTAATTTTTTCAGTCAAAGGAAGTGGCCTTTTTTGAATAAAAAAACTATCATTCTATTTTTTGGTAAAAAATCAGCGTTATCGGAACGTAAAAACTATTTCAAATATTCCGCTCGAATGCTAACACAAAACTACAACTTTTATGTGCAGACATTTTTTTTCGATTACTTCAAATTTCCGAGATGTATTCATTTGGAAAGAAAACGGCGATTTGTAAAATTTTTAATTTAAAAATGTAAAGAAATTCACAAAATAGTAGCACTTTAATATAACCAATAATGGGGCACATCTGAGATGGTCGAAAAAAAGTGGCTGAGTTGACAGAGAATCCCTCATATATAGATACAGCGCTCTTCAACTCGACCGACCGCGACACGCTGCTTGGATAGGTGCCAATGTATTTCAGTGTGCAATAAAGACCGCAATAAAATTCAAGAAAAAGATTCAATTCAAGAAGACATTCCGCGTCGTTAATGTACGGAATTCAGAAAACTATGTTTTATCTTGCAAAAAGTCGTAGCAATGACACGCGCGCAGCTGAGCGCAGCCATTTTCGCTGTTTTCGATTCAATAATACATCCATCTACAACATGTGATAGGTCAGCTCGTGGAACACTGTGGAACTTATCAACTTTTCTCTACGTTTTTAGAATTTTTACTTGTAATTTTCCGTGAAATTTCGTACAAATGATTCATTCATTATTCTCGCATGAACTATTATTATCAACATTCAGTTACACAATGGTTTTCTACTCACTTTCAGCTGTTGATTCCATTCGAAAAAATTCAAATCGGATATATTGTAAAGTTTTGGCGTCCTGTTCAATACAGCGTTGAAATGGACATTTATATTATATTCACTCTCTCACTCAAAAGTGTGCTACAATGGTCGAAATTTTGTCGCACTAAAAATTCGATCGTGGAGGCAAAAATGCTTTCTGCAGTTTTTTGTAATTTTCGCGTCTGAAATATTGTTCATAGGAAATTGATAAAGATAATTCTTCTATCAATGTTATTTTGCATTTCCTACAGATCCTCTGGATAATACCGACGAAATTTCTTTCACGAGAAAAGAAATTTACATACTTGTGAAATCGGTATTGAAAGAAAATATCAACATTGTCACTGACGTTGTTGAAATGGAGGTGTCAAAACAATTGAAGCATCCATACATTTTGTCGAAAAATCTGAAAGATGCCATGGGTAGATTTGTATCGAATTTCAAAAAGAGGTGGCAAGAAGCGGGGAGGGACGAAACCAAATTCTTCAATAAATTCGATGAGTGGCTCAACGTTCTTGTGTCTTTCACGATTGAAAGGGAACGTTTGAAGACTTCTACGGAAAGCACAATGGGGCGTCCTTCCACAAGCTGGGGCGATTTAAGTGATCGGTCAAAACGTAGGAAGACGGAAAAGGTTCGAAAAGAACATACCGTCCACGAATTGGCCTACGCTACACAAATGGGTGTCCGGGCTTCTGGAAATTTACAAGCTTTTACGGTAATTAGGGATGTCACAGAAGGCAGTCCATTAAAAGCATCACAGTACCGTAAGTCTATGGAACGCGTTTCAGAAGATGTACCGTCAGGCAACGAAGCATTATCACTTGTGGTAGAAGGTAAAATGACCAAAAGTCAATACCAATTACTACGTTCTGTAAGCTTGAAAAAAAATTGTAAATTATACCCACCTTATAAATGTGTATTGGATTCTAAAAAAAAGTGTTACCCTGCAAAGTCAGAAATTTCTGTAACTGAAAGTGGAGCCACAGTTGGACTTCAAGCATTGCTAAATCATACAGCTGAAAGAATATTAACGGTACGATCGGACGTTATTTGAAGTCTTCCTGAAAACAAAGTTGGTAATTAAGAATTGATATGCAAGTGGGGATGCGATGGAACTTCTGGTCAAAGTACTTACAAACAAAAATTTAACGATGGAGACGGCAATAAATCAGATGCCAACATTTTCTTTATTTCACTTGTTCCCTTGCAAATCTTTGATAAAGTCAATCCACACGTGATTATTTGGAAAAATCCTCGTCCTTCGTCACTAAGATTTTATCGCCCAATTAAAATTGAATTCTTTCATGAAACTGCCGAAGCAACTAAGGCAGAAGTTGATTGTATCCAAGCGCAAGAAAGAAACCTCGTGCCCTTTGAAACTGTAATTGGCGGCAAAAAAATTAACATCAGTTTCAAACTTGTGTTGACAATGATAGATTCGTTACTTCCTATCGGACAAATGTCTGAAGAAGCTCAGGAATCATGCAATAAGTACATTAAAAGATTCCGAGAAGATTTTTCACGAAAATGTAACCGCATCAAAAACAGGGAAGACATTTTTTGCAGATGTTTAGTAACGTCAGATCCAGTAATATCCAGTTTGCGAAAACTTCCTCCGAAGAAACTAAGATCGTTATCCCCATACGCGGTTGAACTACTGATTCCACCTTCAGTTCCAGAATCAAGGCAGATTTTTTCTGATGATACGAGCGATACATGTGACGATGATGACAGTTCACAGGACAGTGATGAATTGTAAAAAAAGCTAAAATTATATCGATTAGAAATAAAAGAATGAAAGAAATATATTATGAATGTTTATTGTCATTGTAATAATGATTACAATGACTGTATTCCAATCCTCTTCTTCCCAAGTCTTCAAGTCTTCAAATGTCACCCGAATTGAATACGTTTTTGACGGAATTTCCCGCTATATTGGATCCGCGATTTTGTTTTGCTAAATTTTTACTTCATATTCGTAGTCAGCGACCCCGAAAACCCCGGAGTACAGACTTTCACTCGAATCGAATACGTTTTTGACGAAATTTCCCGCTATATTTGATCTGCCATTTTGTTTTGCTCAATTTTTACTCCATATTCGTAGTCAGCGACCCCGAAAACCCCGGAGTACAGACTTTCACCCGAATTGAATACTTTTTCGACTATTGGCCAGCTTTTTGGGATTTGGGACCACTGTGCGACGCGTCGAGCTCGCTCGAGGGCTCCCTTCAACTGCCGTACAAAAGCAGGTATAAGGGCCAGGGCCCGCTGATGCCAAGAATTTGATTTTCGGACTCTTCCCCCACCTAACCCACGACTAAAAATTACCGAAACTTAAACTTTATTTTTCGACTTTTGGCCAGCTTTTTGGGATTTGGCCCCACTGTGCATCGGATGAAAATCTTCCGGAGAATCTTCAAAAGATTCTTTGAAACAATGAGGTTTTTTCGAAACCTTACGAAAAACTAAAAACTGACCAATTCGAGTCAATTTTCGAAAAAGAAGAAATTTGAGAAAATCGAAAAACTTCATTTTGGAAAAGATAGAAAATCCAAAATAAAGATGACCAGCATGGCCAAATTCCGTTTTAACACGTCGTTAAATCTTGGAAAAATTCATTCAAAGGAACTTTGAAAGATTAATTGGAAGAATCTCAGAAAGATTAATTTAAAGAATCTTGGAAAGATCAATTGCAAAAATCTCAGAGATTAATATAAAAAATCTTGTATAAGCAGATCGGTCGGGAGAATATTGGAAATAATTTTGTTTTTTCCAAAATTTCCAAGATTTTGTAAATGAATTTGGTCATGATAGTGTTTTTCATTTTTTATTTTATATCTTTTTTCTAAATAAAGTTTTTTGATTTTCTCAAATTCATTCTTTTTCGAAAATTGACTCGAATTGGTCAGTTTTTATTTTTTCGTGGGGTTTCGAAAAAACCTTATTGTTTCAAAGAATCTTTTGAAGATTCTTCGAAAGATCCTCATCCAATGCGACAAAAGAATCTTTGAAAGAATCATTTCAAAAATCTTTGAAAGAATCTCAAAAAGTCTCTTAGAATCTTGGAAAGAATCTTGCAAGAATCTTAAAAAGTTTCTTAGAATCTTGGAAAGAATCTTCTTAAGATTCTTTCTAAGATTCAAAAAATCTTTGTAAGATCCTTTTAAAGATACCTTCCAAAATTCTTTCAAAGATTTTTTTTTTTCTACGCGGGCTCCCAAACCAGAACAAGCGTTATCGCAAGATTTACAGATTTTCCTCGATTATTACGTTTTCGCCATCGCACACGACGAGGAATAATACTGCGAAATATTTTTCCCCGGGAATTTAGTCATACGCGACCATTTAGCGCGTGATAAATCGATACGCGAAAAACGTTACCGGATTTATTGAAACCGGATTCATATCAACTAATCGAAGAATGGATGGATCGAACGATTGAGTCTGCTTTGCGTGCTTGGGGAGCAGATCAACTGCGTTACGAGCTAGCTCATCGTGGTCTCGATACTGCGGGAACACGAGAGGAGCTTAAGGACCGATTATTGGAATGGCTCCGAGCTCTGCCTTCATTTGGATACGAAGAGGAGAGTACGATAAATCCGCAAGTAACATCGATACCTGGTATGAGCGGCGCAATTCAAGATCGGAGCTTAGAGCTGTCGAGGATTTCCGCACTCGCATAAGCGAAGAAAAAACTCTCGTACTAGTCTTCGACGGGGATTTAATCAACATGGTATCAATTCCAGACTTGGCGTCAATGCGAATCGGCTTTTCGTCAACGTTTCGGAGAGCACGATTCACAATTTGTACTGCGAGCTGAGATCCTCCGCAGGACGCAAGGACCAGACGATGCGATTTCCGATAACCTTACGTGCTTGAGAGCTTTTCGGGACAGAGTAGAGCCGCCCATGTCAACGACAGAACAGCTAGACATCGCACATCGTAACATGTTACCACGCCTACAAGCTGTCATCCAGCGGGTCGATGTGACTAGTTCTGAGGGACTGGAAATTCATGCCTCAAGACTAGAGGATACTTTTTCAGCGGAAAATTTGTACCAGGCTCCACCAGCACCGGAGAGGTCACGCTTTCCACAGTGAGCATCTCAAGCTCCTAAAAATCAAACTCGTCAAAAGGCCATATCGTTCCACGTGAGCGAAAACGAAAAAGGAAAGAGATTCTACATCAGGTTCCTAAACGAGTCTCTCTATAATGGCTCAAGTGAAAGCCGCCTCTCATTGGACGTTTCTAATTACAACAGCCAAGTGACGTCCGTCTTGGAAGTAAACATTTGAAACCATGGGGATTGTATTTAAGTTGAGAAAAAAACATCTTTTTGAATAAAACAATTCAATAGAGCTAGCAGCCACGCTGGGTGTTTGGATAGAGGAAAAAATAATCACGAAAAAACAAATTCTACATGATTCGAATCGTTCATGACAATTTTTAGACGCAAAATTATTATTAGCAATAAAATGGATCTTAACTTTCATTCAGAATACAATGAGGCAAAAAAACAATTTCAACTGAAAATTATCTGTAATGTAAGAAAAAATCGAATTTGGGAATTGAAATTGTTTTATTTCAAGAGATGTTTTTTTAAATTGGCTGTTAAGGATGCTTTGCGCCTACCGTCCCAACCAAAAATTTTATTTGATCGAAATTTCCGTAGCTCGTGATACAATAAAAACCTGAATAAATTTAGCAACATTTGGCATACGATAAACAACAATTATCAATAATAATATTGTCTTAAGGTTATTAATAAATTGTTGAAACGAATAATTATTCTACATTTTTTCAATAAGTTTTTTTTTCTCAAACAAATCAAATGCGTTGATTTTTCTGAACGCATTTGAATTTTTTCAGAATTTTTGGTCTATTTTGAAATTCCCGTCTTGAAATTTTCAGAATGGCTGTATTTATATATTTTTTGGCTTAGTGTCTTGGCAACTTTTCAACGCTGATGAAAAACCTTAATGCAAAACGTATACAGAATTGGCAATTGCTTGTTTGTATTTCAGAATGTTTTTTATAATATTTCCAAATATAGAAAAAGTTCTGAAAAAATTCATATGCGTTCAGAAAAATTAACGCATTAAATTTGTTTAAGAAAAAAAAATTTATGGGAAAATTGTTAATTAATTATTTGTTTAAACAATTAATTAATTATTTTTAGGCAATATTATTACTGATAATTGTTGTTTATGGCATGCCAAATGTTGCTAAATTTTTTCAGATTTTCATTGTATTTTTGGCTGGGACTGTAGGGGAAAAGCATCTTTAAATTGGGGACGTGCAATGAGGGGTGGCTCCCACTTGGGCCACATAGCTCCGTCTTCGCGAGGATGTTTTTTTTCTATCAAAACTCAAGTTTTGAGGGGTTGGAGCATGAAATATCAATTTTTGATTTAAATATCCTAATGGAAATACAAGCCTGTGCTCAAGCTTGAGACTACGGATAGTGAAGCGAGGGAGAAAGCGTCATGTTTATCGCACACGCTCCCATTTTCACACTAATCCGTACAAGCCAATCCATACAAGACATAAAAGTCGTATCACATGAATGCTATCTATAGAAATACAATACTGCATATAAACTCGACAGAGCACTGTGTTTATCTCTCACACACCCATGTTTTCCAACTAATACAGACAAGCCTCTCTATAAAAGTCGCATCACAACGCCTCTACACGGGCTTGTATATATATATAAGGGTGACAGGCAAACTCTTCTAGTATTCTTTCGATGATAAATATTCGGAAAGGTTCGCCCAATATTATGATAACTCAGTATGCCGTGGACGGAAAAAATAACAGTGGAATCAAATGAAACAAAATTATTATTAGATCACTAGAGCGCGTGGATATGAAAAAGATTCTCGCGTTTTTTTTTGTAATATCAGATTGAAATTCAAATCGGCTTCGGCGGTAGGCATATTCGCATGTATAAGAGTGTGGAGCGCTCAACTGGAATTCTCTCAGTTTTCTCTAATACTTGGCGACCAGACGCTGTCGCGTCTCTTAATGTACGTTCAAGAAAGTCTCACTTCGTAATAAGAACAAATTTCTTGATCATTTCTAGAAATATTATTTTGGTCCAGAATTTTCTGGTACGTCCTCTTCAGTCTCTTCATTTTTGACTGACATTGAATCCACGTTATATTGTAGCCTTTGTATCTCAATGTCAATAACAAAATTTTTGATTGTCTTTCATGAACTTTTTTCTTAAATTTTGAGGATTTCTTCGGAAATTCGGACTTTAAAAAAATCGCACTTCAAATACTCAGTACTGTTTAACACCTGTAACATGATTTAGAATTGGAAAGAAAATGTGTTTTCGTAATAGTCCCGTTTCAAGTTCGTGACAAAAATTTTGGTTCTGGTTCGATTCGGAGAAGTTCGGAAAAGGTCACGCGCGCGAATGATTCGCAAGTGATTCAAGGTATACCGTAGAAAATCCGCACATAATTCAAGCCGCTATAGTCATAATCGATTATCTATGGGAATGATAAATCGATGAGAGGACCGTGGAAGGGTGAATTTGTTGAAAATTGGTTGAAATGTGAAAAATCAAATGGTCACTGCGAGGTAATTTGACCGATTTTGAAGTTTTGATCAGTGCTAAAATCGTCGTCGCGAGGTAATTCGAACGATCTGGAAATCTCGATCAGTGCTAAGAAGGTCGTTGCAAGGTCAATCGAACGATCTGTCGAATTCGTAACTTCGGGGATCACATGATCCGTGACGTTGTTCTTGCGGTAGCGCTGTGTACGTGCGTCCGCGATAGTTTCCAATGACTCGTATTAGTGCGCGAAATTAAGTGACGAAGCACTGTGTTTTTAAATTTACGGACACAGTTGGTATTCAACTTATCGCCGTAATTAACAATCAGAGTGTGGTAAGAGATGTTTCTGAAAACACCGATTGTCGATGAATGTGAATAAGAACGTACTCACAACAGGTAGGGTAGCGAGCGAGCGCGGCGCTTGGCTCGAGATTAAATGGCATTGACACTGCGGCACTTATGCATAAGTGTTACATGCTGATATCTTATATTTTGAGTGATTTGTATATTGTGTGACTATTTATTCTATTCGTATGCCATACGCCTTTATCATGAGGAAGTCAAATGACTTTACCCTCGTCAAACCTGAAGCGAAATTACGGGAGCGGAATTTACAAACAAATGGAAACAAAACAGAACTTATTGTTCGACTGGAAAACGCCTATCGACAAAACAGAGGGCTGAAGTGCCGGACGGTGCCGCCATAAATCTCGGAACAAACGGGGAATGGTCGCCAGATGGAGTTATTCTGGCAGATGTGCATCTCGATGCATGAAATGAAATCGAGCTCCAACGAAGAAAACGAGATTTAATACGCTGAGAATGAAATCTCGCGTGGCGTGAAAATGATTTGTTTCGGAACGCTGAAAGAATCCGACAGGTACGTCCGAATACCGATATGCGAAGAGTCAATGTTAAAGCTCAAGCAAAGCCGGTGCGAAGCTCAAGGACAAAGCACTGAACTGGTAAATTGGCTCTACTAAAGCAGTTCGAGGGTAGACGCACAGGTGAAACTTTCAGTGATTATTTCCACGAAAAGGTAACAATGGCAAATCATGTTCCCATCGCAGACGGAGAGATTCTTAATTATGTTATCGAAGGGATCTCTGATACTAATCTACAAAATCAAGCATGCCTTCGCAGCTTCGATTCAACAGCAGAGATTATACAGAGCTTCAAAAATATTTCTCTTCGTTCCGAAATGAAATATCGTGGCAGATAAGTTTTTCGTGGCAAACAAGAAGGTGCGGCCTCAAAACCACAGGAAAAATCCGAACAATAGCCGAGGAAATGATTAAGCTGAATCGTCCCAAGTCCACACAGAAAAGCAAACCTGTCTCAAATGAAAGGAAGAACGACACTTCATGAGAGGCTGTGACAAGAACATCAAGAGAGAGATCAACAACGTGGAAGAAGACCCCGACGAGGGAGACGACTCTCTGGGATGTTACCGATACGATGCGGAACGAGAGTGACGTAAACGTAATCTGTCTCGAAACCTTGTTAAATACTGGCAGAGCGGTCAGCTTCATTAAAGCAGAGCATGTGGCGATTCTATTGAAACCGAGAGTCCTCGCCAAGGGTTTCATAGTAATTTGGTAGTACTCGGGACGGTTCACGAGGATATCTCTTTCAAGGGGGAAAAACGCTCTTTTACTCTTTCAAACGCACCACCAGCATGAAGAGCAAATATCATAGTTTTGAACTCGAGACGCTCTCAATTGTGTATGCACGAAAGCGGTTTTAAATTTATTTACATGAAATTTCATTCAAAATTATCACAGACTGCAACGCACTAAAAATGACGCTCGAAAAAAGGAGCTCAACCCGAGGATCGGAAGTTGGGCGCCTGAGTTGCAGAACTATGATTATGAGGTTGAACATCAAGCCGGCAAGTGCATGCAGCACGTTGATGTATTAAGTCGTGCGATCAATATTCTCATCGTCGAGGACAACCTTTTTAAGGTGAATCTCTCTCCTCTCTCTCTGGCTCTCTCTCTCAATCAGAATCGCGATCCGGTAATTTGGGAGCTTAAAGCGAGTCTCGAAAAATAAGAGCATAGTCTAATTGAAATGCCAAACGGACTTATCTACCGGAAGTCTGGGAATGATTTAATCTTATACATTCCGGAAGGTATGATGTTCCATGTATTGAGGAAGCATCATGACGAGATGGGGCATCTTGTGGTCGAGAAAACATGCAACGCTCTTAAAGCGTTTTATTGGTTCCCAAATATTCGGGACAGAGTACAAGCTTGTATTCAAGATTGCTTGAAATGCATCCTCTATGTTTCCTCCATGTTGTACCAAAGGGGTGTATTACCTTTCGAGGCGTTACACATCGACCATTACGATTCGGGCGATAGAAAGCATCTAGCAAAGCAGCACATTCTCGTCGTGTTCGATCCATTTACTAAATTTACCAAACTCTATCCGACCAAAATGCTTGCGACTAGAAAGGTAGATGGTAATCTGAGCAAGTACTTTGCTTCCTACAGTCGACCAAAAACAATTATTTCCGATCGAGGCAGCAGTTTTACGTCCGCAGATTTCGAACAGTTTCTAAAAGATAATAATATTTCACATATCAAAATCGCTACGGGCTCACCAAGGACAAACGGTCAAGTGGAGGGAGTCAATCAGGTTTGGGTCCGATGTTGTCAAGATCAACCGACGATACATCCGGTCGCCATTGGTACCGCGTTTTGGAGGAAATTTAATATGCACTAAACAATAGCGTTAGCGAAACTACGGGACAGACACCGAGTAAACTCTTATTTGGTGTAAACCAACATGGCAAGATCGCTAACATGGTAAAGGATTTCCTCGAAGATACCATCGGTACCAAGGTGCGTGATCTCGAAGCTATTAGGTCGGCCACGCCCAAAAAATAAAAAGATGCAGGAATATAATAAGAAATACTTCGTTAGCAAGAAGAAAGAGGTGATGAGCTATAATATCCATGATGATGTTATGCTGAGAAACTTCGAGAGTATGCCAGGTGCAGCGAAAAAGTTATTCCCTCGGTTTAAAGGCCCGTATAGGGTAATTGAAGCCCAACGTATCGATTGGTATGTCCCAATGTAACCCAATGACCATACTGTGGTGTAGGAGAAGCGGCAATAAGTGTAGTAAGCTGGTTCCACCCCGAGATCCCTACCCCGACATTTACCGACCTTTTTCAAGCGAGACTCGAGTCACTTAGCCGAGACTCTAACCACTTAGCCGAGACACAAACCGCGTCGTGAGTCATGGGCGGCTTGCGGACGGTGGGTGGCGGGCGGTGGGTGGAAGGTGGGTGCTGGGTAACAGGTAAGGAAGGGGGGGAGGGGGAATTTCGGGTATTTTTTTTCGTTATCATGTATTGCGTGTATGTGCGTGCACGTGTGTGTGTTCGCATAAGTAGGTGTAGGTGGGTAAACGATTGGAAAGGTGGGGGGGGGGCGAGTCTTGGCATTGTCGATAAGATGCCCTAGGTTTTTTAAAGAAAGTGTAAGGTGACGGCAACGTCTCTGGCGTTGAGCAGCACTCTCTCCCTCTCTCTCTCTTTCTCTCTCTCTTACTCACTCTCGCTCGCTCACGCTCTCACGTGCAGAGTCTGGAGTATCAAATTTATGACGTATACAACTGTGCCCCAACATGATCCAAATTTTTCGTCGCGATGCATATCATCGACACATAACTGCATAGACGATTATTCGTTCACAATTTTCGATCCTTTTAAGCAGCTGTCTCTCTGTCCCTCTCTCTGTCTGTTTCTTCTTCTCTCTTTTTTTCACTCGTTCTCCGTATCTCGTACGTCTGTGTATTCTAAGCGATGAGATTGCCAACATATCGCTCATCTCTATTCAACGCTCCCGATGATATTGATGGTAAATATTATAATCATTATTATTACCTCACACTAATTATTTAGACGTTTTGTAGTTCGAGCATGATTTTTGGGATGGAAAAAATAATATCAAATATTTTTAGTGGAATGCCCATTGATATTCGTAATTTTATTTGTCATCATTATACCTGGACATCATTCAACATGAAAAAAGTTTTATCATGATATTTTGATATCCGGATATTTTGAAGCTATGATAATTCTTTCAGAAAAATTTTCTATCCCGTTCGACTTGCGGGTTCACTAATATTAGTGATATATATAAATTCTATTGTCAACATAAAAATTAGGAAAACTTTTTTTTCATCAAGAAATTGGATTTTCGGGAAATTTATTATTTTTTCTCACCAAAGCACAGTGGGGCCGAATCCCAATAAGCTGGCTAAAAGTCGAAAACGTTACAAATTCGGCTGAAAGTCAGCACTCGGGGATTTTTAGGGTCGCTGATTACGAATCCGAAGTCAAAATTGGAAATAAAAACAAAATAGCGGATTTGAAGTCCCACAAAGCTGACAAAAAGTCGAAAGCGTTATAAATTCGGCTGAAAGTCAGTACTCGGGGGTTTTTGGGGTCACTGACTATGAATCCAAAGTCAAAATTTGAAATAATAACAAAATGGCGGATTTGAAGTCTCAAAAAGCTCGCAAAAAGTCGAAAGCGTCATAAATTCAGCTGAAAGTCAGTACTTGGAGGTTTTCGCGGTCGCTGATTATGGATCCGCAGTCAAAATTTGGAATAAAAACAAAATGGCGGATTTGAAGTCCCAAAAAGCTGGAAAATAGTCGAAAGCGTTATACATTCGGCCGAAAGTCAGTACAGGGTGTATAAAAATGATGTGTCGCCACTTCGCCCAGTAAATCTCCAGCTTGAGATCGGTGGAGATCTATCAAAATTTGTAGCCGCAAAATTGACCTTGACCCTGAAATTAAAGGTCAAATTTTTTATTGGCTTAAAAAATTCTACTTCTTAAGAGGAACAAAAGTCAGAAAGGAACCATAGGTCGGAGATGCGTCCTTCAACCCAAAACGACAATGTCAATTCGAAAAAAATCGAAAAAGGGCGTTCTTACAAAATATTGTTCACAGAAACACGGGATAAGAATATTAATAATTATAAAAAAGCTTTTCAACGCAGACACTTCAATATTTATTAATTGGAATCAAGAAATGTTGCAATTGCATGACGCTGACCACACTAAAGTGGATGAATCGGCATGAGATGGGTGACACAGATCTTTGCGATATCCCTTTGTCGCGTTACCACTACGAGCATCTAATTCCCTAGCTCATTGTTGCCGAAAATCAATTAACACATAGTCCCGCTGAATTAACCTTGACCCTAAGACTCGAAGTCAGTTTCAAAGTCAATTCATCTCGTTAAGAGGCATCTAATTCTCGTAGAAACGACGAGTTAGGAATGAACCTTTCAATATCAAGCCGTCAAAACATAAAAAATATGCGTATTTCATTTAGTTCGGAGGGATAAAATTCGGAACTGAAACATAATTAAAAAGGCAATCGATATAACTAGACAGACTTGATGTCTGGCACACAACACGCCTGCTGTTCTATGAAAACAAGGCTTTAGATGGCCAGGTTTACGATAAGCGATTTTGATCTTAACAATAGTTGTTGTCATGAGTTGCTTAAACATCTTCATTAGCGGCAGACTATTAGCGTTACCCGGACTACACCACGTGGAGGTTGTCTGCCTGGTATCCCTTGGCCCTGAAAAGGGCCGTTGTGTTTTGTTGTCCGTTTCGAAAGATTCGTTTCAAATCATTTCAATGACGACTGTGTGTCGGGTGCGTATGCAATGTTGGATTAGTCGTCTCCTGCTTCATTATGACGCGGTCGTTGATAACGGCGGCGTCGAGGAACCCAGAGAATCGAACCATTATGTCCAATTGCTCGAAGCATTCTAGCTTGTTCTCCAGCTTCCACATGCCGGCCACCATTACGCAAGCACGCTCGCAACCGTGCCTCGAAGTTTCTCGAAACCCTGAGAAGAAGTTCTCGGTTTCGCATCAACCTGGCAACTCCCTCATCGATTCGCCGTCTCAGATCTACCGGCGTCCTAATCGCTCGACCTTCTCTGTAGACGATAGCCTGGAGTGCTCCCCAGAAAAAAAAGTCCAAGGGATTTAGGTCTGGAGAACGTGGTGGCCAGAGATGCGGAGCAGGCCGACGACCGAGCCAACGCGATCCAAACATTTCGTTTAAGAATGCACGGACTTGAAGACCGAAATGCGGTGGTGCTCCGTCGTGCATAAAAAAAATGCGATGGCGAGCATGTCGTGGAATCATGTCCCTCAGACGCGGCATTAAATCGCGTTGCAGAAAGTGCAAATAATTGCGACTGTTCAATCTCAGTGGAAGGTAGACTGGACCTATCAGGGTGTTCCCAATGATACCTGCCCCAACGTTTACTGAAAAACATCCCTGGTGAACTCGTTGCATCATCGCACGAGGATTCCTCTCAGCCCAGATGCGTAAGTTCTGCCGGTTCACGATTGCGGTGCTGGAGAAGCTCGCCTCAACGGTAAACAGAATGCGTTCAAAAAAATGAGGATCTCCCTCCAGTTTCTGTAGCATCCATCGACAAAAATTACGACGAGCGCGGTAATCTCCAGGATATAGTGCCTGAACAGATTGGACGCGGTAAGGTCGTAGGCCCTCTTCACGAATTATGCGACGCACTGGCATGTGCGCTATACCAACGCGAGTGGCTATTCGACGTAAACCCATGACGGGAAAAGCTCGTGCAGGAGCTATGACACGCTCTTCAATGTTCCAATGAACACGAGGACGACCGGCTCTTCGATATCCAGCGTTTCGCCCCTCAAACCTCTCCTGATCGTTGAACCGCTCTTCGAGTCGTTGAAACTCACGACGATCTGGAATTGCCCCCGGCCGTAGAGGATGACCGTTTGCCCGATCAAGAAGTAACTGACGATAAATTTCGCGAGCTCTTCCAAAGTTTCCGAAAGCTTGATCAATAGCGCGCAACATAAGACGTTGATCTCGTCCATCTCGTCCACGATCACGATGTGGTCGCCGACCACGATTCATGTTATTACGACAGTGACGACAGTGATAGGGCCAACAAAGATTCAGGTAGTGAGGGCGATCACCGATGGAGCGACTACAACGACTTCGATAATGCTAGAGATGGCCAAAACTGCCACGACAAAGACTGACTGCGATAGAAATGACCTGGACTGCAACGCTAAAGACTTCGATTATGATAGAGTTGACCGAGACTACGGCAACAGACTTCGACAATGATATAATTGTCCAAGACTGCGACGATAGACTTCGATAACGATAAAGTTGATCGAAATTGCAATGACAAAGACTGCGACGATGATAGGATTGACCGAGACTGCGACGAAAGACTTCGACGATAAAGTTGACCCAAAATGCAACGACAAAGACTTTGACTATGATAGAGATGACCGGGATTGCGACGACAAACACTTCGACGATGATAGAACCGACCTAAACTGCGACGATCCTAGAGATGACCGAGACTGCGATGATAAAGACCTCGACGATGATGAAGATCAATGGGACTGCGACGACAGAACACAGTTTTTTTGTTGATTTTTTTATAACCTCCACGTGGTGTATTCCGGGTAACGCTAATGGTCTGCCGCTGATGAATATGTTTAAGCAACTCGTGTACGGTCACACAAGCACGATATGACTCTGAAATGTGTAGGTGACAACAACCATTGTTAAGATCGAATTCGTTTATCGCAAACCTGGCCATCTAAAGCTCTGTTTTCATAGAATAGCAGGCGTGCTGTGTGCCAGACATAAAGTCTTTCTAGTTATATCGATTGCCGTTATAATTATTCTTCAGTTCAGAATTTTATCCCTCCGAACTTAATGAAAAACGCACATTTTTTATATGTTTTGACGGCTTGATATTGAAAGGTTCATTCCTGACTCGTCGTTTCTACGAGAATTAGATGCCTCTTAACGAGATGAATTGACTTTGAAACTGACTTTGAGTTTTAGGGTCAAGGTTAATTCAGCGGAACTATGTGTTTATTGATTTTCGGCAACAATGAGCTAGGGAATTAAATGCTCGTAGTGGTAACGCGACAAAGGGATATCGCAAAGATCTGTGTCACCCATCTCATGCCGATTCATCCACCTTAGTGTGGTCAGCGTCATGCAATTGCAACATTTCTTGATTCCAATTAATAAATATTAAAGTGTCTGCGTTGAAAAGCTTTTTTTATAATTATTAAAATTCTTATCCCGTGTTTCTGTGAACAATATTTTGTAAGAACGCACTTTTTCGATTTTTTTCGAATTGACATTGTCGTTTCGGGTTGAATCTCCGACCTATGATTCCTTTCTGACTTTTGTTCCTCTTAAGAAGTAGAATTTTTTAAGCCAATAAAAAAATTTGACCTTGAATTTCAGGGTCAAGGTCAATTTTGCGGCTACAAATTTTGATAGATCTCCACCGATCTCAAGCTGGAGATTTACTGGGCGAAGTGGCGACACGTCATTTTTATACACCCTGTACTCGGGGGTTTTCGGAGGCGTAGATTACGAATCCGAAGATAAAATTTGAAATAAAAACGAAACGGCGCATTTGACATAAATCACTTTTATAGAGAATGTACAAAATATATCCACATGTGATATATAATAGCATAAACATACAATCAGTCGATTAAAAGTTCAGAGATCGTCATCTGAAGAATCAGATGATGCACAATCAGTTGATTCATCCATTAAATCGCTGGAACCTCCTGTACTTGCTGGTATACGTGGCGCAACTAACAATGAAAGTGCTTCTGGAAGGTACGACTTTGTATTTTTTCGAGGTAATTCGCGCAAACTCGAAATGAAGGGATCGGATATTAATAATAACCGTAAAAAAATGTCCTCCATTGTTTTGGCTCGGGAACACTTTCTTGCAAAATCTTCACGAAACTTTTTAATGTACTTATTAGTAGACTCTTGGGCGTCTTCAGACATCTGCCCTATCGGCAATATTGCTGAGTTTATCACTTCTGCACCATGAATCAATATCTTGTGTACCGAAGTTGGCATGTAGAACCACGGATATAATTGCACAAAGTTCCGAGCTGTCTGTAAGGCATAATCTTGGAATTTTAAGAAATCAATTTCATGGCTACTCGAAATTGTCTGCAATATCGCATGGAATCGCTTAATCAAGTCCTCATCTATCCCTGTTATCGCAGCAGAAATGCTTGAGTTTTCGAAAAATATTAGCATCGGACTTGCTTCCATCATCTGATAAACAGAGCAATGGACGCAAGTTCAATTTACTCTTATCCTGATGAAAACCTGTAATTTTTATAACAAATTTGTCAGCCGTATTTAGCCCAGGTTAAGGAAGCACCCACTGATGGTTTAGGTGTAAGATATTCTCGAAAAATTAATTCTACTATGGGTTAGAAATAATTAATACTCATATGACAAGTACCAGCGGTGGAAGCCTACTTGAATTATTTCTTTGAATGATTATTTTGAATGCCATTTTTTCTTGAATTACTTATTTGAATTCTATTAATTACAGTTACTTTATTATTAATACAGTCACATTTGATTTATTATTATTATTATTATTATTATTGTTCCAAATGAAATTGCAAATATTTCAAGCAGTTGTATACATTCCAATGAAATGAAAATTATTTTGATTGATCGTACTATTCCCTGATAAAATTACAATTACGCTAACATAGTTTCATTGAAATTGAAGTTATTTCGGTCAAGATTTGTTTCCAATCGAATTAAATCTATTTCAGTTTTTTGAGTATGCTGTTTTGAACTAAGTACAAGGTACGCACGACGAAGAACAAAACCCATTTGAATTAGGAAAAAATTTTATGTTTATTGAACAGGTAAGAATTCATAATAATCATTTTCTCCTCAATGCCATTTCCATGTATCTGGAGGAACAATAGTGCTTATATTCTTCCTCGGCTATTTGGTCAGCGTTCCTGCGATTCCTTTTTTTTCGAAGTGCTTCAATCCCAACGTTGCTCACATATTTTTTCTCTTTGTCTTTAGTTTCTTCCATCTCGTCCTTATTCTCGATTCTCTCATTCTTGATATTGGATCTTTCACCCTGATATGCGTTTCTCTCCTCATCGTTTTTTTTATTCTGCTGTAAGGCGACCTTCTCATCATAATGGTCCGTCTTCTCATCTTCCTTTCCTTTATCATTGTCGTTTTTTTCCTCCTGAACGTCATTTTCATTTGCCTCATCTTCTTCGCTCGCCGTCACCTCGCCCACTGATTCTTTTTTCTCCTCATCTTTTTCCTCCTCAATATCATTTCTCTTCGCCTCATCCTTTTCATTGTCCTCTACCTCACCCTCAATTTCTTGATCGTCTGCGTTCCTTGCTTCTTCAACTTCATTATCAATCCTTTCGTCCTCTTCATTTATCTTGACCCAGCCCTCGTTTCCTTTTTTGTCGTCGTTGATTTCGTCTTCAACCGCATTTACCTTCACCTCGTCCTCTTCGTTTTCACGCATCTTGGCTTCCTTCTCTTCTTTAACCTCGCTTCTGTCATCATCGACCTCGTTGGCCTCCTCCGCGGCCGCTTCCTTTCCATGCGTACCTCCCTGCCCTTCCTTGCCTTCTTCCTCTTCATCTTTATTTCTCATTTTCTCGTCCTCATATTCGTTTTCCGTACTCTCAAAAATAACTTTTCCGTCATTATCGATTCCTTTCTTCTCGTTCTCATTTTTCTCGTCGTTATTTCGGCACTTCTCATCATTGTCTTAGTTTTTATTATGGCGATTATCATATTCTGTCCCTTCATCTTCGTAACTTTTCTTTTGGTTCGCTCCTTCTTCGTCGCATTTTTCCTCGACCTTCGCAAATTTATTCGTATAATTACGCGCCATGTAGCTCTCCCCTTGCTCTCGTTCATTTTTTTCGTCCATGTTTGTCTTATATTCACCCGCATGCATCTTTTCTTCAACATTTTTATCCATTTTATTTTCCTCGTTTTCCTTCTTTCCGTATTTTTCCACACTATTTTTTTTTCTCGTCATTGCATCTCTTTTTCTCATTTTCGTTCTTTTTCTCCTTCTGCGGGCAACTTTTTTTCCCATCCTTATTTTCCATTTTTTCGTTTCGTTTATTAAAACGATTTTCCTTTTCGTTCTGGCTTCGTTTTCTCTCGACCTTGATGATGCTTTCCACATTACGATAATCCTCATCGTCATTGATTTTTTTGTTACAATCTTTATTTTCTTGTTTCTCGCTCCCTTCCTTGCTTCCCTTATCTTCATTATCGCTTTCCTCGCCGCTCTCATTTTCAGTGTCTTTTCCCAAGTTTTCTTTTCCTTTGTACTCGAACGCGCTCTCTTCCATCCTAAAAATTTATTTAAAAAAATAGTTATAAGTATAGCAGGCGACCAAATATGCTCCTAAATTTTTACAAACAATCAAATTTTTGCTAAAAACTTACTTTGATTTTGATTTCCCAATTAGGGTCCAATAGTCTGTCTGCTCCGCGAAGTCCCTTCCGATATTTCTATAATTTTGTCTAGAGGAGTGGATAATAAATTTGAAGTGTTCATTAAATAAACATTTGCAAGATGGCGTTTTTTAAAAGTATTACAGTTGAAATTCATATAATTTTTTCTACACGAGTGAGTGAGTGAAAAAACGTAACCATCTTGACATTCTCCTTGTGAAACAAGAGCTGCAGTAGTGACTCGAGACAAGCACATTTACCCTACAAGTCCATAATCGTACTTTGCTGACTCGAGCTGCACCAGCAGACTCTTTGTACGTCAAATAACTTAATGATACACAGGATTTTTTAACGAATTTATTTCCTCTATAATTAATCGAATATATGCATTTCTATGTTTTGGGATTTGTTAACTGTTGACAAATGTAAAGTTGGATATGGCGAAATAAATATTTTTCAACAGTTAATAAATAATTTTGAGGCAAATAAAATTTTGTCTTCTTAACGGCTATCAAATTTTGCAACAGTTGGGAAATATTTAAATAAGAGTATTAACTAAATATATTTCTTCACGATAAATAAACTGTTTTCTCAGTGCCGGTGGAAGACGTTGCATTGATTTTGGTATTTTTTTATTTTTCGACGAACTCGGTGGGTTGTCGACTTTATTACCACGATTTTTTTGCACACAGCGAACTTCGAAATAGGTGCATTTATTAACAGTTTTATCTCTATCAAACACGTTGAATAGAAAGAGACACGACGAAAAAGGATTTCAAGCTAGACGCACTCAAAGATTTTACGGCGTTTTTCTCGAATTTAGGTGAAACTAAAGCAACAAAATTCCAAAGATGACTATTATGCTGATTGAAACAGCCATCTTGAGTGAAAATCGATCCGTCAGTCCACAACACAAGATCGGTCAACTCCGGTTCAAGTACGGAACAACGGATAAATTCTTCAGCGAAAGCAATTCGCTGCCGCGGATCACCACGTTGAAGATGTTGAACCGATTGGTAGTGATATGGATGCTGACCGTCTCTGTGCAAAGTCCTCCACACTGTCATATGACTCGTAGCGTATTGTCGGCCAAGGCTTCTTGTACTCCTCGTTGGATTGTCCGCGACAGCATTCAAAATCCTTTCTTCCAGCTGTACATTATTTCTTCGTGGTGGTCGACCACCACCGATACCGTTGATCAGCACTAGGGCATTCGTTTCAAGGCAACGGCGTTGGAGCGACCGTATGACATTGGCATCCGGGTGTCGAAGTGCACGAGGAAAACGTTCCCTATACAGTCACGCGGCAGGACCAGCTTGCTCATGGCATTCGCCTAAGCACATGAGCATGTTGTAGTACTCGCGAGGAGTATATGGGGCATTCATAATATTACTCTTTATTCACGACAGTTTAAATAAATCAAGAGTAGAAGAAAAGATAAAATACAGAACTGAGGATCTCCGATATGGCGACGGAATTTGCAAGAAAACGGAGAATAAAACAAAAAAAAAAAAAACAGTAGTCATGGTGATTTTCGCGTCGATTTTCATACTCGGCAGCAGAGATGGGCAAATTTTGAATAACCACTACCAATTTGGTAGTACCAAGTTACAAATGGTCAAAGTAATGGGTATTTAATTTCAATGAAATTTAATGACATTGAATTAACCATTACTTTGAGCGTTATGATCAAATTTAATGTAATTAAAAAGCTTAAAGTAATTTTAATTAAAATGGATTTAATTGAAATACTCAAAGTAATAAGTAATTTAATTTTATTTAATTACCCATCGATTCGAGCGTTTCAATAAAATTAAATAAAATCATCTATTAGTTCAAGTATTTCAATTAAATCAAACTTAATTAAAACTTCTTCAAGCATTTTCATTAAATTGAATTCGATTAGAATGTTCGAACTCATTGGTAATTAAAGGAACTAGACTACTTTAGAAGATGAAAAAAAGCAAATTTTGGCGATTTTCTTTTTCAGCTCCATCATCACTCTAAAACTCATTTATGGCTATAAAACTGTTATTAGAACATTGGTTCATCCTTTGAAAGTACAGAACAAATATTTATTTTTTATTTCGATTATTCGAATAATTTATAAAAGGCAGGAATTTATAGAAGGCAGAAACGTATCATAGGAGTGTTAATAGTTTTTAACCTAGTGAACATTTTTTTAGGGAGTATCTTATACCTAAGCCATCAGCAGGTGCTTGCTTAACCTGGGCTAACGACGTTATAAATGAAATGGCGGTTTTTTCGTGAGAACAAGAGTAAAATCAACTTGCATCTATTGCTCTGTTCATCGGAGTAATAACTGTCTTGAACCTACTGAGAAACTGATTCTCCCCGAATACTTTGCTCCTTAATTATCAGCAAAACCTTGCTCAACGTAGGCTTAGATATTGCTGATGACATTTTAATGAAAAAAATATTTTTGCGTGAGAGCCAAATTGAATTTAAATTCCACATCAGGCAATTTCTATGCATGTATACAGAAATTATAAAGCACGATTGAATCTATTTTCGAAAGACCTTCTGCATCTCATTCGGTTGTACGTGCATACTCAATTAAGGCTAGATAATTTTACGAACATTTCAAGATGAATAATAAATATTTTCATCTAGGCAAAATGAAAAGTAGGCTTCTGCCACTGGACTTATCATTAGCAGTATCAATAGTTTTTAACCCATAGTAAAACTGATTTTTTCGGGAATATTTTACACCTTAACTATTAGTAGGGGCTTGTTTGACTTGGGCAAGATGCAGCTAAGAGAACTAAAATAAAAATGGCAGATTTTTCGTCAGAGCAAGAGTAAATTCACCTTGCCTCTATTGCTCTGTTCATCAGAGCAATAACTTTGTTAAACCCAACGTGAAATTTATTTTCCTTGAACCCTTTGCTTCTTAAGAATCAGCAAAAGCTTGCTCAACGTGGGCTTGGATATGGCTGATGGTATTCTAATAAAAATTATATTTTTGCGTGGGAAAAAACTGAATTAAAATTTCACATCAGGCAAATTTCGATCCATGTATGCAGACATTCTAATCCACGATTGAATTTATTTTCGAAAAACTTTCCGCAACTTGTTCGTGAGTAAACGCTCGCTCAATGGAGGCTAGATAATTCTCTAACCATTTTAAGATGGATACAATAGATATTTTTGTTTAAGCATAATAAAAAGGCTTCTGCCACTAATACGCATAATAGGAGTGTTAATAGTTTTTAACCCATAGTGAAAATTTGGTTTGTGGAATATTTAACACCTGAACTATCAGCAGGTGCTTGCTTAACCTGGGCTAGATACGGCTAACAACATAATATTTAAAATACCAGTTCTTCCGTCAGAACGAGAGTAAATTCGACTTGCGTCTATTGCTCTGTTCATCGGAGCAATAACTTTGTTTAACCCACCATGAGATTTATTTTCCCTGAATACTTTTCTTCTTAGTTATCAGCAAAAGCTTGCTCAACGTGGGCTTGGTTATTGCTGATGATATTTGAATGAAAAAAATATTTTTGCGTGAGAGCAAAATTGACTTTCAATTCTACATCAGGCAATTTCTATTAATGTATACGGAAATAATAAGTATTCGAAGGATCTTCTGCATGTCATTCGTTTGTGAGTGCTTGCTCGATTTAGGCGATATAATTTTACAAACATTTCAAGATGAATAATAAATATTTTCGTCTAGGCAAAAAAAAAGTAGGCTTCTGCCACTGGACTTATAATAGCAGTATCAATAGTTTTTAACCCATAGTAAAACTGGTTTTTTTGGTGATATTTTACACCTTAATTATTAGTAGAAGCTTGTTTGACTTGGGCTGGATACGGCTGAGAAAACGAAAAGAAAAATGGCAGTTTTTCGTCAGAACAAGAGTAAATTCAACTTGCGTCTATTGCTCTGTTAATTGGAGTACTGACTTTGCTAAACCCAGTGTGATACTTAGTTTTCTGGAATATTTTGCTTTTTAATTATGAGCAGAAGCTTGGTGAACGTGGGCTTGAATATTGCTGATGTTTTTTCAATGAAATTAATGGTTTGGCTTGGGAGAAAAATTGAATTAAAATTTCACATCAGGCAATTTCGATCCATGTATGCAGACATTCTAATCCACGATTGAATCTATTTTCGAAAAACCTTCCACATCTCGGTCGTGAGTAAATACTTGCTCAATGAAGGCCACATAATTCTTTAGATATTTCAAGATAAATTTCATAAATATTTTCGTTGGAGCAAAATAATAAGTAGGGTTCTGCCACTAATACGTATAATAAGAGTGTTAATAGTTTTTAACCCATAGTGAAATTTTTTTTGGGGAGAATTTAACACCTGAACTATCAGCAGGTGCTTGCTTAACCTGGGCTGGATACGGCTAACAACATTATATTAAAAATGCCAGTTCTTCCGACAGAACGAAAGTAAATTTAACTTGCGTCTATTGCTCTGTTCATCGGAGCAATGAGTTTGCTAAACCCAGTGTGAAACTTAGTTTTCTGGAATATTTTGCTTTTTAATTATGAGCAGAAGCTCGGTGAACGTGGGCTTGAATATTGCTGATGTTTTTTCAATGAAATTAATGGTTTTGATTGGGAGAAAAATTGAATTTAAATTTCACATCAGGCAATTTCGATCCATGTATGCAGACATTCTAATCCACGATTGAATCTATTTTCGAAAAACCTTCCGCATTTCGGTCGTGAGTAAATGCTGGCTCAATGAAGGCTGGATAATTCTCTAGATATTTCAAGATGAATATCATGAATATTTTCGTTAGAGCAAAATAAAAAGTAGGCTTCTGCCGCTAATACGTATAATAGGAGTGTTAATAGTTTTTAACTTATGGTGAATTTTATTTTTGGGGAATATTCAACACCTAAACTATCAGCAGGTGCTTGCTTAACCTGGGCTGGATACAGCTAACAACATTATGTTCAAAATGCCAGTTCTTCCGTCAGAACAAGAGTAAATTCAACTTGCGTCTATTGCTCTGTTCATCGGAGCAATAACTCTGTTGAACCCACCGTGAAATTTATTTTCCCTGAATACTTTGCTTGTTAATTATCAGCAAAAGCTCGCCCAACATGGGCTTGGATATGGCTCATGGTATTCTAATAAAAATAATATTTTTCGTGGGAAAAAAACTGAATTTAAATTTCACATCAGACAATTTCGATCCATGTATGCAGACATTCTAATCCACGTTTGAATCTATTTTCGAAAAACCTTTTACATCTCGTTCGTGAGTAAATGCTTGCTTAATGAAGGCTAGATAATTCTCTAGATATTTCAAGATGAATTTCATAAATATTTTCGTTAGAGCAAAATGAAAAGTAGGCTCCTGCCACTAATACGTATAATAGGAGTGTTGATAGTTTTTAACCCATAGTGAAAATTTAATTTTCGTGATATAAAAAGGAAATTTTTAAGCAAACTTCTGCTGCACAATTTTCTTAAAGCGTTCCATTTTTTTGAATCCTATAGTGAGAACTATTAGTTATGATGACTGGAAAACTTGATTTATGTTTCACACGAAAGTTTATGCACATTTTATTGATACAACTAATAGTTCCGGTGTTATAACCAAAAGTCGGCCAAATTTACGGAAATATAAATTTTGCCATTGAATAACTTTTGAACAAGTGGACTTGTCAAAAAGTTACTCGAAACTTTTTTTGTAGAGCGTTCAAATCTCTACCCATTCTGTCTGTAGATTTCTCTTATGATGAATTGTTCGTTACTCATAAAAATCAGAAGACGTAAAAATAATTTTTCTTATGTTATTCTCATGGATAATATAAAAATGCGATGAGTACGATGTTAACATTAATATAAAGAGCCCATATTTTCACACGCCCTTTCTTATACCTCATAAAACTTTAAAGCCTATATGGGAGAAGGAAATTTTTTTCAACGCCAAGTATATTGTACCATCAACAATTTGGATCATAGAGCTGTGATAGTTATAGGAATTCATTTTTCTTGCTTATTTTTGTCGACAATTGCGAATCTACGGAAAGGTTTTACAAAGCATTGTTTAAGAATATCTGCGTATTAGATTATAATTAAATTTCGCACTATGTTTATTGCGAATGTTTCCTCTAATATAAATGGCATCTACTCCACTGAAAAAAAAATGGTTGAATGAACTTAATTTTTAGTCGCATACGCACGACTAAATATTTAGTGGCACGACTCCATTATTTTTTGTATAAATAAGTTTTGGTCAACTGAAGCGTAGAATTATCCAAGAAATTAATTATTTAGTTATACCAAATCAATATTTACTCGTGCGTATGCGACTACAAATATAGTTCATTCAACATTTTTTTTTCTCAGTGTATAATTTTAGGCATTCCTATCAAATATTCGCTCTGTGCATTGAGGCGTCAAAGTGGGGGAATAAGACTCACAGCGCTCGGGGTGTTCATTTCGTGCAACTTTTGCACGTCCGTTCGACGCGATTAACCTTTGCGAGATGGCATCAAAAAAGAAACCCGGTTGTATTTGTTGCGTAGTTAGTTGCAAAAATAACTCATCAAATGCACCAAATACGCATTTTTATGAACCTCAATAACTGCCAGTGCCGTGCACACAAAACCTCAACGAGATAAGTGGGTCCAGGCGGTTAAAAGAAAAACGTAAGTGTTTGTTGAATTCTAACCTACTTCTGGTGCGGAGCAAATTATCATGCAATCGACTCTATATTATTTACATAAAAAATTTTTACTCGACCGCTCAACAGTTTTATATGCTTTCAGAGTGGATGGGTCTGAATGGCAACCTAAAAAGCATACTCGCACTTGTAGCCAACATTTCATCGGTCATAAAAAATCTGACTATCCTTTGAGTCCGAGTTTTGTTCCGAAAATTTTTTCAAATTCACAAAGTAGAAAAGACGGAGCAAAAACTTTCCAAAGTGCAGTACAAAGGTATGTAATACAAATGATATATTTTTTTCGAAATTCTTTGGTACAAATGTAAAATTTAACTGATTGTTCCAGTGCATGTAGTAATCGTATTTCACTGTAATTTTCAGGTTTGATCCAAGCCTTAAGCGGAAGATGAAATCAAGGACAACGCAACCTTCTCAACCAACAGCGGAAGGATTGAGAACTGGATATTTTGAAAACAAAGAGTTATCATTATCCTATGAGCTGAATGACGATGCAGAACCTTTGCGAAAAGATCAAGAAACTCAATTAGATTTTCTGGAGCTTCAATCAACTTCTTTCACATTTATATATAATCGCCATGGGACCGAAAGTAATCGCAGTGAAGCCGAGGTACAAGCCACCATCCCACTGGCTACAAGTAGCCAAAAGAGTTATGCCAGAAAACGTATGAAAGATTCATGGTGTGGAACTGACATAGTTCACCGAGATGTATCTGTCGGTCCAGACTTCGAAGATAAAAATGTGCAATTAAAATTTGATTCCGGGTTCCAAGGATTTTCTTCTGTCACAAGCAATCAAGAGTTACTCGACCTTGCTGGTGTAACATTTGACATTTTCAGTTTATTTTTGAAAGTTTTGGAGCAAAACCGATCTTATAATCCAAAAATACTTAACGATTCAAGGACATCATTGAAAAATAAGCTATTACTTTTTTTCATGAAAATGAAATGTGGGCTAACGTTCTCAGCATTGAGTGTTCTTTTCAAGCTGCATAGAACCTCGGTTTCTAGAAATTTTTTTTCTGTGTTGCAACATTTAGCACATTCGTGTAAAAATTTTGTGGTTTCGCCGTCTAAAGAAGTCGTTTAGTCTACAATGCCAACGGACTTTAAAGAAAATTACGAAAACTGTCGTGTCATTATTGATTGCACAGAGTTTAGAGTAGAACAACCGTCTACAGTAGAACATCGCGTCCGCTTATATTCTCAATATAAAAACGGGGTTCACAGTAAAAGTTTTAGTCGGATGTACACCTGGCGGTTACATTTCATTCGTCTCTAAATGTCATGGCGGAAGAACAACTGATGCGCGAATAACTACAGGAAGTGGATTTTTAGAATTACTTGAACCGGGCGATGTCGTTTTAGCTGACAAGGGTTTTCCAGCAGTGAAAACAGCATTAGATGCAAGTGGCAAGGGAACGTTACTTGTAATGCCACCATTCCTCCATAATAATCATTTTTCTGCTGAAGAAGTTGCTGAAACGTACAAAATATCTCGGCACAGAATTCATATCGAGCGGATTATGCAAAGAATTCGAATATATAAAATATTGGATAAATTACCTTTAAGTATGCTACCATATTGTGACAATATGGTTTTTATGTGTTGTGTTTTGATAAATTTGCAGCCTGCAATTTTAAAACCAAGTGACGATGAAGAAATTGTCGAAAAGAAAAATGCCGTCTAAGAAATCGTCACAACTCGTCTAATAGTACAAGCTCGTCAATAGCTGTCAAACATGTTTAATTTCTTTAAGAATTGTAAATATATTTATTTAAATAAACAAGCAGGTTTTATCAAATAAACTGCGGATATATTCTTTGTACCATAGTGGTTCTCGTATTTTATTCCACATGTTTATTTTTATGTTAAATTACAGTTTTAAATAAAACATCGGATAACTTATTCACAATGTTCTGCTCAATCGTATCACAGTTGCAGACTTATTGCATTAATAAAACTACTTGGAACATTTTTTGGTCACAACGCTTTTCTCTGGCTTAACAACATTCATAGCCTAACGACGAGAAATAAAGTTATTTAGGGACGATATTTTCTTTATCGCTTCCACATAAAGCTTGTAAGTAGTGATCGAAGTAAAATGCATGTGATTTGGGTATCAGACCTTTTAAAAAGGAATCATCTCGTGACAGGGTGATAACGCAGCTTCCCTTTGGAGACCACACAAATAAATCACACTGTGACAATCCTGTTACATACATTTGCATTTGACACTGCGTGTAATACTGATGCGTTGATTTCAAATGTACGTTCTTGTTTGAATCAACTAAATATGGGACGTTGAAGGTGTCTCGATTCCATCGTAAACAGGTACATTTTGACACGAATAAGGACACTTGATCTCTACTAATTTCGTTATGCATCCATCTTCTATCACGACTCCGTCAGGTGACGCACTTAACCATGGCTGAGCTTGTAAAACGACAGTACCAATGGTCAAAACTGTAACATTTAATAATTTTTCATATTGCTTTCGGGCGATTTTCTCCATTTTTTGGCCATATTGGGTCGCGACAATCGATTTTTTGTGAACAACATTTAAAAAAGTATCTATCATTTTTTTAAGATCGCGTTTTGTCCTTCTTTAAATTGCGTGCGCTTTACTACTTGCAGTTATTCGAAGCTTTCTAGCCTTAAACCAATCAAAGCAATCGCTCTGACTTACAGTTTTAATGCACAGTACGATTATTTCTTGTTGGCTCAATTGAACATATTTTTCGTAAAAACATTTCGCTGTAATGCTTGAAAAGTGGGATTCTTAGAAGTATAATTCACTCTCTCCTGCAAATATGATTAAGTTCATAACGCAGGTTTCCCAAGACACCGCATTATTAAATGGAGTAAATTGAGTTACTTTAGTTTTTTTCGAGCTTTCATCGCTTGTATCGTCTCCCAGACGCGCTTGAGCAGCTAAGATTAAACCGAGCGCACAAGAGTGCGTTACATCGAATAGTTGCATAGCACACGGAGGACCATTTACTGGTTTTATGACGCTTTTTGTTTTAAAGTGTTCCGTGATGACCATTCCTTTCGCATACATTTCTTTTCCGAGTTGATTGCGTGAGGGCCTTCCCCATTTTTGGTCTACGCTCGTTTGTGTTGCACTTCGATCGGTATTGATGTAGCATATTAGGGCGCAAATGTGCTTGCATTTTCCCCCAGCAGCTGATACGCAATCGCATTTCACGGCTGTTATGTTACGCTGTTATGTTACCGTCAATCCTTACCGTCAATCTAGAAAAGAAATGAGTGTTTACAATCAATGGGTATTCTAGATTGCGTATTATAAAATACGCAACCAATCATCAATGCACATTACTTCATGAAATGTTAATGCATAAGTACACAACAACAACATTAGTTATCACATTTCCAAATACCACTATTGTTTTTAATAAATCGGACTTTTCCAATAAATATTTAACTTCTAATTGCACCCTATATGGAGGTGAAGTAACGGAAGTCTGACGGATTACACTGCATCTTATCAGAGATGAACGTACTTTGATAAAAAACCATTCTTCCACTTGAACTACGTGCGTTTTGGTGAGGCCAGAACCCTTTTTTATTGTTTCTGGATTAAAATGTATCGAGTGTGTCACTGCTTGAAACCCTGTCCGTATGCATATATTCATATCTGAACAGTTGCAGAGACATGTTGAGGTTAGATGACCAATCTATTTTCAATAGCAAAAAAAGATGAGGACACAGCATGTTGAAAGTAAAAAAGGTACTTACCATTGTGTGTAAAAGTCTCAGATTCTTTTTATTTACTAATGAACTTGATACGATCCACCTTGTTTTCCTATTTCACTTTCGCAACGTCAACTTCCAATATAAATCAAGGCTATGGCCGGCGTCTCGAGCGTGTAAAAAATTCTCATGGCTGCCTACTCGTTGCACAGAGCGAATAGTTACATTACAAGAGATTTCAATCAAATGAAACAATTAATTTTTTTTTGATATACAAAGAATGTACCGAAATAACTGTGTAATGAAATTACGGCTTTATGGAGTAAATCTGATTTGAAAAGGGTGCGTTGAGAATAGAAGAAAGAATGAGAATTAAATATAATACGGATAGTACATATATTTAACGTACTGTCCGTCCAAATATAACGATTTTGGCGATCTATCGATGTACGCTGAATTGCGAATCAGTAGCCGCTTAACGTTCGAACAGGGAGGACGGTTCTCTCTTATACTCTCTTATTCGTATCATTGTGGAGTTGGTCTCGATTATTTGACTCATCATCTCTCTCTCTCTCTGTATTACGACAAAAACGTGGTCGCTCCCATTCTTGTTATTCGAGCATCTTTCGCAAAGAGAACGATTATTCCTTCCATCGGAAAAATACCAGGCCTGGATTTATCAAAACGTTCTAGATCGGCTCTCCATATTTGAAGATGAGTAAAAGAGATGTATTAATTTATAAGAGATGAACAAACATTGTAATTTATATTGAGACAGAATTAATTCAAAGCATAGAAGAGAAAATGGACGGATTTGTCGACGAGACAATCATTTGGTATATATATATATATATATATATATATATATAACGGAAAGAAAAGACATATCAAAATACTGGCGGACTAATTCACACGATTATTGAAATACGTATAAATAGATGGTAAATGTGCTTTTCTTCACTGTTATTATGCCTTATTTCCTCTCCATAAGAATTCCGGTAATCGTATTATTTGTTTTCATCGGACTAGTCATCGTCTATATTAGGCAATTCGTTTCTCTGGTTTTTTTTAATACTCTTTGAAATTACCCCGCCGAATTGATAATATCAATCTCGCGAAGCTCTTTCAATTTATAGTTCCTACAGAATATCTTTGGGTCACAATCATCTTTTTTTATTTGTTTTTTTTTTCTTTTCCTGCCAAAAGGCTCGGTAAATTAAATTCAGATAAAATTAAATTCCTGATTAGAAAATTCCCACCTATTTAAGAAATTCATGCCACGAAATAAATAAAAAATCATTATATTTGGCACCCGACATAGCGGCACGAATCACGGCCCTGATTCTATGATTCATGTCAACCGATCGAGTCACACGATCTCATTTCAAAGTAAATACAGTCAAATTCTCTTCACTTTCACCAACTCAGCGTAAACGTAATCAAAATAGAAGGAAAAGACGTTCGAAGGTTTCGATCGAGATGAGCGAGAATTCTAAAAGCGATTGTATTATTAGCAGGTCCGAGTCGGATTTGAAGTTAATCCAAAACAGCAATAAAATGGTTGATGACGAAACGGTTGAAGCGAGACGTTTGAGAGACATCCAACAACAATTGGAAGAACAACGTATGGAACTTGATAGTATTCGAGCGGACAACACTCGATTACTTGCCGAGCGACGGCAGGTCGAGAATAATATACAGCACGTTCCAGACAATAACGTTGGTGGACAAATTGTGGACGGGCTGGTAAATCACCGAGAGTATTTGCACAAAAATGTCAAGAACCCCAAATTTTCTGAAGAATCGAATCCTCGCGAGTTTCTAGAGGATATTGAGCGTTATTTCAAATTCAAGAACGTTCGCGTGGAGCACCGTATGTTGGTTATTGAGAGCTGGATAGAGGGTCGCGTCAAAATCTGGTACGATATAAAGAAGGCTCAGTTGACAACCTTCGAATTATTTAAAACGGCTTTCCTTGATGAGTTTTATTCGATCCCGGTTAGAGTGCGTTTTAAAAATCAATGGCTGGCGCGTCGGTATAAACCCAACGACGGTACTATGCATTCATACTTTTTCAAGCAGGTACGAGAGACGCAATATTTCGAGCCACCTTCAACACCGTACGAGATTAATTTTACCGTGATTCAACAATTTCCGGCTAGAATTCAAGTGGCGTTGTCAACCGTAAATTCCGCTGAAACAAATCTTGTAGCGCAGGCCTTATCACAGTTGGACAGCGCTCAATGCGAATATGACCGAGAAAAAAATCGAGATCTGGGAAAACAGTCGAATAATCATACTGAAAATATTCAGCAATTAAAACCGCCACGCGTAAACTCTATGCAAGCAAACGTCGGTACGAATAAAACATAACTTCAAAATCAAAGATTATAGAGCTCAAGGGGGATGTCAAGATCCGAGAATTTTTCCCGGCTATTATGCTCGTCCACAATATCAGTCGTACAATTTGAATAATTTCCTCCCTCTGAATACACACTAAATACTCATTGGGTACCAGTTCAGTTGCCGGACACTCGATTTCCTCTCCCAACATTGAACGCAAATAATCTGAACAATCAACAACAGATAAGCTGTCATCACACTCAACCAAACGTTCAAACAAATCCTTTAAACTTCCAGTAGACACGATTACAAGTGGTCTCGTATCGTGTCAGCAATTTTTCGACTTTATAGAGAACCTTAAAATTGACATACATGGAAACAATTGTTTCCCCAATCATTCAAAAAATCTGGTAGCGCCTTCGCCTCATATAGTATCTGTTATTGCCGGTCATTCGGTGAAAATTCTTGTCGATACAGGCAGCCAGATCACAGGGATATCGGAAAAATTTTATAAGCAAATATCTGCAAGAGTTACCCTTGAAGAAATGTCGGTTTTAAATGTGGTCGTCAAGACGGCTATCGGTCAAAAGGCATCATCGGTAAAAAAACAAATTTTTGTAGATATTTGGATGGGTCAGCTCAAAATACCCCATGTTTTTCTGGTAATACCACATTTGACATCTGAAGTAATACTTGGTAATGACTGGCTTATTTTGAATCGCGCGATAATAAATTACGACGCGAGATCAATCACGGTGCGAAATTCTCCTTTGAATTCGGGGATAGTGCTATTTGAGGACAATTCAACGGAGGCTTGTATCGTTTATCCAAAATCAAGTCACATTCATAACAATATTGAACAATAAACGGAATAATATTTCCAAAATGATTGGTGAAGAAAATGTCGATAAAGTAGAGACCTGTGAGAGTCAGATAAATACTCGCGTAAATGCTCTTGCGGTGAAAAAGTCTAAAAATAATTCAATTATGGATTAACAATTAACACTGCGAGTCAATTGCATGCAAAGTTCGTTTAAAAGTGATTTTTTGGATGAATCGTCACGTGGTATGGAAAAACCGATTAATGTCACAAACGATATGGATCATGCTGATGATTCATTCAAAATAAAGGACTTGTTTGATACTGAGAATAAGCTCACGTGTATCGTTGATAAAATTGATCAATATAAAAATAATAATGATTCGGTAAAAAGAAACGTGTACGACGAGCACATAATCTCGTGCGAATCTAATGATCTTGAAAATGTTGATATGAATGATGATGTAAAAAGTGATATGAAAAATGATGGGGATGCGGTGCAGGCGTTTTCCGTTGGTTTGGACTCAGTCGCGCGCAAACTAGTAGCGCTGAAACCAAGTCAATCGAGGACCGCGCTGGATCTGATTGGAAAATATAGACAACTATTCTCGGATAAGCCAGGATGCGCAACCATTTATGAGCATAACATCAAGCTAATAAATTCAAAGGCGTTTGTAAAACGGTCTTATCCAGTCCCACTTGTTTATCGTAGCGCTGTCGACGACGAAATAAAACGAATGTTGGAATCTGGGGTTATTGAACGCTCTGTTAACTCATATTGTAACCCATTACTAATAGTAAAGAAAGCAAATGGAAAAATTCGATTGTGCCTAGATGCGAGATTTTTAAATGAGATGATCGAGGGATATAATGAATCTCCTTCCCATATTAGCGATATAATGCAAAAATATCGTGGGAAAAATATGATGTCAACACTAGATTTGACGTCCGGTTATTGGCAAATTCCTTTGGCAAAGAAATCACGACCTTACACTGCTTTCCTTCATGGTTCGACACTTTATCAATTCAAGCGTGTTTCCTTTGGATCAGAAACAGCAGGGACTGGATTCATACGCGCTCTTAGTCTTGCCATAGGGGATGAATTCGACGATTTCTTTACATTTTATGTCGATGATTTGTTAATAACTTCAGCAAATTTCGAGGAACATCTATTTCATTTGGGATGTATCTTCTTGAAATTGCTAAGAAACAATTTTACTCTCAAATTGAATAAAGCATTATTATGTCAAGAATCTGTGCTGTTTCTGGGATTCATATTATCATCTGAGGGAATAACACCAGACCCATCGAAGCTTGACATTATACGAAACTTCGAGGAGCCGCATAATAGATTGCAGTTTCAGAAATTCTTAGGAACATGCAACTATTATCGGCAATTCAGTTTGTATCATGCCAAGTACATCGATCCGTTCAGGGAGTTATTGAGAAAGGATAATTCATGGACCTGAAACAGTGATTACAGCAAGGCTTTTCAAGAACTAAAATATAATTTTTTCAAGGTCGTGCAATTATCACATTATTTCACCGATAGGGTTTTTAAAGTTCAGACAAATGCATCCAACAAGGGAATCAGTGGAATTCTATATCAAGTGGATGATGAAGGAAATCAAAGATTAATATCCCTTTTTAGTCGTTGTCTAATACCGGCTGAAATTAACTATACAACAACGGAAAAGGAACTATTGGCAATTGTATATTCGCTAAGTAAATTTTGCGTTTATCTAGTGGGTAAGCCCTTTGAAATAATTACCGATCATCAAAGCCTAACGTTTCTAAATACAACACCTGTTCGCACTGCTAGACTTTCGAGATGGAGTTTGTTGATCCATGAGTATAGTTTCAAGGTTGTTCATTGTAGTGGAAAAGATAATGTCGTGGCTGATTTTTTTAGCCACAACCCGAATTGTGTGTTTCAAGCAGAAGAGAGTGACAAGATAATCATTTCTACGTTGACATCGATCGATACGCCGGGATCCTGTCTTCGATCGATCGACGCTTTAGCTATGATTTGTAATCTTGAGCTGTCTCCGCATTTGAGGCAGCAATTGCGCGGTTTGTCTAAATTGCAATAGTCGGACCCCAGTTTAATGAAACAAATTTTGAAAAAAAAGGATCAAGAAACATCAGATTACCAAGAATACAATGGTATCTTGTTCCATCGCAACAAATCAAATGAGAATTGGGTGATAATGGTACCATTTTCATTACAAAACCTAATCGTATCCACTGAACACAGCTGATTGAGGCATGTTGGAACGTACAAAATGCTTTGTCATCTGAAAAGGTTCTTTTATTGGAAGGGAATGACGAGGGATGTAAAACGATATGTTGTACGATGTGATTTATGCCAACGAGAAAAGCATCTCAGCCGATCTGCAGAGGGCGAGTATTGTTTTGTTTGTTCGGATCATCCTTGCGATCTTATAACTGTCAACTTTTATGGACCTCTCCCTCATTCAATATCAGACGTGCAGTATTTATTTGTCATTATTGATGCGTTTTCAAAGCTAGTCAGATTATGTGCGATCAGGAAAGCCACGACTCGTGCAGTGTTGAAGAAATTATTCGACGATTATTTCCCATGTTACGGTATGCCCAAACGTATCCTCTCGGATGATGGTTCTCAATTTACTGCAGCTGCATGGCGTTACGAATTATAGAAAGTGGGAGTAAAAGTTATCTATTCATCTATACGTCATCCTCAATCCAATCCTACGGAAAGGGTGATGAGGGAATTAGGGCGTTTGTTTCGTACGTTGGCTTCAAACAAGCATACAAAATGGGCTAAGTACGTCCCAAAGATTGAGATGCTATTGAATTTTACGACGCACTGCAGTACGGGGCTAATACCGTATGAGATTCATCACGAGAAAAGAGAGAATGATGAGCTGTATAAAATCATAAAATTCCCGGATAATCATGATATGTCGTATGAAACTGTTGTTGTCGAAGGAAAATTTGTTGAGGAGCTTTGAGTCGCGCCAAAGAAACCAGAAAGTCCGACCACCTATCCAGCTAGACGTAGGTGATCTCGTATTCTTGCGCGTGCCGCATCTTTCAAGTAATATGGACCGCGTAACTCACACAATTTTCCACCTAAATGAGGGTCCATATAAAATAACGAAAAGAATCGGCTCAAATGCGTTCGTTCTTGGATATGTAATTAACGACCAGATTAAGGGAACATATAACAGAACCAGTGAGCGAAAGTATTACCAGCCCGTTGGTGAGGAGTACAATGAGACAAAAAATTGATTGACAGAAGTTCTCTCAGACGCACAGTGGTGCCAAATCCCAAAAAGCTGGCCAAAAGTCGAAAACGTTACAAATTCGACTGAAAGTCAGTACTCGGGGGTTTTTAGGGTCGCTGATCACGAATCCGAAGTCAAAATTGGAAATAAAAACAAAATGGCGGATTTGAAGTCCCAAAAAGCTGGCAAAAAGTCGAAAGCGTTATAAATTCGGCTGAAAGTCAGTACTCGGGGGTTTTTGGGGCCACTGACTATGAATCTGAAGTCAAAATTTGAAATAATAACGAAATGGCCGATTTGAAGTCTCAAAAAGCTCGCAAAAAGTCGAAAGCGTCATAAATTCGGCTGAAAGTCAGTACTCGGAGATTTTCGGGGTCGCTGATTATGAATCCGCACTCCAAATTTGAAATAAAAACAAAATGGCGGATTCAATTTTTTGGTAAAAAATCAGCGTTACTGGAACGTAAAAACTATTTCAAATATTCCGCTCGAATGCTAACACAAAACTACAACTTTTATGTGCAGACATTTTTTTTTTTCAATTACTTTGAATTTCCGAGATAAATTCATTTGGAAAGAAAACGGCGATTTGTAAAATTTTTAATTTGAAAATGTGGAGAAATTCACAAATTATTAGCACTTTAATATAACCAATTATGCGGCACATCTGAGATGGTCGAAAAAAGTGGCTGAGTTGACAGAGAATCCCTCATATATAGATATAGCGCTCTTTAACTCGACCGACCGCGACACGCTGCTTGGATGGGTGCCAATGTATTTCAGTCTACAATGAAGACCGCAATAAAATTCAAGAAAAAGATTCAATTCAAGAAAGACATTTTGCGTCGTTAATGTACGAAATTCAGAAAACTATGTTTTATATTGCAAAAACTCGTAGCAATGACACGCGCGCAGCTAAGCGCAGCCATTTTCGATGTTTTCCATTCCAACTTGTCAACTTTTCTCTACGTTTTTAGACTTTTCACTTGTAATTTTCCGTGAATTTTCGTACAAATGATTCATTTATTATTATCGCATGAACAATTATTATCAATTTTCAGTTACACAATGATTTTCTACTCACTTTCAGCTGTTGATTCCATTTGAAAAAATTCGAATCGGATATATTGTAAAGTTTTGGCGTCCTGTTCAATACAGCGTTGAAATGGTCATTTACTGCACGACGCGTCGAGCTCGCTCGAGGGCTCCCTTTCAACTGCCGTACAAAAGCAGGTATAAGGGCTAGGGCCCGCTGATGCCAAGAATTTGACCTTTGGACTCTTCCCCCACCTAACCCACGACTAAAAATTACCGAAACTTAAACTTTATTTTTCGACTTTTGGCCAGCTTTTTGGGATTTGGCCCCACTGTGAGACGTCTCTATTCCACGTATGATATAGAAAAGAAAAAATAAAGAAGTTTGTGTTTGCATTTAGTATGAATATAAGTAATGAGCAATGACCCGAGTCGAAATGACGTTTGACGACCTGCCAAAGGAGGGGGATAATTGACGATATAATATGAATGTATATACAGTATGATATGTTCTCCTTGTTTATGTAGATGTAACAATGTAGTCAGAGGGCCGACAAATATTGGCAGTGCGATATCTCTTAAAGGTAAGACTTCCTAGATTAGTTGCATAAGAATTGAGTTATTGTTTGACATCGAAATGTATCATAATGTCCAAATCCGAATGTAATCATGGTTTTACTTTTGTTGTAATCCGATGACTGTGTTAATTTGTTATGATGAAATTGTAACTAGAATATGGTATGACAAGACCCTTACTGGGGTGGAGTCGCCGTATGTGTGTGGTCTGAGTGGAAGTATGTAATGTATGATGCAATTAAGATTGTTTTTTATTAATTGCTACGGATGAACCCAAGACAAGGGGGATAGTGTAATAAAATTACGGCTTTATGGAGTAAATCTGATTTGAAAAAGGCGCGTTGAGAATAGAAGGAAGAATGAAAATTAAATATGATACGGATAGTACATATATTTAGCGTACTGTCTGTCCAAATATAACGATTTTGGCGATCTATCGATGTACGCTGGATTGCGAATCAGTCGCTGCCTAACGTCCGAACAGGGAGGACGGTTCTTTCTTATACTCTCTTATTCGTATCATTGTATAGTTGGTCTCGATTATTTGACTCATCATTTCTCTCTCTCTCTATATTACGACGAAAACGTGGTCGCTCCCGTTCTCGTTATTCGAGCATCTTTCGCAAAGAGAACCATTATTCCTTCCATCGGAAAAATACCAGGCCTGGATTCATCAAAACGTTCTAGATCGGCTCTTCATATTTGAAGATGAGTAAAAGAGATGTATTAATTTATAAGAGATGAACAAACATTATAATTTATATTGAGACAGAATTAATTAAAAGCATAGATGAGAAAAAGGACTGATTTGTCAACGAAACAATCGTTTGGTATATATATATATATATATATATATATATATATATAACGGAAAAAAAGACATATATTAAAATACTGGCGGACTTATTCACACGATTATTGAAATACGTATAAATAGATGGTAAATGTTCCTTTCTTCACTGTTATTATGCCTTATTTCCTCTCCATAAGAATTCCGGTAATCGTATTATTAGTATTCATCGGATGAGTTATCGTCTATATAAGGCAATCCGTTTCTCTGGTTTTTTGAATACTCTTTAAAATTACCCCGCCCAATTAATAATATCAATCTCGCGAAGCTCTTTTAATTTATAGTTCCTACAGAATATCTTTGGGTCACAATCATTTT
Source organism: Alloplasta piceator (assembly GCA_946863875.1). Lineage (NCBI taxonomy): Eukaryota > Metazoa > Arthropoda > Insecta > Hymenoptera > Ichneumonidae > Alloplasta > Alloplasta piceator. The sequence goes on from OX333073.1 coordinate 36,945,720, forward strand.
TTTTTTATTTGTTTTTTTTTCTTTTCGAATCAAAGGGCTCGGTAAATTAAATTCAGATAAAATTAAATTCCTGATTAGAAAATTCCCACGTATTTAAGAAATTCATGCCACGAAATAAATAAAAAATCATTATAACTGTACTGTATTTCCAACTGCGTATACACAACAAGCCATGCACTTTCATTTTTTGTTCTTCTGCATTTTCAACGATTTCAACACCAATTTATATAAAATTCATGTTAATAAATTAAATCAGGAAAGATACTTCGAAACAACTTTCAAAAAGAAGTGAAATCAATCACAAAATATTTCTCAGAAGTAAGAAAAAGGACGCCAAGTATTAAATCCCAAAAATTCGAATTAAAAAAAATCCCAAAAATTCGAAAGGAATTCTAAAAATTTGAAATCTGAAATTAACAAAAGAAAAAAAAAATCACATAAGCCAAGTCAAAAACTTACTGTGCGTAAATTATCGAAGACCAAACCAAACTAAAAAACTTTGCGTACAGGGTTAAGAACCAATACGCTCGGCGAGGAAAAACCGAGACCATCCACCCTTATCGTTTAACGAAGGAGTGAATAAATGAGAAAACAAAAAAGAAAATAATTGATCAAGTGCCCTAGTAAGCAACCATGAGAATATACGCAAGAGGTAAGGGTAAACTAGTGAGTAACTGTGAGAAAAGTTCACTGAGAAAAATCTTGTCCGGGGTTTATATTTAAATAAACGAATAATGATATTATCATTATTTCTTGAATAGTTGAGAATCTTTTATTGACCTTTGGTTATGTCCGAATTTGATGAATCACAATAGCTACTTCCTTGTCATAAATGTTCCCGGTCAGTAATCGTCAGCAAACTACAGTAGGTGATCAGATAACTTGACTCGACGGGGCCGGAAAATATTCACATAACTTCACTTTCCCCTCATTCTCCCACTCACGTGTCTAAGCGTATGCGCACTACGGATGGTGGCAATACGCATGCTCATAGATGTTTCGCGGTCATTCAAAGGTTTGGAGTGGGGAGAAACGGTCATAGGGAGAGTCAAGATATGCGAGCAGTCAAGTTATCTGATCGTCGACTGTACTTAAAAGTAAAAAATACAAGTGATAATAATCTGTGTTATTACTATATGAGTAGGTATAATAATTTTCTATCTGATCTCGTGGAAATCCTACAGCACCTCCCGGGCTTATTTTTCTTAACCCTGCACGCCAAGTTTTTTAGTTTGGCTTCGTCTTTAATAATTTACGCACTTTCAGTTTTTGGCTTGGCTTATGTGATTGATTTTTTTTTTTTTGTTAATTTCGGATTTCAAATTTTTAGGATTTCTTTTGAATTTTTGGGATTTTTTGAATTCGAATTTTCGGGATTCCATAAATACCTGTATATACTGTAACAGTAGCAAATATCGTTAGCAATAATTTATGCGGTAGTGCGCTGACGTACCGGCAGGATTCGGATCTCGACTCGGAAATAAAGCGCAGTAGACCAGGTTTAGGGTAAAATTCCCAAGTTTATTTATTAACGAGCTTCGATCGGTTCGTTTTCATCAGTTATTTGTGTCTGTGCAAGGTTCGAAGCCGTAAGTTTAATAGGTTGATTTGGAATAATAATATTGTGGCGGGCCGGTGGCTTGCCGTCGTGATTGGCTGGCCGTTGTCCGCTGGCGCCCTCTCTTGTTCCTGGCTCCTTCGCTGTGTTTTTCGATTGTGCGGGCTGCCTGGAAAGGGTTGCTAGCGCTCTCGCGGCATACGGGTTGGCCGCGCTCTCGCGCTGTGCGCGCGGGCTCCGGTTCACGGGCGCTCTCTCTGTGCTCTCCGCTGGATCGGGCTGCGTGGTGGGAGGAGCACGCCTCGCTGTTCTCCCTCGTTCCACCGTTCCTTACTGTCGCGCTGCTCTGATTAGCGGACGCTCTCTCCGGGCTTTCCGCTGGATCTGGCTGCTTGGTCGATTTTCGATCGATTGCCGAATACCCAGCACAAGATGGCGGCGACTCGTGGCGGAGTGACAGCGTGGGCTCTCACGTCATCGCTGTTTGACCGTTTCTTGAGGTGATTTCGTGGTTTTCGTGAGTGTCTTCGATAGTGGGTTTGTGTGCTAGCTGTCTTGGGTCGTCGCTGCTCTTCCGTGCTTCACCGTCGTGCGAGTTTTTCTTGTTTTCGCATGTTTTTTCTGTGTCTTGCGGGGTCACGTGATCAAGTGCTCGCTCGTGTGTGTCTGTGTGGCTGGTCTCTGAAGTTTTCGTGTTTCTTCCTGTGTTGTCGCCTCGTTGGCCTTTGAGAATTTTTTACTTTCTCCCAAAGGCTCCGGTGGAGTGATTTGTCATGTTTGTTCTGTGTTCTGCGAGGGATTTCCTATGGAAAACTCCCTAGTGACTTTTATGTTTCGATGTGTGTGTCTATAGTGACGTATCGTCTCTTCCCTCCTTTCTCTCTCTCTTTTCCTATGTTTGGTGGGCCGCTTATTGCTTCCACCGTTCGCTTTCGCAGCGATTTCTCTCCCTTTTTTGCCAACTTCCAGACTATCGCCCTACCTGAGGCCGGAGGATAGCTTCGTCGTGTGGCTCGATTTCGAGTGCCTTGCCTTGATTCTGGTCGCCCTTTTATACCCGTCTTTTCCCGGTGCTGGTCCCCATTGATTGGTTGTTCTGTTCTTGTGGTCGTGTCGGTTTTTCGTGTATAATTCATCGATTTTAATCGTTTTGATTCGCTCCTACAGTCGACGTCTGATTCTCAATGGTGCCTTTTGACGACATTTCGTGGCTCGTCGTTCATTGGATTCTGGATTGAGTGCTTTTTGCCTGTTGCCAAGAGCCGTAGTTCGCGCTTTGAGGGCCCTTGCTTGCCAGGGCCGTCTCGATACCTGTATACAACTGTATATACCAGAATATACTTGTACATATCTATTTATACCTTTTGTGACGTGATTTTTCGGAATCACGGCAACAAAGCCAGAAACGCTCTCAAAAAAATGTATCGTTCTCGTTTTGCTGCTCGATTCGGTAAGATAAAGAAACCATGTTCTCGCCTTAGTCGCGTTTCGAGCATGTGACGAATTTTTTTGGTATCGATTCGGTCGGGGAAAAGTTTAGAAAAGATCGCGCGCTCGGATCTGTCGGAAAAATATGTCTCCAGGTAATGAGCTGCCCGACGAGAAGTCTCAGTGGAATTGTCAAAGGTCCAGCTGCAATGCCGGCGCCCCAGCATAGAAGGAACCACGAGCTGGAGATCAGGCGATGAGTGTTACGGGCAATGGCTGGAAAGTATTGCGCCACGTTAAGCACAGTAGTGCTTTGCTTTCGCTCGGGTTCCAGGGGAAGCTGCCACAGAGATCCTCAGCACACCACCGACGATGATAGTTCTCCAATCACGCTCTCGAAAACGTAAGAAAGAAGAATAATGAGGCAGCAGCTATCGGTCAGAGAATTTGGATGATTATTCAAATTTCCGATAAGAGATTATACACTCAGTCAAAAAATTAAAGGAACAGAAAAATTTTCGAGATTTTTCAGCGATTTTCCAAAGGTTATAACTTTGTTAATTTTGATCGTAAGAATTTTTCAAAAAAAGCATTTTGAAGCTTGAATTTTCTACTTTTGGAATCTTATGTCGAAAATTTTTTATGGGCATCACCCTCGACGCAGTCGGAAGAAATATCATGGTAAAAATTTTCTCGAAATTTTTGCTTTTTTCAAAACAGTCGATTGAACTCCAAAAAAATTTTCCGACCTCAATCAAGCTCGGGATCATTTATTGTTTCCATGCTTAATTTTGACTTGAAAAAGTCCAAAAAATTAGCTTTTCTTCTTGTTTTAGAAAATCTACCACAACTTTGCAGATATTGTGAAAAATACCAAAGTTTTGCAATCCTTTTTTAGCTCAATATATACATAAAAACCACGCTAATTTTCAAAACAATCGGTCGAACCGTTTTTTGTGACCGAGTCATCAAACTTTTAGAAAAATTGAAGGAACACGTTTGTTGATCCTTAATGATCAATTAATGTTGTTGAAAATTTTTAATAAAAGTTTTATTTGTTTCCCCTTTAAATTTGCGTTTAACGAGCGGGGAAAGCTAGAAAAAATCCAAATTTCAAAAAAAAATTTTTTTTTCAATTTTACTTTTTTCTTCAGTTTGAAAAAGAAGCATGTTGGAATTTTTCCACAATTTTGCATTCACTATTTAATAAATATCGAAATAAAATTTTGAAAAAAATGCTGATCAATTTTTTTATTCAAATTAAAAAAATTTTAAAAAATTAATTTTGAAAAGATATTTTTTTTTTCGAAATGTGGATTTTTTTTTAGTTTTCACGCTCATTGAATGCAAATTTGAGAGAAAAAAGAAAAACTTCTCAATTCAATCTAACACTATTCATTAATTGGTCATTAAGGATCAACAAACGTGTTCCTTCAATTTTTCTAACAGTTTGATGACTCGGTCACAAAAAACGGTTCGACCGATTGATTTGAAAATTGGCAAGGTTTTTAGGTATGTAACAAAAACAAAAGGCAAATTGAAGCCAAAGAATTCAGCTAAGCGATCCATAGATTGGTTAAGTTCGGAAAAATTTGTTGGAGCCCATCGACTGTTTTGAAAGAAGCGAAAATTTCAAGCAAATTTTGACCATGATATTTCTTTCGACTGCATCGAGGGTGATGCCGATAACAAATTTTTGACTTCAGATTCCAAAAGTAGAAGATTCAAGCTTCAAAATGCTTTTTTTGAAAAATTTTTACGACCAAAATTAACAAAGTTACAGCCTTTGGAAAATCGCTGAAAAATCTCGAAAATTTTGCTGTTTCTTTAATTTTTTGACTGGGTGTAGTTAGGGAGGCGAATAGGGGATTGTTCGGGCATACTCGAGCGCGTCAGTTTAAGATATGAAAGATACCTTAGACGTAATCAAACTTTGGAAAGTATTAGCTCTTTATTTAGTGACGCGCGCCTAGATTAGTAAAAAAATAAATCGATAGTCTGAAATGCTCGAGCGCGTCAGATTAAGATATTGGGGGTTGGTTTTAGTGTTTTAAGACTAAATGTCACTAATCTGACGGTAAGTCCTTGATGCCGCAAAGTTATAGGGTCGCGAACTTGTAAAAAAAAACGTTAATCCAACATTCTCGAGCGCGATTAATTTTTTTTTTATTTTGAAAAATATAATCTAAAACTTACGAAAAATACAAAATCTGCCGGTTCCCGCATGACCGGAAGTGTGGAGGAGCCATTTTGTCTTCCGAAAAACGCGTTGCAGCATATTAGTCACAAACGATACATTTTACAAAAAAAAAGTTTGAATAAAAAAAAGGTAATTTTATTTTATGCAAAAAAGGTCTCTTTATATTTTTATCTAAAATCAAAACTTTTGGACCTATAGCATCATAAAAACTCAAACTCCCGGTTTTTTGAATATATCTCGAAAACGGAGGGTGTTACAAAAAAAATTCATGTGAAACAACGGTGATTAAATTATCTAATTATTACGATATCTCAAACTTTTTTTTTCCTAAAGCTTCCCGAAAATTTACGTGGACTCGGAACAAGTGGACCATACACGCTATACCCACCGCTAAAATGGTTTTTTCCACTCAAGCTTTTCTTTTTATAATACTTTCATCTTTCGATTTAAATAGGTCTCGACAGCGCTCGAGAATGCCGCCATTTAGCGACCTAACCTCTCTAACTATTAGCAGAGTCGGTCTCTGATCGCCGTCGAGATAAGACCTCGAGCTCTCGCTATTGTGTTCTCTCTGCATTGAAACTCGGTCTCGCACTCTCGTTCGCGCTACGTGTAACGTGCCAAGCTCTCGCTTGTGTGGTATACGCGCGCCCCGCGGCTGTGTGTATGCCCATCGATTTGACAAGTGCTCTCGCATCCTAGTAACGAAGAAAATTGGTATTGCTCTCGATGAATATCCCCTCGAGATATTCAAGTGCAGTGTGCAGTGCATCGGTACTGGGTTCTCGTGTTTCGGCAGAAATAGATCTCGCAACCCCCTGAAGAAAGAAATATCGTTCAGGCGAGCCATTCGTACGTTACGAGTCCGCTCACAGTCCCAAATTTGAATCAGTTTCCGCGCTACTTGATGGCATTCAACTCAAACCCTCTCTACCATAACTTTCATCCTGAGCGGCCACGCATTTCTGCAGCCGCTCATCCTCATTCGTACGTTCCGTCCGTTTGTCCTGTCCCGTTTTGTCCGTGCGGGAATCGAGTTCTTCCCACTCGATTCCCAGTTCAGTCCGGTTAACTCACTGGCGAGATAAAAGGTGCGTTCCCGGAGTCGAGCCCTTCCCACTCGACTCCCCAGTATGACCAGTTTGTTAATTTCCGGGAAAACGAAAATGAACTGGCACCCGCCGGCATGTGGAACGCTACGTGCGAAGGTGACAGAATCGGGATCGTTTGATCTTGATGAAGAAAGAAAATCCGTCACACTGGATAGACTGATATATACTTGTATTTACCAGTATATACGTGTATATACCTATATATACCTATATATACCTGTCTATACCTGTATATACCTGAATATACCAGTATATACCTATATATATCTGCATATACCAGTATTCACCTATATATACGGGTATATACCTGTATATACCAGTATATACTTGTATATACCTAAAGATACCTGTATATACCAATATATACTTGTATATACTTAAAGATACCTGTATATACCAATATATACGGGTAACCTCTAACGCTAGTAAAATTTTTAATACGGGCGTTTCCAGGCCCTGGCTAGCGCGTGGTCTCGGCATGAGGCCAAGATGGCCGCGATTTTACTCGATGATCAAATCAGTGGGCGAGGGGAGATTGGAGAGGGGGACGTCGTCTTCTTCATGTCGCGTTTCGCGGTGAGGGGAATGAGGAGGGGAAAGGTTTTGTAGTTCTCCTTCCCACTGCGGCGCAGAGCTCGATGTACTTCACGGTTCAGTGCTGCCACCTCGCGCCTTTACGCCGACGCTGCTCGCTCGCCGGCGACCGTCTGTCTCTCCTTGTTCGTGATGCTTGTCGTGGCCAGGAAACTCTCAGCTGTCACCGGTGCTCGATGTGGAATATTTGATTTAATTCCCAACGCTCAGTCGCCGTTTTTATCGGGACGTCGCCCCGGAAAAATATAGTATTGTATCCCGGTGTCTCCAAATAAATTTCGTAATGAATATGGCGACGTGTTTTCTTGGATTTATCGACTCAAATATTGACTGGCTCGAGCGATGGAAAAATCGTCTCCATAGCCTCGATGTCGTCTGGACGTTTTCGATGGCCAAATACTGCAGATTGCTCGCCAAATGAAGGATTTCAGCTCTATGGTCACTTCTCGAATTCGATTGAATGTTGCGGCGAAATTCAAAACATTTTCAGGAAATTTTTTGGAGGTTATTATGGGAGAAATAGGCTGAGGAAAAGAAGGGATAAATTGGGAATTTTCTCAGGGGTAAAGGAACGTTTGTCGGTGAGTTAATTTCTTATTTTAAATATGCGATGAATTTTAACAATATTCCGGTTTGTTTTTCAAGTGTCGTGGCGGATCCCGAGACCGCTGTGATTCATTTTGGTGACTTTTCGTCACAATGCATATATATTGTGACGTGACTTTCCTTAAACGATGAAAAGCCGACTCTACGAGTTACAAAACTGCTCACGAGATCGCTGAAGGATTGGGCGCCAGCTATCGCAATAAATTACGATAGCAAATTTATATTTCCTCGAGCTTTCTCGTGAGTTCTTTCTTTTGCCGGCTAGCTGCCCTTGAGGATGGTAGAGAAGCATGGTTAGGGACCGTTTGACTTACTCAAATAAACACTCTTTTACAACAAAGTTCGAGAAACACAATAATTACTTTATTAAATTAAAACTATGCGTCGTCTCACAGAAGGCGAGACGAAAACGAAAATCCAAAGTCAAAATTAGCAAAATTTCCTTGTTCAGACAAAAATCCTTAATTGCTAATAACAAGCTCATCTCTTGCTTCTATAAAAATTAAGCGTCTTATCAATTATTCTCAAGATCTCGTTTTCGCGTTCCTCAATACACGATTGACAAATTCCTTTCGGCCAATAGTTTCTACTCTCTCAATTACAACTACGGCAATAGATAACACCAGATATCAAAATGAGATAACAAAATAATGTAACAAAAGATAATGTGAATAATAAATCTCTAATGATTCTCTTGGCCCCGTGACAGTATCGCGCCTAACTAAAAATGGCCGATATTGCAACGGTTTCCTCGTAGACCACGCGTCCACGCAAAATAGCTATTATTTCTCTTTGAGACGACAGCTTCTTTTTGACCGAGAGTTCTAAGTAAATTACTCTTATTAATCTATGGACTTTTGCTTCCATACTAGTGAATAATTAAATCCCTCTCGGCGGTTCTGTTAGTTTAATAAATGAACGGTAACTCGCGAAATATATTGCTCGCGGAACTGGACTTAAAAACGGCCGCGCACGTTAACTCGCTGTCGCGACAATATCGCTTTAAATTGGTCAAATACCCTCGAAATTGCTTCGACTCGCGAATTTCCCAAAACCACTACCAAAATGAGCGAAACGACAGTCTCACCGGTTTGTTTCCCTTGGATAAGTCCCGGACAATTCAGGCTCTCGATCCTTGACTTATTCGGTGGATGCGTATTCTTGGGCGACGGACCTCGATAACGGAGCGGAGACGACGTCTTTCCTCGTTTCGTACGTCGGCTTGAGTCCTCGAGAGATCTTTTGCGATCGTCCTCGTAAGCTTGGTTTTATCCCACCCCTGTTAAATAATTCTCGTATTGAGCGTGGTCTAGTCCGATAATTGCGACATTTTCGAGGCGGGAGACAAATATCGATAATCGTTGATGAGCGCGAGATCGATGATGATTGAGGATCTCCCCAATAATATGGACGGGTGATGATAATAATTAATGCCCTTTCTTTCTTGAGTGGCGCAAAGTGGCGAGAAGCCGCGCGACAGAGTTGGATTCGGCGCTCTCTTGGCGGTGATGCCTAGAGCGACAACGAAGGATAATGTTGGTGCGAGTGTGGCTCTTGAAGATGGTGTAGACGGAGGCTCACGTACATGAGCGGCGAGACTCGATGGTGTTGATGACGAGAGCGTAGAATTTTGCCCTCGTCAGCCTCGATGCTCTCAGGTTCGATTTTCTTGGCGGTAAGAATATCCTCGTTGATGACGACATGTCGGTAACGACGGGAACCGTCTTTCGCTCAAGAGAATTTTCGGAAATACAAAAATGAATTAGAATCTATCGACAAGTTAACATTTGGCCCTGTTGATTTCGCTCGAGAGGGACTCATCCGTGGAGCGAGGTTGTCACTCACGCGTTATCGAGTACTTTGTGACGCTCTCAAAAATACGACGTCACAATATATAATGTATATATTGTAACGAAACGGCCTTTTCGGCCTCCCGTCACCAAATTTCGTCATCACGAGAGAGGTGGGGCCAGAACACTTAAGCCTCGAGTCAAGCCCAATATTAAGAGCACGCCTTTAATCACTGCTCACTATCCCTCTTATTTTGTGAAGATCACTGGAAATTCGTCACAACATCGAACGTTCGAGAACTGTCCAGAACGTTCGATCCTAATCCATAGAAGCTTGGAGAAGGGGCACTCTTACCATCATTCTTTTCAAAAGTTATAAAAGCGCCACCAAAATCGCCTTCCGGCACTCTACTTTCCAAACTTATAAAGCCTGAGTCACACCGTCGAGCATTGCTCAATACTTAGTATTGATAAGTGTAATTATTGCGTTCAGGGCCCTTTTTCCACGGAAAGCCTCCACATTGCGTTTGGAAGTTGGATCATGGAACAAGGATATTTTGCGTTGCTCCGTGCTCTTTTCTCTAACAACTGTATAATATCTGCGAATAATTAAATCGATCAATTTCATAAATTCTGTTTTCACCAGACACGTGGAGCCGGGCAGGGAGGTTAGCCAGTAGGCGAGTTTCCATGTGGAAACATCATTTCAATTTATAAATTGAGTGTGAAGTCCCCCTAGGGCTCATTTTGAAACCGTCTCGGATAAATTCATTTTCCCGTGAAAACATATCACGGCTGCAATTCAATTTCTCGAAAAGCCGCTTAAACTTGCGCTAGGGAAACAAATTCCTATTAATTCTTAAATTGAGGGTTCAGCTACATACAGGTGTATCACGTATCCTGTGTGAATACTTTAAATAATCAATCCACAGAAAATCATCCCCCGCGATTGAATCGCTAGCGTGATGTTTGGGGAATATTGTTCTTATTATAAAGATCTTTGAAGCAAGCCATATTCCGAATATTATCTCGAAATTGAATTCTGTCAGAAAGACCTGTCTCTGTCACAAATCTTGTTTTGGCATTGTATCTGCGAGCGGATCATCATAGACACAAATACCAGCGTGCGACACACTAACACACACACACACACACACACACACACACAAACACACACACACAAACACACACACACGCACGCACGTGCGTATCGAACACGTACACCACGCTTGCTTGATCGCTTTCTTTTACACAACGAAGATCTTCGTCACACATATTCAGATATTCACGCTGTTCCTTTGAAATTTTCTCATAGTCCTTCCTAGGGCTCTGCTGATTCCAGACGAGTCCTGGAAAATATTATTTTGCATGTCCGTTACGGCATTGACCGAAACCTACTCAAAACCTATTTTGATTTTCCAAACTCGCTTCACGAGTCCTATATTTCAATTATCACTCTGCTTCTCGAGATTTGCGCTTTTGCAATTTCCCTTGTTCAGCGTCCCGCTTTACGAGCGTTGTTAGGCAGACCTAAACGACTTATTGAGCCCCGATGATGAAAGGCCTGACTTTCTAAGCGTGCTGTAACGTAAATAAAACAGTCCTCCACTGCCTAAAGTTCCACTGCCGATGTTCAATAGCGTACGCTAAACGAGTTCGGCGATGTCTTTTCGTCAACATGGGTACACGATTCGGATGTCTTGCTCGCAACCCAGCTTCATGGAGCCAGTTGATTACAGTTCTGGAGGAGATGTTTCGCACCCGTTGTCCACGTTGTCGCTGTTGCTGTTGTTGTTGTTGTTGTTCACGATTCGGGAAGTTCTGCGGAACGATATTCGCATAGGCAAAAGGTTCGTGTCGAACATGTCGAACAATTGCCCGATCATCCCGCCGAGTAGTTATGCGATGGCGACCTTGCCCCAGCCGTCGATTGTATTCAGCAGTCTCTAGGTACCGTGCAAAAACATGAGACACAACTGATTGGCCAACACCCATCCGATCAGCAATCGCACGTTGGGTGTAACCTTCTCCAATAAAGATCACTAAACAAGCGACTTCCAGCTCCGATAATGTCGCCTCACCATGATAAAAAAAGCAAAAAACAATCAAAGTTTTGAAAAAAACTGATCTTGAAGTTATTTGTACCGGAAAAAGTGTAGCTTTGAAAAAAACTATATTTTTAATCATAAGGAAACTTCACGAAGAATATCAATAGTACATTGTCTATTGAGGAAATAAAGTGGGATTTAAATTCCGGGTGCCATGTTTTTAGTACGAGTTCTAACCGGGCCCACAAAGCGCGCGAGGCGCGCTTGGTTACGACTCATCGTACTAAAAACATGGCGTCCGGCGTTTAAAGTCTCACTTTGTTTCCTCAATAGACAATGTACTATTGATATTCTTTGTGAAGTTATTTTACGATTAAGAATACAGTTTTTTGCAAAGCTACATTTTTGTCGGTAAAAAAATCTTCAAGATAAGTTTTTTCAAAAAGTTCATTGTTTTTCAATTTTTTATTATGGTGAGGCGGTATTTATCGGCGCCGGAAATGGTTCGTTTAGTGATCGGGGATGATCATCGGGATGATCGGGCAATTGTTCGACGTGAACTTTTATCCATGCGAATATCATTGCGCAGAACTTCTTGAATCGCAGACAACAACAACAGCACGCACACATATACACGAGTGCGTCAGAAGCGTAAGTCCGACCACGCAACCTTTACGTGGTACGCTTTGGATAACGCTAATGCCGGCGGTCAAGTAATGGAGATCAAAACCGTGTTAGAAACGATTGGAGATTGTTGTCGTAAATGTCCAGAGACTCAAAAAACAAACAAAAAAATTCAAAATTTTTTTTTTATAAAAAAAAATTCAAAATTTTTTTGAAATTTTCTTTTTCCATTAATTTAAATGGTGTTTGCGATGAAAATGTGGGAAAAGCTCATAAAACAATTTATTTCCATTTAAATAATGATAATGTAGTGCTTAGGGGCAAAAACATGATCCTTTAATTTTGTTCAAAAATTTGATTGCTTGAAACAAAAAAACCGTTCGATTGACCAAATTGAAACTTCACAGGGATCTTGTAGGTATATTGAGCTGTAAAAGTCACGCTCAACATTGAGTCAATTTATAAATATTTTCAATTTGGCCGTTGATTTTCTGAAAAACCACAAATAGCCCTTTTTTCCCTATTTTTTCAAATTCATGGCAAGGATGGAAAAAACTTTTATTTTCAAAAAACCATCAACAATCCTTGTAGAGCATTGATTTAAGTTTGTGAAACGCCCCTTCTGATTTCTGTGCGATCATTGGTTGCAGAGATATCAATGATCAAACAGAAAAGTGTCTTTTTTCGTAGAAGCTTGATATCTCAGCAAAAATAGGTCGCAGCAAGGTCTCAAAAAAAGCAAATTGAAGCTAAAAAAACAAGCTATTTGGTCCTTATAATGTTATAGCTGGAAGAATTTTTCCCCAAAAATTACAGCCAAAATAAAGGCGATGCAAATTTGCTACATTCTTTTTTCTTGGTATTTCTCATAATTGCGTGAAACTTGTAGCTTCGGATTTTTTTTTGCCAGAAGATTTGAAACCTAGAAACCTTGAGCTTCGAAATGCTTTTTTTTAGACCTCGATACAACCATTTTTCACTGAGATACAGCATTGTTAAAAACCACTGAAAATTTGGGAAAATGTTTTGATCCTTTAATTTTTTCCACTAGTGTATATGTATATTGGACTGTGAAGATGGGTGAACTTGTGTTGGTTATTTTTTTTTTAATTGGGTCATTTATGTTAATGCTATTTAAATTTTGGTTTTCTGAAAGTGTTTGCGATATTTAGTAATAAGTTTTGAAATTTTGCCGAAAACTAAAAAAAAATGTGAACCTTACTATAAATTCAACTTTAACCTTGAATAACTTTTAACGGAGTGAAATGACGGGTGTGTGTCCCGAAAATCGGTGTGAACGAGTATTTATCAAGTATTTTCAACGATCCCTAACCACGCCTCTATACCATCCTCAAGAGCAGCTAGCCGGCAAAATTAAGAACTCACGAGAGAACTCATGGAAATATAAATTTGCTATCGTATTTATTAAAATAGCTGGCGCCTAATCTTTGAGCAATCTCGTCTGCTGTTTGGTGACTCGTAGAGTCGGTTTTTCACCGAGTACGAAAAGTCGCGTCACAATCGCGTCACAATATATATGAGGTTTACCAGACGAAGTGTGTAAGCCCAAGTGTGTGACCCTGACCCTCTCGGATTTATTTGATTTTTTTTCATATGATCGCAATGAGTCTCAAATACACCCTTATAATTTTTTAAGATTTTTCCGAACCTCCCTTATTAAAACAAAAATATTTTTGAAAAAAAACGCCATTTTTCAAAAATCTGAAAACATTATGAAAAAACCGTGATAATATATAAAAAAATTCTAGCTATCACCCGTTGTAGGCAGATTTTTTTTCTGTGTTTTGCGAACTGAATTTCAAAAATTTTTATTTTAATTTTGTTACATCCGACGTTTTCGTAGTATAGCAACATTTTTTATAATTAATTCATTAAATTGAAACTATTACGTTGTCTCGCAGAAGGCGAGATGAAACGAAAATCAAAATTCAAAATTACCAACATTCCCTCTTTCTTTGAGACCAAAATCCTTAATCTCTAATAACAAGCTCACGTCTCGCTTCTATACAATTTAAATGTCTTATCAGATCTTCTCAATATCTCGGTTTTGCTTTCTTTACTTTCAAACAACAAATTATTTTCGACCAATGATTTCCACTCTATTATCAGACAGAGCATAGAATATAGCTCCACACACAAAAATCTCAAAGTCACTCAATACATCTCATTATGCACATAATCGTAAATCATTAGACACGGCACTGCCTCAACGAGTATTCATGCTCCCCTCACCTCGCTATAACTCAGACGCCACTTAGTATTTCTCTGGAACATTCTAAGATCACACGACAAATGATGTAGTGAAATTAATATCGCTAATTTCGACATGGGTTTTTAAAGATATCTGATTCTGAAAATTTGAAATAGTAAATATTACATCTACAATCCGAAACACTTAATTTTCACACACCAAAACATCAATAAAACGATAAATTTCCACAGATATTAAGGATTGCCAAAAAACGATCTCTGAAATTGAATAAAATCAGAACAGAATCAATCTACTGATTCTTTCATAGAACATATTTATTGTCTCCCATCGATAAATTCCACAAGATCATCTTCAAAACACCTAAAAATGAAATTAGAACGATCGATCAAATTCAGGTTAGTTATTATGACAGTTTACATAACCTGAAAATCTGTAACCCACTAAACGACTATACAACGCAAATCATACCACATACAACATATTATATTTATCTAAAAACTTGTTAAAATGTTCATAGAGTGAATAAATTTTCTGAAGAGGATCCGAACCAAGGATTGAAACTTAATTACGTGAAAATATTTATTCCACCTACATCTGGACTTCACTGGCCGAATCGAAGCCGACTCTATTACAACCAAATTCCACTCTATTAACTTTCTCGAATCACGAACGATAGCGAAAGGTAACAAGAAGATAACGTTAAGTATAATCCTTCAACTATTCTCTCGGCCTCGTAACAGTATCGCGCCTCAAACTTAGAATGGCCGATATTTCAACGGTTTTCTCGTAGAGTCCGCGCTCACGTGATATGGCCGTTATTTCCCTTTAATACGATAACTTCTTTTTGACCGAGAGTTCTAAGTAAATTACCCTAATTATTCTATGGACTCTCGCTTTCGTACAATTGAAAAGTTAAATCCCTCTCGGTGATTCTGTGAATTTAATAAGTGAACGATAACTCGCGAAAGATATAAATCGCGGACAAGACTCGAAATTCGGCCGTGCACGTTAACTCGCCGTCGCGACAATATTGGTGCGATTTGATCTTGCACTCTCGAAATTGCTTCTCCTCGTGAATTCCCCCAAAAACCACTACCAAAATTTAGTGAAACGACAGCCTTACCGGTTTGTTTTCCGCAGATAAGTCCAGGAAATGTCGCAGGCCCTCGATCCTTGATATATTCGCTGGGTGCGCGTTCTTGAACGAGGCTTGATAACAGCGCGGTAACAACGTCCTTCCTCGTTCTTTACATCGGCTTGAGCCTCGAGAGATCTTTTGCGATCGTCCTCGTAAGCTTGGTTTTTTCCCACCCTTGCTAAATAATTATCGAATTGAACGTGATCTAGTTCAATTAGCGCGATATATAAGGCGGGAGACAAATATCGATAATCGTTGATGAGCGCGAGATCGATGACGATTGTGGATATCCCCAATAATACGGACGGGTATCGATGATAATAATAATAATAATAATAATAATAATAATAATAATAATAATAATTTTTTTACAGGGGGGAAATGCCTTCACGCACTGTTGGAAGCGATGGTTTGGCTCCCCGTGTGTCGGACTCCTCCGAAGAGACTATCGACTAAAACACCCCTGTATCTCCAGACGACCACCCCGGAACCGCGTTAGAATTACTTCAGGGTGGCGCCATTAGTTGTTTTGAACGCCCCTTAGGGCGTTTCTTCCTCCAAAACTCTCTTTTTCTGACGGAGGATAGCTTCCGCGAAGGAAGTAACCTCCGTCCAAGTTTCATCGTCCAGGAGCATAACTACGATAATATTTTCCGGAGTTATGAACCCGAACTTTTCCTCCAATGGTGCCCTCCGCACGTTCCATTCCTCGCATTCGGAGAATGTGTGGAAGCCATCGTCTCTGGGGGATCCGCAGGATATGCAGCACGGGTCCGGCGCTTTACCCATTCTGAACAGGTAAGACCGGAAATACCCGTGCCCCGTCAGCAATTGTGTGAGGTAATATCTCATCTCACCATGCTGGCGGTTTATCCAGGTGTCCAGGCGAGGGATGAGTCTCGCTGTCCACCTGGCCTGCGGATCCTCATCTCATCTCTCTGGCCAGGCCTGCATGCTGCGGGACCTGGCAAGCGCTTTTCGTCTCTCCCTCTCTTCCTCATCGGGAAGGCCCTGGTGGACGAACTTCCGCTCCTGGGCGACGAGGTCAATTGGCATGACCCCGGCTATCACTAGCGCAGCTGGCTCTGAGACCGTGCGGTAAGAGCAAGCGATACGGAGGACCCCTCTCCGCTGCACTCCGGCCATACGCTTCCGGTATTTTTCAAACCGAAGCGCATCGGCCCAGACTTCGGCGCCGTGAAGCAATATGGACTCGGCCGTGCGTAGCAGAAGGCGACGCTTGCAGGGCAGAGGACCACCAATGTTGGCCATTACCCTGCTCAGCAGCGTCGTCACTGCCGCAGCTTCGTCCGCTCTCGATATTATTTCTCCCCCGAAGGTGAGCTGAGAATCGAGCTTCAACCCCAGGTACTCGACCGAGGTCAAGCTTCAACCCGACACCTTTGTCTGGACCGTCGTCTCTCCTACCTGCATATCCCTTAAAAGCGGAATATGTTTTTTGGTTAGGAGAACGATCTCAGTTTTCGCCAGCGCTAGCTCCAAGCCGTGATCTTCCATCCAAGAGTGGACCCGACGCATTACCTGGTTAAGTCTCATCTGCGCTGCCTCTACGGTACGCGCAATGATAATAGCGGCTACGTCATCCGCGTACCCAACCAGAAAAGAATCCTCGGGTATCTCCATTCGGAGAATACCGTCATGAGTGGCATTCCAAATATCGGGACCTAATATGGACCCTTGGGCTGCCCCTGCCGTAACCTCATGGCTGATTGGACCATCTGCGGTGGTGTAAACGAGAGAGCGATCATTCAGGTAATCCTTGAACATCCGGTAGAGATATCCGGGGACCCTAAAATTCTGCTCCAGCGCACGTAGCGCGTCACACCACCGCACCGAGTTGAAAGCGTTCTTCACATCCAGAGTGACCAGTAGACATATGGGGCGGGAAAAATGGTTTCCTCGCTCCGTGCTCCTGGCTGCACTAACGACCTCCTGGATAGCGTGTATCGTCGACCTCCCTTTCCGAAAGCCATACTGTCTTTCGGAAAGGTCTCCAGAGGCTTGGATTGCTGCATGAAGGTGAGGTCGAAGAAGCTTCTCCAGGAGCTTACCAGCCGTGTCTAGCATGCACAGGGGTCTGTAAAACGATGGATTGTCTACTGGACCCCCTTTGCCCTTCCCGATCAACGCCAGCCTTGCGTGTTTACAGCAATGTGGAAAAACCCCTGTCTGTGGGCAGGCGTTATACATAGTCAGGAAGAGCGTTGGATGCCTTCCAACTGCGGCTTTCAGCACCTCTGCTGGCAAGCCATCAGGGCCTGGTGCCTTCTTGTTTTGGAAGGACCGCGCTGCACACCTCAGTTCCTTCTCCGTAAAGAGGGGTGGTGGTGCATCCCCGGGTATTCGAGGTCGGCGCGGTCGCTTGGGTGATTAGGGAAAAGGGCATCGACGATACCGCCGATGATCCCCGCATCTGTGGGGGCGCTTTCAGAGAACGCCCCCAATTGGCGGAGGACCAGTTTGTACCCTAATCCCCAAGGATCCTCGTTCAGATCCTCCCCAAGCTTCTTCCAGCATCGGTGCTTACTGCTATTGATGGTCCGTCTGAGCGCTTTTCTTGCCGCCTTATAGGCGGCAGTGCTAGGGGCTGCGTCGGTGTCACGGCGCCGGGCTCTGAGGGATAGTCTTCTCAAGCGAAGACACTCTCGCCTCAGCTCCGCGATGTCATTCATCTACCAGTACACGGGGCGTCTGTTATCCCGTGTATTTCTTTTTGGCACGGCGTCGCTGCAGGCCTGGTGAAGGTGGGTCTTGTCGACGTTCCACCTGGTAGGTCCTCGTGGTGTTCTGGTCCGGACCGTAGCTACATCACGTACGCAGAATGTGATGTATTGGTGATCGCTGGCTGTGAAGTCCTCGATCACGGTCCAGTCCTGGACTCGTGATACCAGGTTTTCCGTCGCCATGGAGACATCTATGATGGTTTCTCTGTACCCCACCCTCTGAAAGGTGGACGTTGAGCCAGTGTTCAATACCGCTTGCCCAAGTCTGGACGCCATGTCCAGCACGCGTCCACCCCGGGAATCTAGCCAAGGTTCGCCTCATTCCAGAGCCTTTGCATTAAAGTCTCCGGTTACTACCCTTCATGTCCCGGATAGCGTCCTCCAGCCCATCAATTTTGGTCTGGAAGTCTGCGATTCGCTCGTTTGGGGTGAGGTAGCAGCTGACGTAGATAACGCCTCTGGACCTCACCCAAACAAAGCCGCTTCTTGAGCCATGGTCGACGACGCAAAAACGTCGCTGATTCGGAATCCAAATCGCTGCCGTGCCTAGGAGGTCCGAATACCATCCTGGCCCTTCTCTGTTCGGATATTGCTCGCTGACCAGAACTATATCAGCAGCTTTCTCGAAACATATTTGGGCCAGAAGTTCGTCGGCTATCCGGCTCCTATTCATGTTCCCCTGCAGGACGACCGCCATTACTCGCCTCTGCCATCGCCGAGGGCTTTGCAGAATGCCCCACATCGCCTCAATCCCACCATGTGACGTTGAGAGTCCGGCTTTCCTTTCTCGGCTGAGCAGAGGAAACAAAAGGGTTCAGCATCGCAGTTAGCTGCCCTATGTCCCTCCTTGCTGCACCGAAAGCACAGACCTCCACGGTCAGTGCCCTTGCACCGGGTACGGTGGTGCCCGTAGCCGAGACACTTAAAGCATCTCGGCACTTCCGCTCTCCTCCGGATGCGACAATTGACCCAGCCGACCTTGACGCGAGCGGTTTGCAACAGGGTCCTTGCGCCTGATTCGTCAATGGCAACGATGGCGGTGACCTGTTCCCGCACGTTTGGCCGGGTCAAGACGACCTGCAGGGGGCCCTCGTACTGTCCAAGGGCTTTTCTTATCGCCTCCTCGGCCTCCGTTTGCGTGGAGCAGCTATCAAGGTCCTGGATCTCGAGGCATGCCTTTGAGACCAATTCCCTAACGCTGCTCTCACTTCCAGCTGCTTCCTTAGGAGCAGTCGAGAAAGCAGCTCTTGACTCGGCCGGTGAGTTTCGGAGCTCGAGGAGGACTTCTCCCGCTCGTGTTCGTCGAATTGCCCGGACGTTCGACCCATGAATTTCGGGATTAAACTCTTTGCGGACAACGTTTAAGATATCCGCGTAGGTTTTACCCTCCGCCGGTTTCAGCACGATCGCATCCGGCTTCTTCTGAGCTAGCTTCTTCGGAGGTGGCTTCTTCGGAGGCGGCTTTTTAGTCGCAGCTCCCGCCTTTTGGGGCACTTTCGCGGGCTTGCTGGCTGGTGAGGCCGGCGCGTCCGTTCCGTTCCCCGTATTGTTTTTTCCTTCCTTCTCCTTCTTGCGCTGGAGTTTCGTCCAGGCAGTCTCCGGCGAGTTCTCCTTTTCTTTTTTCTTTTTTTTCGGCTGTACCTCCATCGCTTGGGGTACCGGCGGGCTAGACGCCATCCTCTTTTTCTGTCCTACCTTCGCGGGAGGAAGCGTTTCCGGTGGCTTACTCGAAAAGCTCGTTCCCGGTGTAGGATCGCTATGGAGCCTGGCCCTAGGGATCCTTGGTCCCTCCAAGAGGCGGTGAGCCTGCTTTATGGACCCCTGGCCCTCCTCGAGCTCCTCCAAATGCTCCACCAAGGCAGGCAGCCCGTCCTTGATCGTCTTATTGACGTTAGGCTGCTTCTTTAAGGCTTCCATCATGGTCTTAATGAGCCCGTGCATTTTTTCAAGGCCTGCTGCCACTCTTCTATCGCTCTCGATGAGCAGCTTCACGAGGGAAGGTGCCCCATCGCCCACGGAACCTTCGTTGTTTCCATTTATATTTGAC
This sequence comes from Alloplasta piceator, assembly GCA_946863875.1. Taxonomy (NCBI): domain Eukaryota; kingdom Metazoa; phylum Arthropoda; class Insecta; order Hymenoptera; family Ichneumonidae; genus Alloplasta; species Alloplasta piceator. The sequence goes on from OX333073.1 coordinate 36,965,842, forward strand.
ATTTTTTATCGGCTTTTGAACCAGCGCTTCGTGCGCAGGAGGGCGGGCCGTAATAGTCAGGAACGGGTATACCCTCGGAGTACTCTGACTCCTACCCCAGTTCCCTGAGGCCTGACCTACGCTTAGCCGATCCCGGAAAACATGGACGGATCAGCGCTCGCCCGTAGCAATACAGCCCCCGACAGCTGCATTCAATGCACACTTCCTAATCAGGGCCCGAAGGGGCTGGTTTCGGGTACACACCCCAGTTGCCACCTCGGCAGAGCAAGCTCACAGCAGCCCTTTTACCGGCGCAGAGGAAACGCCTACGTCGGTTGTGGGCAATCCCAGTGTGCTAAGGTGTGTACCGATCAATGCATGACTCCCAGCCGCATCTACATGATGCAATCTCTTCTGCATCTCTTCTGCATGCAAGTTTTTGTATTGGTCCGCCGGTGGTATTTTATGCCCCACCTACCCAACATATCTGCCGAGCATTCCCCTATCCGCCACCTGGGGACGCGCCCGCTGGGGGTCAGGAAAACCTCACACGGGAATAATAATAATAATAATAATAATAATAATAATAATAATAATAATTTTTTTTTCTACAGGGGGGAAATGCTTTTACGCACTGTCGGGAGCGATGGTTTGGCTCCCCGTGTGTCGGACTCCTCCGAAGAGACTACCGACTAAAACCCCCCCTGTATCTCCAGACGACCACTCCGGAACCGCGTTAGCATTACTTCGGGGTGGCGCCATTAGTTGTTTTAAACGCCCCTTAGGGCGTTCTTTCCTCCAAAACTCTCTTCTTCCGACGGAGGACAGCTTCCACGAAGGGAGTGACCTCCAAGTTTCATCGTCCAGGAGCATAACTCCGATAATATTTTCCGGGGTTATGCTCCCGAACTTTTCCTCCAATGGTGCCCTCTACACGTTCCATTCTTCGCATTCAAAGAATGTGTGGAGGGCATCGTCTCTGGGGGATCCGCAGGATATGCAGCACGAGTCCGGCACTTTACCCATTCTGCACAGATAAGACCGGAAATACCCGTGCCCCGTCAGCAATTGTGTGAGGTAATAATTTACCTCACCATGCTGACGGTTGATCCAGGTGTCCAAGCGAGGAATAAGTCTCGCTGTCCACCTGGCCCGCGGATCCTCATCCCATCTCTCTTGCCAGGTCAGCATGCTACGGGACCTGGCAAGCGCTTTTCGTCTCTCCCTCTCTTCTTCGTCGGGACGGCCCTGGTGGACGAACTTCCGCTCCTGGGCGAGGAGGTCAATCGGTATGACCCCGGCTATCACTAGTAATAATAATAATAATAATAATGATAATAATAATAATAATAATAATAATAATAATTATAATAATTATAATAATGCCCTTTTCTTCTTGAGTGGCGCAAAGCGACGAGAAGCCGCGCGATCGAGTTGGATTGGGCGCTCTCTTGGCGATGATGACGAGAGCGACAACAAAGGATGGCGTTGGTGTGAGTGTGGCTCTCGTCGATGACATAGACAAAGGCTCACGTATATGAGCTGTGAGGCTCGATGGTGTTGCAGACAAGAGCGTGGAATATTGCTCTCGTTTGCCTTGGTGTTCTCACGTTCAGTTTTTTTGACGTTTGCAAGATCCTCGTTGCTGGCGTCGTGTCGGTAACGGCGGGAACCGCCATTTGCTTAAGTAAATGGTTTAGAAATACAAAATGAATTAATAACTAGCGAGGAGTAAACGGATTGGCCCTGTTGTTTCCGTTTGAGAGGGACTCAGCTTTGGAGCAAGGTCGCTCCACGCATATAAATTATTTCTAGTATAGAACTGACACCCATCCTCACCCGCACAACTACTCACGATGCTGATACCATCATCCACACCCACCCATGTAACAACAGTTCCTAAATCCACCCTCACAATAATTCGTACTCACCATCACCCACAACTACCCACGCTAAGTAACAGTGGTAATGGTAACCGTTGCTATAGTAACCGTTGCCATGGTAACCGTTGCCATGGTAAACGTTGCCATGGTAACTGTTGCCAAGGCAACCGTTGCCATAGTAAGCGTTGCTATGGTAACCGTTGTTATGGTAACAGTTACTATGGTAACAGTTATTATGGTAACTGTTGCTTTGGTAACCATTGCCATGGTAACTGTTGTTATGGTAACCATTGCTATGGTAACTCGGCAAACGTCGTTCTGCCATAATAGAAAAAAAAATTGTGGACAGGGACACCCTAATCAGGGCGACCTATACTCATACATACCAAATGTACATACCCAATTTCATAAAAATCGGTCGAGCTGTTTCGGAGGAATGCGACCACAAACACCGTGATACGAGATTTTTATACATGAGAAGATATGGGTGAAGAAGGAACTGAAAAACGTTCCTTGTATGGGCTTGTTCTGTGAAAGGGGATGAAACCAGCGCCCCTCGTCGTTCCAGTAGCAGAGTGAAATACTACGTGCTTTATTCTTTCTTTCTCAATGGTAAGAGTATTTCCGGATCCGAAGATCTATCCCCTGGATCGATAGACCGGTGGAGGGTATGTCAGTTAGGAAGGCGACGTCAAGTTTCTGACCCACAACATGGTATTACGAGCTTATGGCTCTGGTTTTTCCTTCCATACTACCACATTTTACCGATGGCAATTTTCTTGAGATTTAGTCGGTAATGTGAATCTCTAATTTTCATCGTCAAATTGAACCATAACTTTCATCGTAAATTTGAATCATAACTTATGGTGTACTCCAAAGCGTATATTATAGTCAGAGATCTGATAATTGGTGTACAATACACTTTCAGGCAACACTAAAACATACTCAATTTTCAAGTGATTCGACAGAGGTCGACATAAAAAGGGGTCTCGATGAAGGGGAACACCTTATATATTGAATAGAGTAAATATATAAATACATAAATTATTAATGATTATTTGATTACCAGCATGAACGAGAAAAAAAGAACCCGTCGACTAGTTCAGAATGCACCACTGGTTTGCCGCGTGATGTTTGGTTTCGTGACATTCACATTCGTGTTGATGAAAAACAATTAACGAATTACCGATACCATTATTGTTTATTTGGAAACCTTTGGTTTTAGTTTTGGTTTTTGGTTATTTACTGGGAAATCAGTCCTGATAGACCATTGTTCCCTAGCCCTTAGTAGGGCAATCCTATTACCTAGTTGGACCCTTAGGCAGGCCAGCCACCCATGGGTCCAACGCTCGAAGCGAACCAGCCCGCACGCCCCTGTGATGTCCAAATTAAGATTGCTGATAGCATGGACCCCCACAACGTCATTTCAGAAGTTCTTCAGCCATGTCTATCTTGTTATATGTCGAGACGGCTAGGATTCGGGGGAAGCCCCACCGTTGGCGTAAAATAGAAGGTGCTTATTGTATTCTTGAGCCTGCGCAGAAACCCGTCGACAACCAGAAGCCACATCAATGTGGATGTAACCCCCCCTTGCGGGCAGCCCCGACAGATTCGGGTCCCGACTGCACGGACCGGTTAACGACCAGGAGGCACTTCAATGGGGATGTCACTTCCCCTGGCGGGCAACCCTGGCCAATCCGAGCCCGGACAGTAGTCCCACTCCATTAATGATGCCACCGAATTTTCAAGAACTAAACTTGCACCCCAACAGAGCCTGTATGTGGGGTAAGGCTAGATACCATGGAGGGTCGCCATAGGCTGGTACTCCATAGGCATCTTGGTGACCCAAGTACCATTCAACCTTCGGCACGATAGATCCTGCATTGGCTTGGGAAATTGGTCTGCGACATGGTTTTTGTCCAACTGATCCGGTTTTTGGGCCAGCCGGGTTCCTTATTGCTCCAGTTGACCGAGTTCTTCCACCGCAACTCTCTATGCTTTCAGTTACGATCATTACAAGACGTCCCGTTCCCCAAGCAGGGTGCGCAGCTTTGTCCCCGACTGCTCTCCTATCAACCACCTGGAGACGCACTCGGTCGGGTGTCAGCCCCTCCTTACCGTGCCCCTTTACGGGGGTTGGAAAGCCCAAGTTGGAAGCCTTTAGTTAAAAATGATATATAAAAATAAATTGAAAAAGCGACCAAATTGTTGGTTTGGGAGAAACAGTGAGGGCATGACACAAGTTGTCGCTTGAGTACATTATCGTCGTTCGGTAACGTCGTAAATGTACTTGTCTCGAGTGCTATCGCGACTCTCGATTATGTGGGCGTATCCGCCTTGAGTTAGGCACCAAGGCCTGCTATTATTTATTTCTATTACTTGATTGCGGTGCCTAGCAAGAGTTGATTGTTGACGATCCATCCGATAGTCTTTTTTTTGAGTTGACAAGGGAATAAGCCTTTTATAAAATAATTAAATATGAGTCTACAATTATTCATATGACCTGTGGATTTTTTCTTATCAAATCACGATTATTTGGATTAATTATAATTTTTCTGAATCAATTAAAAAAATTCTACGTTATTTTGATTTTTATCAAATAAAATAAAAGTCATTTCAATTCCATTTTTTTCTAAATAATAGAAGTGTAACCGATTTTATAATTATCATGTTTTTCCATGAACTGAAAATTTTGTATTGTTTTAGAAAAAACTAAAAATATTAAAATAATTTTTATTTGATCCGAAAGAAAATACAGTTCGGCCACACATCCACTTTTTTTGCATGCTGTAAACAAATGCAATATTCATCAACTTGAAGACTTAGTTTTTGATTAAAAAGTTCTACAATTATTAAAAATAATTTTTATCTAGTTTAGAGAAAATAACAGTAGACCAAAAAAAAATCTTGCTGACTGTACATACAATACTTTTTTTTTATACACGATGCGAAAAAGATTTATTTTTTCATCTATCACTGATGTAATGCCGTGTTAGCAAAAGTTTAATTTAATTAACGAGTGTAAAAATTAAATTATTAATTACGAGTGAGGATTAAAATTGATAGATCATTATTCTCAATCTTTGATCTCCATATTTATAAAAAATTTTAAATCAGTGCAGTTACTTACAGTTTATCTATTGACTGATGAAATGAATGATTTTGTTATTGTTAAGTGGTTATTGAGTGATCGAATGATCGATCGAGTGAATGAATAATCGAGCAACATATTATAATCACACTGAATAAACTTAATTCAATTGAAAAATAATGCAATAAATGTATCGATTGAATTATAAGTCAATCAATGCTGACACTGATTGAAAAAAATATTTATATCGCATTTTTGCGTTCTTGTAAATACCTTTTAGCATTTAAATTTTTTAAATGACATGTTATGACGAACTTTATTGGCTTCCATCCAAAATGACTAAATAATAGTATATTGTGTACCAAGGAAGGGAAGTAGGACGTTTATGCCGAGTACTGAAAACATCGCACGAGGCGTATCATGTGCCTTCCAAGGCACATGATACTTTATATACCAAAACCACGTTTCCGTGATTAACAGCAGCAGAATAATTATTACACGATATTTTATTAAAACCAGGATTCCAACATATTCTGCTTCGACTCGTCGGCTATCCTTGAGTCGGTTTTTATCTATACATAGTGCTATAAGCGTGTGAAAGTCCAAGACGGAACAGCCCAAATTGCATGCAGAAGCTGTGACGCGCGCAGAATCTGTGACACGCGCAGATGCTATGACGCACGCAAAATCTGTGACGCACAGACAAGCGGGCAGCCCGCGGGGTGGCAACCCACGGCAGCCCGCGGGTTGCCACCCTACTGCCAAAGACTACTGAAGTTTTTAAACGTGATTAAATTATCGAAATTACAAGATATTTACATAGCAGGTTTTTGTATTTTTAAACTTTCGCGCGCTCGGGGCTACTAATCGTATTGAAAACATCGCGCTCGTATATCCTATACTCAAGTAATTCCCGAGCAAACGATTGGTAGCAGCACCATGGCTTTACAGTAGCTTACGATAATCAGCAGGTCACTGAGGTAAAAAGTGTTCATGATTAAAAGACCTGAGAAATTAACTGTTCATTATTAAAGGAACTGGGCATAAAAGTGCTCGTTGAATACCTAGGGATTGAAAGTATCCCCCTACCACTAATCCATCTCGATATGAGCCGAAAATGCCTCGTTTCGGACCTCTAAGCACGCACGTAAAAGCGAGGGAAACGTGTTTTTTTTATCGCAAAGATTCAGCGAATACAACCGTTAGATTTCTTTACGCGTATCTTGGCTCTAAGGAGCATAGAAAAATGGATTTATAAGAGGATAGAGAGATTTTGTCGCTCATATGTAATTAATTCACAGAGTTTAATAATTAGAATCTAGAAAACGATATAGTAAATCCCGTGCAAACTCCATAGTTGCATGTATAAAGGCTTGGACCATTCTTTCAAAAAAATTGGGATTTTCATCTTGGAATCGCTCAAATCACTGAACCTCCTCAAATACGGCATTGATACCAGTGTTACACTCTGATGTCAACTGCCGTTCGCTCGTCATATGTATTGTAAACAATTATTTTTATATACCACAACCAGTGGTATATAAAAATATTTTTTTACAATACAACGCAATTTACCATTAATTATTACCATAATTTAGCTATGAAAAATGCGACGATGCCAAACGTCGAAGATATGACATACCAGTGATGTCGAGTCGTGTATTATTACGTTTCTATTGATATTGTAAAAATAGAAGAAATCCACAAATTGCATGCGTCAAAAATATTTCTCGAAAAATAGACCATATCTACTGATCTAAAATGTAGCGATATTGCAGGACAAAATAGACTCATAGCTGACTAGCATAGGCCCACCGAACCTCCTTAAGACTGCAGTTTGTGACGGATTATTTTTCTTTACGAAACGAGATCGAATCCATCACCTTCGGCCGTCAATGCGGCGCATAGAGCTTGATATTCTGGCGGCACAAATTAATCTTTGTTTCCCCGAAATCAACAATCGGTCATACATGGGAGTCGAGTGGGAAGGGCTTGATTCCGCCAATGCATCGTTTATTTCGCCAGTGGGCTAACCGGAACTAAACTGGGGAACGAGTGGGAAAACCTCGATTCCCGCACGTGTGAGACACGAAAGAAAGGGTAAGCGAATTGAAACCAGAGAAAAGTGTAAATAACGACAAGTCGTATTTTTCATTATTATTAGTATACGTGTATCAGTTTGTTTCATACACGTCTTATCTGATAAGCGTCCCGAGACGAACTGTCCCCCTTCCATTATCATTCTCGCCACAGTACCGCTGATTTTCACGCTCGGCCGTTACCTATGCTGAGTTTATTAAATACTTATAGCTCATATGAAATTGGTATTTCACAGTTAGGATTCCACCGTTCGGCAATCCTGATGATAATCCGTTTCCGATTATGCGCTCTCGTTTCTCATAATATCTATTATATTAAACATTAATTACTACGCTTAACATACGTCACATCACATCTGCTCCTATTTTTTCTTTTTATTGTTCTCTTCGCTCACGTTTCACTTTGTACAGTTTCTTTCTCCTTTTTCTCTTCTTCTACTTGCTGTGAAGCTTCGTTGAGGCGCCAGGGTCTGAGATTCGCCGCTAGTAAGTGTAGTACGCCATTTCCACCCTAAGATCCCTACCCCGACATCTACCGACCTTTTGTAAGCGAGACTCGAACCACTTAGCCGAGACACAAACCGCGTCGTGAGTCATGGGTGTCTTGCGGACGGCGGGTGGCGGGCGATGGGCGGCCGGTGAGGGGGGAGGAGGATTTCGGATATTTTTTTTCGTTAGCATGTGTTGCGTATATGTACGTGCATGAACGTGTGTGTGGGGAGGGAGGATTTGTCGACAGCATGCCTTTCGTGTATATGCGTGCACATGCGTGTGTGTGTGTGTGTGTGGCGGGGGGAGGAGGGGTCTTATCAGCACGTCTTGCGTGTATATGCGTGCACGTGTGCGTCCGCATAAGTGGGTGTAGGTGGGTGAACGGGTGGTTAGGCGAGGGGGGGCGAGTCTTGGCACTGTCGATGAGATGCCCATGGTTTTTTGAAGAAAGTGTTAGGTGACGGCAACGTCTATAGCGTTGAACAGCACTCTCTCCCCCCCCCCTCTCTCTCTCTCCCTTTCTCACTCACTCTCGCTCGCTCACGCTCTCACGCGCAAAGTCTGGAGTATCAAATTTATGATATATATAACTGTACCTCAACATGATCCAATTTTTTTCGTCGCGACGGATATTATCAACACATATCTGCATAGAAGATTATTTGTTCACAATTTTCGATTCTTTTAAGCAGCCCTCTCTCTGTCTCTCTCTCTCTTCCTCTCTTTCTTTTTGTCTCTTTTTCACTTGTTCTCCGTATCTCGTACGTCCGTGTATTCTAAGCGATGAGATTGCCAACATATCGCTCATCTCTATTCAACGCTCCCGATAATGTTCATGGTAAATATTCTAATCATCATTATTACCTCACACTAATGATTTAGACGTTTTGTGGGTTAAGCATGATTTTGGGAGGAAAAAAATAAAATAAAATATTTTTGGTGCAAGGCCCACTGATATTCACTATTTTATTTGTTATCATTATACCTAGACAGCATTCAAATTGAAAAAAGTTTAATCATGATATTTTGATATCCAGATGTTTCGAAGCTATGATAATTCTTTCAGAAAAACTTTGTCTCCCGTTCGACTTGCAACTTTACTGATATTAGTGACATATATGAATTCTATTGTCAACATAAAAATTAGGAAAACTTTTTTTTCACCAAGAAATTGGATTTTCGGGAAATTTATTATTTTTTCTCACCAAAGGTCTGAAAATATTAATGTAATTAATTTTTCTTCATTACATTGAAAAGAAAAAAATTTCGATAGAGTGAAATAACTTTACACCGATACCGACAGTCTAAGTATCACATCACGACCCGCCCCCTCCATATATACAGCTCAAATAAAGACGATTTGCATTGATTTGATACGTCTGATTATGCACCTAATAATCGCTATGGTATACAGTTGGCTAATAAACAAAATATAAGGGCTCACGAAGGATAAGAATAACGGAAAGATAATGGAGAAAGGGCATAGCCGGATACGCATGCTGAATCTGCCCCCACGGCGTTTTCTATCGACACTTTGGGAATCATTTGGGTACCTAATAAAACTAATTCACCTCAAATTTCAGCTCTCAATTTTCATCAGTTTTCGAGTTATTCACGAAGAACGCTTTTTCGTTTTTATTTTTTTTTTTTTATTTTTTTTTTTTTAAATAAAAATTAACGAATGACGATTTTTTTCCAAATACTTGAGAGTAAGAGACATACTAAAATATTTTTTATATGATTCCCAAAATTAAAACCAATTAAAAAATAAATAAATAAAACTAAAATAATTTGTTTAACTACGTTTTTTAAAACATGCAATCACCAAATTTTAACAGGAAACGTCTTTTATACTTCTCTATACTCAGGAATTTTTTTAATTTTTTTGAGTTGGTGCAACATTATGGAAAAAATTAAAAACTGTTTTCACTGTAAGCGCCTAACATTTTTTTTTTTACAATTTTTTCGGGAGGAAAAGAAGGCGATGAAAAAGCAAAACTTGGAGTAATTATTGAGCATATATTTAAATATATTATGTAAAAATTGCATAGGAAAATATTACAAAATGGTGACACTGCACACTGAGAAAAAAGAATGTTTGAATAAACAAAATCTGCAGTCAAATACGTTCAACTAGATATTTAATTAGTACAATTCAAGATTTTTTGCCTGAATAATATTTTAGTCCACCGAAGCGCAGAATCGTTCAAAAAACTAATTATTTAGTTAGACCAAATAAATATCTAGTTGAACGTATTTGACTGCAGATTTTGTTCATTCAAACATTTTTTTTCTCAGTGCAGCAATTCTTCCGCGGCATGTCGAATGAAACGGCACGTGGCATAGTTTCAACAATTTTTAATCTTTCTATATAAAAATTTAATCAAGACTTTGAAATAAAATTTCGAAGTGAACCACGTCAGAGATTTTTGATAAGTTAATTTGAACAATATTTATTAACAAATAATTGTCCTTATTTGGTGAAACTTGGACAACTTTAATCAGATACTTGCCAATTACACAAAAAAAAAATTCTAAAATGTGCTACGTAGTTCACTTTGAAATGTTATTTCAAAGTTGTAGTTAAATTTTCAAATAGAAAAATTAAAAATTGTTGGATTCACGCCGCGTGACGTTTGATTCAATCTTTTACTTTCCCTCTGTTACTATTATTTTTCGCCTGTTTTATCATGATTATTATCTACACGATTGTATCATTTTGTTCTGAATATTTGCCCAAGGTTTGCCATCCCATAAATAAATATCAATATCAATGTCAATATATCTATTGTTGAAGGTACTTTGAAAACCGCGTTTTTAGATAAAATTTTTCTTTTAAAATCTCAACGAAGGGGGTGACACAGACCACTAGAATCGAAACGCGAAGTGTCCATCTTTTTTGTCGCCAAAATTCGTCACTCGTGGCGCTAATAGTCTTCTGCTCGCAGTAAGGCATGTCTATACAGGGTGCCCCACGAATGCAGGGCAATACTGTGAAGGTAGATTCGTGACATAATATTGAGTAGAAAAGTCCTTTACCATTTTTGATATTTTGAACCCCTGAATTGTTAATAATTCATGAAATCAATCGAATCAAACGGCACGCGGCATAATTCACACAGTTTTGAATTTTGCCATGTAAAAATTTAACTACAACTTTGGAATAACATTTCAAAGTGAACAACGTTGGACATTTTAGAAATATTGATCTTTGAGTAATTGGCAAGTATCTGATTAAAGTTGTCCAATTTTCACCAAATAAGGACAATTGTTTGTTAATAAATATTGTTTAAATTAACTTATCGAAAATCTCTGACGTGGTTCACTTCGAAATGTTATTTCAAAGTCTTGATTAAGTTTTCAAATAGAAAGAGTGAAAATTGTTGAAGGTATGCCGCGTGCCGTTTGATTCGACATGCCGCGAGAGAATTGCTGCAGTGTCACCATTTTGGAATATATTCCTATGCAATTTTTATATAATATATTTGAATATATGCTGAATAATTACCCAAGTTTTGCTTTTCCATCGCCGTTTTTTCCGCCGGAAAAAATTTAAAAAAAAAATTTTTTAGGCGCTTACAGTAGTGTTGTCTCTTAAACCGAAAAAAACAGTTTTTAATTTTTTCCATAATGTTGCACCAACTCAAAAAAATTAAAAAAATTCCTGAGTATAGAGGAGTAAAAAAGACCTTTTCTGATCAAATTTGGTGATTGCATGTTTTAAAAAATGTAGTTAAAAAAATTATTTTAGTTTTATTTTTTTTTTTTTTAATTGGTTTTACTTTTGGGAACCATATAAAAAATATTTTAGTATGTCTCTTACTCTCAAGTATTTGGAAAAAAATCGTCATTCGTTAATTTTTATTTTTACTATTAAAAAAAAAATAAAAACGAAAAAAGCGTTCTTCGTGAATAACTCGAAAACTGATGAAAATTGAGAGCTGAAATTTGGGGTGAATTAGTTTTATTAGGTACCAAAATGATTTCCAAAGTGTTGATAGAAAACGCCGTGGGGGCAGATTCAGCATGCTTATCCGGCTATGCCCTTTGCGGGTTTGTGAGCCAAATTATACACCTTCAGAGTCGGAGGTGACAAAAACGATAAGAATAGAGTCAAATGCATTCGAGCATCAATTTCAAGATCGATAACATTTATCGATTGTGAAGAGAATTTCACCACAAAAATCTGATTAGAAACGCAGCAGATAATCGTCAGTTGGAAACATAGTATCAGAACTGTTGCTCAGACCAAGCTAGCTCTCAACGGGAATGGCAATACAAGAATTTTGCTTGAGAATTCTACTGACACACTACTATGGGGTTATGCTATTATTAACAATATAGATGAATAAATAATGTGCACAAAAAATCGAAAACATAGTAAAAATGGATATTTTGGTAGCGATGACGATGGTCGGAAGAATAAAAGAGAGAGAGAGAGAGAGAGAGAGAGAGAGAGAGAGAGAGAGAGACAGAGAGAGAGGGAGATCACAAATATTAATCATAATTTTTTTTATAATATTGTTATGTATTTGGGCTGAATGTAAATCGCAAAAAAAACATTAATGTTAATAGTACAAAAAAATGTATGTTCCGATAATAATTTTGGAATGTTGAATTTGGAAACAAAAATATATATAGAAACCTACGAATTTTGAAAAAAAAGGTGTGCGTGTATGTGTGCGTGTGTGTAATCCTTATTTGAGTTTCTCATCATACCATAAGACAGGTAGGGGGTACCCCATGTAGAGAGTGCACCTTAGCTGCACTGCAAACCTCAATGCACCAGGGAGAGAGAGAGAGGAAGGGGGAGAAAGAGAGAGGAATAATCATGCCGTCAAATTTTTAGCAGGCTCGCAACTGTCAAGTGGTTCGAGAGAAAATCAATGGTGGCCCACCCTTATGATGATGGCCCATCCTCATCATCGACGTTTTCCTTCTGATTTTTCAACACTGTGATTAAGATGGACTTTGATAGAATAAAGCCCCAACGTATTACTAGAAATTTAAGAATATGTATATAGACATTACTTTTTCTGTACTTCATGACTTGTACATCGACTCATATCGTCGAGAGTTCTTATTTCATGGTCTAAACGAAATTGGTTTATCTATTTTGTGACCAAAATCTTTTCGTTAACATAACACTCTTAGGAAAAAAGCAGAAGCTGATGGACATGGTAATTAGTAAAACTTCCGACAAGGGCATGGTTTTTGAGTTGCTCATAAAAGCATAAAAGAAATCGTGAGGTTGGTTTATATTCGAATTTTAGCTCTTATCGCAATAATCCATAGATGACTTTGATATATCTGCAAAACTTATAACACTCGTTCATTTGACTTTCAAAATCTCCGAACACTTTTTGATCCTGCACTTGGCTCAACCCATGCCCTTGGGTTAAGAAAACATCAAACCATAGTCAGCGAGTTCGTCGTACTCAGAATTCTCATTTTTATTTGGCAATATCATATGCAATATTTCAATGTGCATAGATGTTACTATTCTAGAACAGTGAACTTCATCATCGATAATTTGTCCCGTGACAACATTTCGTGGCAGCTTGTTGAGTAAAATTTTAATCCAGCCTGAGGTATCATTGCTCAATGAATCACCGATTTTCGAAGAAAATGTTTGGAATCTCTTGAATTCCGGTACGTTGCTCATATAGTCTTTAATCATAAGTTTTAACGATAGTTCTTGCAAATTTATACATGTGAGCGAGGAGAAATTTTTCGTAAATAATTGAACACTTTATTAAAGTCGAAGAAAGAGAGAGAGAGAGAGAGAGAGAGAGAGAGAGAGGCGGTGTTGGCCTGCTCGGCTTGAGCATCAAACGTTGGCTATGGTTAAGGGCATGGAGGTCACAAAAAAGAATTGGCAAGTCCCTTTCACATTTTAGTCCTTCAATAGTTACAACAAATTTTTGCTTATCCAACTGTTGTGTGAATTATCCAAGCCCAACCGTATTAGATATAGCTGACTGCCATGATTCTTTGATACATATTTTTAATGAGATACATATCACGGTATTGAACACTTTGCATAGAAACCATCCACTTGTTCATAGAAACCACCCACAATGGGCGTATTTTCATGATCTTTTATATCATATGTTATGGGGTTAGTTTTTCTCACTCGACTTATTGTAAATATCTCCGTTGTCCAGTTTGGTGTGTAACCTTTCTCAAATAAATATTTGAATTTACCAATGCGCAATTCATCGCCAATTCTGAATTCCACTGGTTTTCCCACCTCAGTTCTATTATAAATATCATTTAGTATTTGTTCTTCATTCGCAGCATTAACATTTTTCGGCTTAATTTTAATACAGTATAATGGATACTGTCATTATACTAGATAATTAACATATCAAGAATATCAATGCATTTCCAGTTTCTGCGAAGACTGAATTGAATCCACATTTTGATCCTAAGCGTACAGTTGAAGCGTTGACAAATTGATGCTTGTAAATTGCTATGCGTAGAATACATGTGAGTATTAAGCTTTTCCATAAGCGACTTGAATGCGGAAATATAAACTTCTTTCCCACGATCGACATGTAGATTTTTTGGTCTACGTCCTTTGGCAAGTGTTAATTCCATTGCAGCGGTGACATCTTCTCCACTCTTGCTCTTCGATGGTTCAGCTCATGCTCATTTGGAGAATATATCGATGACGGTAAGGAGAAATTCATGATTGTAGTCTTCCCAGATAACATGTTGAATTAACCCGAAGACAAAATAGCATGAGAAAATAACACCAAACAAAAGAACCCACGAGAAAATAACCCAATGATAAATTGACGCGATTACGGAATAACACAATGATACAATAACCCAACACAAAATTAAACTAACAAGGAAACAACACGTGGTAAAATGAAATAACACAACGATACAATAACCCAACACAAAATTAACACAACAAGAAAACAACACGCGGTAAAATAACACGAAACATTTTCGACAACTGTGACTTTCGAAAATTATAAACAGTCATATGATACACAAAATTTCTCACGGATTGCTGAATAATTTTTCTGAATAATACATTTTTTGCGTATGATTCCGATGAATTTTTTCATATATGTATAGAAACTCTGCATGTGAGGTTACAAAAAGCATCAAAACCAAAGTAACTCTGCAACGGGGATATCCATTCTCGAAGCAAATTTCGGCTTCCTCCGTCTGAACGCAAATGTCGTCATTCAACAGTATTATTGTGTATACGAATACGTATGAGAAATTAAATTATGTTTACGTTTTTTATCGAACCCAAAAAAACAGCGGAAACTCTGCAACGGGGATATCTATTCTAGTAGCAAATTCCGACTTCCCCCATCTGCTCGCAAATGTCGTCATTTACCAGTATTAGTGTTTATACTAATATGTATGAGAAATCAAATGGCAGTGGCTCGTTTCTACAGATCCTAATTGAAAACAGACCCCACTCTACACACGCGACTCTATACAAGAAAGAAGATATATTAACGTGTTATGATACAGGGAAACTGACCAATGCATAACCAGACATTGGGAAATTCTCATATCAGCAATTGCAGACTGATAAACTCACATTTGTGCAACTGGACACAATAAAACTCTTGCGGGGAGAATTTAACACACGAAAACTGTCCATAGAGCAACCGAGCACATGAAAACTGTCATTGGTATAATCGAGCGTAAAGAAATTTACAAAACTGTAATACGTCCCAATTCTCCACGCGAGAGTTTTATTGTGTCCTGTTGCACACATGTGAGTTTATCAGTGTGCAATTGCTGATATGAGAGTTTCCCAATCTTTGGTTATGCATTTGCCAGTTACCCTGTATCATAACACGTTAACATATCGTCTTTCTTATAGAGTCGCGTGTGTAGAGTGGGGTCTGTTTTCAATTGGGATCTGTAGAAACGAGCCACTGCCGATTTATTTCTGATACACATTTGTATGCACAATAATACTGGTAAATGACATTTGCGTGCAGATAGGGGAAGTCGGAATTTGCTACTAGAATAGATATCCCCGTTGCAGTTTCCGATGTTTTTTTTGGTTTGATAAGAAACGTAAACATAATATCATTTCTAATACATATTTATATATACAATAATACTGTTAAATGACGACATTTGCGTTTAGATAGAGGAAGCCAAAATTTGCTACGAAAATGGATATCCCCGTTGCTGAGTTACTTCGGTTTTGGTGCTGTTTGAAACCTCACATGCAGAGTTTCTATACAGATATGGATAAATTCATCAAAATCAGACGCAAAAAATGTATTATTTATAAAAATTATTCAGCAATCCGTGGGAAATTTCGTGTATCATATAACTGTTTATAATTTTCGAAAGTCACGGTTGTCGAAAATGTTTTGTGTTATTTTACCGCTTGTTGTTTTCTTGTTGTGTTAATTTTGTGTTAGTTTATTGTATCGTTGTGTTATTTTATTTTACCGCGTGTTGTTTTCTCATTATTTCAATTTTGTTTTGGGTTATTGTATCGTTGTATTATTCCGTAATCGTGGTAAATTATCATTAGGTTATTTCGTCGTGTATTTTTTGTCTGGTGTTATTTTCTCATGCTATTTTGTCTTCGGGTTATTTTAACATGCCATCTGGGAAAACTACAATCATAAATTTTTCCTCACCGTCATCGATATATTCTCCAAATTGTTGTGAGCCAAACCATCGAAGAGCAAGAGTGAAGAAGATGTCACCGCTGCAGTGGAATCAACACTTGCCAAAGGACGTAGACCAAAAAATCAACATGTCGATCGTGGGAAAGAATTTTATATTAACGAATTCAAGTCGCTTATGAAAAAGCTCAATACTCACATGCAGTGCAGCCAGATCGCGCGCAAAAGTTACCCCCTCTCTGTGCCTTTGCACGGGGGTTACACAATGATAGTAGCCCGTATCTGTGAGCGAACGACGTTCGTGTCACTTCAGGAGAGCCGAGTGCGGCCGAAGTAGTCGACCCCTCTTGGGCTGTTGTTCCACTACTCGATGCCGTCAGGTATACTGATACACGTGGAAGCTCAGCACGTCCGTGTGCGACCAAGCTTCGAGGAAAAAAATGAATTGGACGCGGAGACTCGGGCGTGACGTCACCCGGCATCACGCGCGGGTTTTTCAAATGTTTTGAAGAGTCTCCCCCTCAGTGCTCTCTCTGTTATCAATGAAAACTGAAAAATTTATCGGGGAGCATTATTGATTATTTTTCAGCTCATTCGTTGATTGAAATGTAATGAAAAAAAACAATGAAAACAATTTTTTTCAAGATATTATTTACGACCTATTTATTAGCCGTCCATCATCAAACATTGTTTTTTAGGTAGGGTGAACTGTTTGATTTTTTTATTCATAATAATTCATACGCATATATTTTTTAGAGAAATTATTTCCGTAAATCATATCTACTTTTTTTAGATTTTGAATTTATCGACATATATTTAAAAATTTTCACTTCCTTATGACCAACATATTTTATATTGAATATCTCCGTGGATGGTATCATAATATGTAATATACACTCAGTCAAAAAAATTAAAGGAACAGCAAAATTTTCGAGATTTTTCAGCGATTCTCCAAAGGCCGTAACTTTGTTAATTTGGGTCGTAAACATTTTTCAAAAAAAGCATTTCGAAGCTTGAATCTTCTACTTTTGGAATCTTAAGTCAAACATTTTTTATGGGCATCACCCTCGACGCAGTCGAAAGAAATATCACGGTAAAAATTTTCTCAAAATTTTTGCTTCTTTCAAAACAGTCGATGGGCTCTAAAAATTTTCGTCGGACGTAACCAATCTATGGATTGTTTAGAAGAATTTTTTAGCTTTAATTTGCTTCTTCAATTTTTGTTCTACGACCATTTTTCACTGAGATATCGGCGATTGAACGAAAATTAGTCTTTTTTTCTTAATCTTCGATATCTCTGGAACTAATGATCATACAGCGAGTAAACAGTAAATTTCGGAAACTTGAATTTACCCTCTATAAGTGCCTATTATTGTCATAAACGAAAAAAAATTGTTTCCATGCTTAATTTTGACTTGAAAAAGTCAAAAAATTTAGCTTTTTTTCTTGTTTTAGAAAATCTACCACAACTTTGCAGATATTGCTAAAATACCAATGTTTCAAGGTTCTTTTTTATCTCAATACATACCTGAAAACCATGCCAATTTTCAAAACAATCGGTCGAACCGTTTTTTGTGGCCGAGTCGGCAAACTCTTAAAAAAATTGAAGGGACACGTTTATTGATCCTAAGTGACCAATTAATGTTGTTAAAAATTGTTGGAAAAAATTTTCTTTTTCAATTAAAAAAAAAAATTATCGGCTTTTTTTATTTGAATGAAAAAAATTTTAAAAAAATTAATTTTGAATAAAAATTTTTTTTTTTCGAAATGTGGATTTTTTTTTCAGTTTTCACGCTCATTAATGCAAATTTGAGAGAGAAAAAAAGAAAAACTCTCCAATTCATTTTTAACACCATTAATTAATTGGTCATTAAGGATTAATAAACGTGTTCCTTCAATTTTTGTAAAAGTTTGATTACTCGGTCACAAAAAACGGTTCGACCGATTGTTTTGAAAATTGGCATGATTTTTAGGTATGTATTGAGCTAAAAAAGGACCCTAAAACATTGGCATTTTTGCAATATCTGCAAAGTTGTGGTAGATTTTCTAAAACAATAAGAAAGCTAATTTTTTGGACTTTTTCAAGTCAAAATTAAACATGGAAACAATTTTTTTTGTTTATGACAACAACAGGCACTCACAGAAGGTAGATTCAAGTTTCCGAAACCTACCGTTTACTCGCTGTACGATCATTAGTTCCAGAGATATCGAAGATTTAAAAAAAAACGAATTTTCGTTCAATCGCTGATATCCCAGCAAAAAATGGTCGTAGAACAAAAACTGAAAAAGAAAATTGAAGCCAAAGAATTCTTCTAAACAATCCATAGATTGGTTACGTTCGGAAAATTTTTTTGGAGCCCATCGACTGTTTTGAAAAAAGCGAAAATTTTAAGAAAATGTTTACCGTGATATTTCTTTCGACTGCGTCGAGGGTGATGCCCATAAAAAACTTTTGACTTAAGGTTCCAAAAGTAGAAGATTCAAGCTTCAAAATGCTTTTTTTGAAAAATGTTTACGACCCAAATTAACAAAGTTACAGCCTTTGGAGAATCGCTGAAAAATCTCGAAAATTTTGCTGTTAGTTTAATTTTTTGACTAAGTGTATATATTACATATGTTGTGACCTCGAATTTCGACTCGACTCGACAGGAGGAAATCAGATCCGGAATTGTGGGGTATTTGCGAATGCAAATGAAATTGCTCACTTTGATGTAATAATACGTATTCGGACTGTATTGAGAAAACCAATATGAATAGTAATTAAGTAATTGCAAGTGAAGTTTAAAGATCGACCAACCGCTTCGAGAGTTCCTCGAAGACTGTCGAATTTTGTCGTGAGGTGGGGGCTCACGATTTTTGATAATCGCGTTTCGTCATTTGTACACGCGCTGCATTGTCAGCGGCGGTCAAAGACCTGCAGTTATTTGTTAGCGTTAACAAATCGAACGTTCTGGAACGTCCGGTCAATACTCTTGCTATGTGGCAATAACGTATGAGTGCTACTTGCTCGGGGTACAACATCGCTCCCCCTTTAAATGAAATCACTCCGTGATTTTTGTTGTCTCTCGAAATGGTCGTCGTTACAATTTCGTTAAAATACGTTTTTCCATACATTTTTATATTTTATACCGTACCAGTTGCAGAGGTATTGCGCTTATATCTTACTGCTAAACCTGTCCGATTCTTTCGTTTTGCTGGTCTTGGTTCTTCTATCGCTGATACGGTTGGCATTGCGTAAACAATTGATGGTGATTTTTTCTTGTATAGATAAATGAACAATGCTACAATAAATATACATATGAATGATCCTATAGAGTATGTGCTGACCGATTGATAATACATAGTTGACAGTTTCTTATTTGAATTTAGTTTTTCTTTCAAATTTTCTATTCTGTCTCCAATGCGATTTAATTCCGCTGGGTCGTGCACAATATCGTGTGTTAATGTATTATGTGTGATTAAATCTGAAACGTTTAGTTTTTTTATTTCGCTTTCTAAAAATATCATGTTAATTACGGGTAAATAAGAATTTTTAACTTTCTGTTCTATATCTGATAGTAGTAATGTACCAGGATAGGGAGACCGGGTCCTTCCCCCACCCCTTCCCCACTGGCCCGCCCCCTCCCTGCCTGTCCCCACCCCCCACCACTTTGAGCCTCATGGTCGTCTGTGATTGGTCCCCCACCCCTTAGCCACGCCCCACAGTGGTCTCAAATCCCAAAAAGCTGGCCAAAAGTCGAAAATGTATTCAATTCGGGTGAAAGTCTGTACTCCGGGGTTTTCGGGGTCGCTGACCACGAATATGAAGTCAAAATTTAGCAAAACAAAATGACGGATCAAATATGGCGGGAAATTTCGTCAAAAACGTATTCAATTCGGGTGAATGTCTGTACTCCAGGGTTTTCGGGGACGCTGACTAGGAATATGAAGTCAAAATTTAGCAAAACAAAATGGCGGATCCAATATGGCGGGAAATTTCGTCAAAAACGTATTTAATTCGGGTGACATTTGAAGACTTGAAGACTTGGGAAGAAGAGAATTGGAATACAGTCATTATAATAAGTATTACAATGACAATAAACATTCATAATATATTTCTTTCATTCTTTTATTTCTGATCAATATAATTTTAGCTTTTTTTACAATTAATCACTGTCCTGTGATCTGTCATCATCGTCACATGTATCGCTTGTATCATCAGAAAAAATCTGCCTTGATTCTGGAACTGAAGGTGGAATAAATAGTTCAACCACGTATGGGGATAACGATCTTAGTTTCTTCGAAGGAACTTTTCGCAAACTGGATATTACTGGATCTGACGTTACTAAACATCTGCAAAAAATGTCTTCCATGTTTTTGATGCGGTTACATTTTCGTGAAGAATTTTCTCGGAATTTTTTAATGTACTTATTGCATGATTCCTGAGCTTCTTCAGACATTTGTACGATAGGAAGTAACGAATCTATCATTGTCAACACAAGTTTGTAATTGATGTTAATTTTTTTGCCGCCAATTACAGTTTCGAAGGGCACGAGGTTTCACTCTTGCGCTTGGATACAATCAACTTCTGCCCTAGTTGCTTGGGCAGTTTCATGAAACAATTCAATTTTAATTCGGCGATAAAATCTTGGTGACGAAGGATGAAGATTTTTCCAAATAATCACGTGTGGATCGACTTTATCAAAGATTTGCAAGGGAACAAGTGATATGAAGAAAATGTTGGCATCTGATTTATTGCCGTCTCCATCGTTAAATTTTTGTTTGTAAGTACGTTGACCAGAAGTTCCATCGCATCCCCACTTGCATATTAATTCTAAATTACAAACTTTGTTTTCAGGAAGACTTCCAATAACGTCCGATTGTACCGTTAATATTCTTTCAGCTGTATGATTTAGCAATGCTTGAAGTCCAACTGTGACTCCACTTTCAGTTACAGAAATTTCTGACTTTGCAGGGTAACACTTTTTTTTAGGATCCGATACACATTAATAAGGCGGGTATAATTTACAATTTTTTTCAAGCTTACAGAACGTAGTAATTGGTATTGACTTTTGGTCATTTTACCTTCTACCACAAGTGATAATGCTTCGTCCCCTGACAGTACATCTTCTGAAACGCGTTCCATAGACTTACGGTACTGTGATGCTTTTGATGGACTGCCTTCTGTGACATCCCTAATTACCTTTGAAGCTTGTAAATTTCCAGAAGCCCGGAGACCCATTTGTGTAGCGTAGGCCAATTCGTAGACGGTATGTTCTTTTCGAACCTTTTCCGTCTTCCTACGTTTTGACCAATCACTTAAATCGCCCCAGCTTGTGAAAGGACGCCTCATTGTGCTTTCCGTAGAAGGATGCGCCATTGTGTTTTCCGTAGAAGGACGCTTCATTGTGTTTTCCGTGGAAGTGTTCAAACGTTCCTTTTCAATCGTAAAAGACACAGGAACGTTGAGCCACTTATCGAATTTATTGAAGAATTTGGTTTCGTCCCTCCTCGCTTCTTGCCACCTCTTTTTGAAATTCGATACCAATCTACCCATGGCATCTTTTAGATTTTTCGACAAAATGTATGGATGCTTCAATTGTTTTGACACCTCCATTTCAACAATGTCAGTGACAATGTTGATATTTTCTTTTAATACCGATTTCACAAGTATATAAATTTCCTTTCTCGTGAAAGAAATTTCGTCGGTATTATCCAGAGGATCTGTAGGAAATGCAAAATAACATTAATAGAAGAATTATCTTTATCAATTTCCTATGAACAATATTTCAGACGCGAAAATTACAAAAAACTGCAGAAAGCATTTTTGCCTTCACTATCGAATTTTTAGTGCGACAAAATTTCGACTAGTGTAGCACACTTTTGAGTGAGAGTGTATGTTCAAAAAACGAGGATAAAAAATGTCATAAACTACTACAATTATATCTTCTACTTTGGGGAATATATGTGCCAAGCTTTTAATTTTTCTATGAGTATTAACTAAGTTGAAAAATCGTTCAAATTGTTGACCGTGCAAAATACACGTATATGCCATTCAAAACTTTTACTGCCGGGGGGGCATAAAAATTACACTCAAAACCGAAGGAGCAGCTACGAGCAGCTAATTTTTGGATATGTTTTGAAGAAATGTCTAAGTAACAATTTCCGTTTAGTTTAAGAGCGGGGGTCGATAGGGGTTTTGACTTATTGCTTTTTCTAACACGACTTTTCAGAACATAACCAAGAAAAATACCACTAATTTCATTAATGACTTACAATTTTATACATCGTTAACGATAATTTTGAGCAACACACTTAAATTGTACTTACTTTCTGGAGAAGAATCCATTTTGCAAAATCCAAATCCGTTCACTTTTAACTTTTCCAGACGCGTCGAAACTTTCGTCTTATTTCTCCGTGCGACGAGCAAACTATGCGGTTGGCTCGACGCTCACGAATAAAATGGATTCCTGAGCCAGGTATGGACGCTTCCCTTTTCTTAACGGTCATAATACATACAGAGGTACCACTACAACTATTCGAACCATTGAAAGTCCCTAGAAAAAAATATTTTTTTTTCGACTTTTGGCCAGCTTTTGGCGATTTGGGACCACTGTTCACCCCTTCTCCCACCATTGGGAAATTCCTCAAGCGCTAATTGGTCCCTATACTGGTCACCCTTCTCCACCAGAGTGGCGCAGACGGGTTGGGGATAGTAACCCCTAAAATTTCCCGAGCGCCGATTGGTCCCTATACTGGTCACCGCGCCCCCATAAAATTTCCCAAGCACTGATTGGTCCCCGTACTGGTCACCTCGCCCCCTCAAACTTTCCCGAGCGCTGATTGGACCCCGTACCGGTCGCCTCACCCCCTCAGAATTTCCCGAGCGGTGATTGGTCCCCGTACTGATCACCCCGCCCCCTTAAACTTTCCCGAGCGCTGATTGGACCCCATACTGGTCGCCTCACCCCCTCCGAATTTCCCGAGCGGTGATTGGTCCCCGTACTGATCATCTCACCCCCTCAGAATTTCCCGAGCGACCACGTGTCTCAGCATCCACGTGACTGGAGTGGCCTGTATATCTTACGGTTAATAAAACAGTTCTCCTCCTCAATGTTGGTCGGTAAATACTGTCTGTCGGTAAATACTGGGTGTCGGTAACTTATCTACTAAACGAATTCGACGGGCGTAAAGGTTTAAAAATAAGCAACACAAAGCAATGTAATTTTTTATGTTCGTTTATTCATAGTTATAAAATAATAACGATCTTACAACCACGACACGTTGCTTATTCAATTAATTGATTGAATGCAATTAATTTGAAGCGTTTTTCCCGGCGTTTTTCTCACTTAGACACTTATAACAGTGTCTTATTTGAGGTGGAGGTCCGTCAATATGATGTCTCATTGTCGAGAGGTTATAATGTTGGCGACACGGCATATGCTTGGCAACCTCCGCGTCTGCCTTTATATGGTGCGGTACCTTGTGCCATAGTTTTGCGATGTCCTTTCCCCAGTGTGCGAGCAATAGGACCTTTCGAATATATTCCAACTTGGCACTAGTGAGCTCGTGAGCGGCCTTCACAGCACCGAAGAAAAATATCTTGTCGAGACCGTTCATTTTCAAGTAAGAGAAAAACGATGTGGAAGCTTTAAAATTCTGTTACAGACTAATCCGCTTCGTGCGTTTCACGGTTTTATATATCTAAGAAGAGGAGTGATAGTGTGGAGAGGGAGAAAAATAAAACAATGTGCATCAAATTTCTTATTTATTACAAATAGCAGTCAACGCGTGATGTACATGATTGTATACATTGTGAGGAGACGCCAAATCCACCTCCTTTTATATGGTAATTTTTGTTATTATAGCGAGGACGTTCTACATTTTTATTCTTACGTCTAGAATTTTTCAATCTCTCATAATAGCTTGCGACCATTTAATCGTTTCTAACCCGATTCTCTGAGAATTTCCGACAAAAAGAAGCCAGAGTACGGCCACGAGACATATGATTGAGAAACAAAATACAATATTCGCCGCAAACCCTAGACTTGAGTGACTGCAATCCTCTAGTGTTCCACTCATAGGTATTAGAATTTCCACGCAGCCTGTTATGGTGTTGGGGGATAAGTAGGGGGTTCACATAACTGTCGGAAAAGACACCGTGGCCATTGCTGCCTACGTATAGCGCAACCCAATGCGTCCCGGCTTTCGTATGATCGTCCGTATTGGCTACAATTGCTGCAGGTCTAGACCAGTGACTTGGTATTCGATCTGCGGCAAAAACGCCTTTCGTCTGCGCCTGGACGTGTCGCAATGCGTCCCACACCTGCAGGCTGTTCATCTCCGGTTTGTAGAGGGTAAAAGTGATACCCGTACCTGGCAGTGTACTCGGAGTGTGGGCGATCACGCTGGCGATTCTTTCGTGGTGGGGGCGTTGGAGGTTGCGCCTGTGATAGTTTAGGCAATATCTCAAGTTTAGAGCGGAAAAGCCCGACCAGCTCGTCGTCTACGCGTGTCGAACCATCTGAGAACTCCAGGTCGAGACTAACCGATTCACTCGCGACATCGTCATATATACGCCCTTTGGCTATACCTTTTTTGTTGTCTTTATTATTGAGGTCTGTCCTCGTTAATTTTGTTGGTGGCTCCACCTTGGTTGACTCGTCCTTTTGGATTACCATTTGTGCAGCTGGTTCCGTATAGACCGGGCTCCGAGAATGCAATACTCCAAACCGAAGCCAGTTTTTTATGCGACAAACATTGTTCAATGCACACTTTGTCGATTCATTATCCTTACAAATTCCATGCTGAATACAAAATATTTCACTCTTAGGCATCTTCTTGAAGCTGCGCCCCTTGTAATCTTCGAGATTAAAAATTTCTCGAACAAGAATATCGCGTAGTATTTGTGCTTTTTGTTGACCGCGTGCATATACACGTAAAGCAAAACGGCACATTCTACGCAAATTTTTGTACACTTTTCCCATCGTTGTGTCCCCGTCTACCCATTCGAGTCCGTGATTGAAGCATGTTGAATAGTTGTTACTAGAGCGCACTTGATTTGGCAATTCACCAAATTCACACGGTGGTTAGACGATCCAATGACCAAAACATTCCTCTTGAAGAGTGGTAATCGCCACCTCTTTTGGTGAAAATTCGCTGTGTTTTCCGTACAGTGCTTGAATATCAACGATCACGTCCATGGCGAAAGAGGTTCAAAAAATTACTGTAGTCTTCGAGGGTGGGAGCGCTCATTTTTATACATCTCATGGAATTTCGTCTGAATGGCCAGTGGTGGGCAAAGGATCAAGAGAGGGGTGGAATTAAATGCTGCTCATGCGCTTGAGTCCGTTATAACCTGGCGAGATGAGTCGATTTCAATTACATTGTCATATTCAGCATAAACAACGCAATTTATTATGGCGGCCAATGCTTTTGTAAAGCGCACTTCGATTCTCACGCTACCGTGTTTCACCAGATACCAGTGAGTAAAACAGTTAGCCGATAAATCGGGTGTTAAATCAAAGGCAAAAAGACAGTAGCTTTTTGCGTAAGAATCGCGCGAAATATCCATTCCATCGTTTTGAAAGTGAATACATGTACCGGAGAAGAGTGTATGATAGCTCTGAACCCACTTTTCCTTCAAACTCCGGTTGTAGCGGCTTGCTTGGTATCTGGTGGCCATCCACATACAAACAGAGATGATTAATCGAATGATGATAAAAATTAAACGGGTATAATATTTTATCGCCGTTGAATGCTTTGTTGTTCACAAATCCCACGATGATTCGTTTCAGCAGTTGACCAAGTACCACGTTGTCCAACGTATCGCCCATGATACCGCTATGCATAGTGCACGCTTTAACTTCAACACGGGTGATGGGATATTTTACTGTCGTCCTCGCAAGCGTTTTAGCGTGTGCGATAAGTACCCCTGGATTTATTTTGGTCCGATGAACCATTAGTGTCGCCTCTGTAATTTGCACTTTATGCGAGACATTTGCGACCGGCGTTTCCATGAGACGAAAAACATCCTTCGAGCGCACCATACGTAGATGCACTTCAATGCCGTTGAGCAAAAACTTATCTTGATTGAAAACATCGCAGTGTAAGTGACCAAGCATATCTACAGTCTTGCCGCCTTCGAAAAATTTTGCACGATTCGTGAGGCCTGTATTGGTCGCCAGACCTGGTGAAGCGGGGAGTACATCAAAACCGCCAGGTTCATCGGCATACCACAATGATGTTGTCAGATGAGACGTCTTAGCGGCTTGTTCATAATTTAACAAGGATTCGATGCATGCTCTATATGGATAGGCGTTATTCGGCGGTGCAACGAGTTTTTGATTAAAAAACACGTCCACCTGATTGAAGAGACTACGCAGAAAATTCTTAACTGGTCCGGCTTTGTAATCAACCCCATCAGTAGACACGATTTTCACACTCAAGTTGATCATGGTGTGTGCGAGATCCAAGTATTCCTCGCCGTGGCCTGGTATGACGAATTCGAGCGGACCATCGTCAGACAACGATGAAACAGGGCTGTAGTGTATCCCTTGTGATGATTCTATTGCTATTTGGGTTGGTGGGATGGTGAATAAGTCCAGTTCAGACTTCATACACTCGCACGAGTGTGAATGTAAGAAAGACATAATTAAGCAGGACCAAAAATATCAGCAAAGTTTGCTCTTCTTCGTCTCGGCGCTGTACTTTTCTTCTTTTTCGAAACCCTCCCTTTTCGCACAGGTTTCTTCTTCTTCTTCTTCGTCTTTGTCGTCGTCTTCTTCTTTTTTGTCTGAATTCGCTCTTTTTTCGTGGCAGTTGAGCGTGCACTCACTCCTCACCGACCTCTGGTACGTATCGGCGCGCGGCCCGTTAGCGAATGGAGCATTCTCGTGGCGACAGCACTATTATACCCCGAGCCGTTCATGAGAAGTTCCATTTTCTTATCGGCTTTTCGTTGTAAATTTCCGCCTGATTCAGCGACACGGCGCCGAAGTGATTCCTTAAACGGTATGTGGTTACCGCTCACATCCTCGATAACATGCATACCGGTACGCAGCGCCTCTTTTCCGATAGCTTTAGCGCCGCGCGTCAGCAAGGGCAATACGCTTCTAAGAAGTGCACCGAGAAAAATGCCGATTCCGTGACTGCGACGGTATGGTGAACCAACATATCCGTTATTTATTCTGCCTCCACCACCGATCTGATTCTCGTAATACGCTGTATAATGAACCGTCATTTTTTGTCTCGCACAGACGTTCGAAATGAAGTGCCGACGTCAACGTCCCGCACTCGAATGCGATTGGCTCTCCTAGATGATCTCTTATATCAATTTCGATTGTGCGATTGTTCAACAATGGTAGATAATTTGGCGGTAAAAAATGTTTCACTTTTGTCGTTCCATACGAATATTGCGAAGTATCCGTGTTGATTATTCTCAAGAGAGCTGCCTGTGTGTCACCTACCGTATAAGGTACACAAATATCGCTATATACATAGAGCTGATCAGGCAATGCGCGATTTATACACGCAGGCATTACAGCATCACGGGTTTTACTTCGCGCGACATGTAGATAAAGTCTGGTCGGCGAAGGCCAGTCGTCGGGTCCGTGGTCGAATCCAAATATTCGATGTATTTTGTGCGGTAGTTTCAAAATACTTCTAGTCACATTGGGATATTGATGTTGTCGATCTTCAGAAGCAATCCCTATGTACCCATTAGCATTTTTAGAATGAACAAGTGGTAATCCTTTTTCTTTTAAACGCTTTATATTGTTTGTGGCCGTCATAAGTCCCTCGTGCGTTTTATATAGACCGAATGGTATTGTATCGTGAATATATTCGATACCTTCGTATGTCTCCTACTTTATTTTGGTATCATCTTTTTGCACATAAACAATCGTGAACGGTATGTGAATTTCCGATAAGGCCACGGCCTATTGACCATTTAGAGATATTTCGCGGGGTAATTGCGTTGTGAAACACGTTGTCGTGTTGTCTGGGAAATATGACATGCTACTGTTACTCGGCAACACAAGCGAAAAATTGCGGTCATACTGCATTTTGATTCTCTCTCTTACGTACACTCGCGCAGCGTAGCGCCGTCAAGTCAAATTTCGCGCGTTAGAAGCTGGTATCCAGCAATTAAATTTCGGTGGATATCCCACTCAACTGACAAATAGCTGTTTTTTCGAGCCACGTCCTTTAGTGCGTAGGACAGTGTCAATTTTATACTCTTCTTGCTCGTTCATACGCTTTTTATTCACAATGGTGATTTCCTCGGGATAAAAAAATCCCTTGATCGATTCTCATCGAGATCACAGAGCTCATAAACGTATAATCCTTGACGCTTGAGAACTTTATTCACACGAAAGATTTCCTCACTCCAGTTTTTCTCATATCCTTTCTCGAACATGCCTTTCGTTCTACTAATTCATACGTAATTGTCGCGGTTATATTTATACGCGTTACGGCGTCTTCTTTCACGCTGTTTCAAGGAAGCACTCTTCATATTTTTCGCCGCAATATCTGCATTGTATAACGTTACGGCTGAGGGCTCCATTTTTATCGATGCGTGTTGAGCATGAATATACGCATAAACAAGCTCTTGCAATATATCGATATAACGCCGCGTGCTGCGATGCGTAAAGTATCTCCACATACGTTCTTTCAGCATTCTGTTGAACCGTTCGACAATGGCAGCCTTTATGTCGGGATTGCGCGCAACCCGGAAAATTATATTATTTTGTTTTAAATATTTCTGAAGCTCACCCCCGAGAAATTCTTTTCCACGATCGGTCTGCAAGCACTACGCGCCAAGATTCGCTTGAAACCTAACGTAACCACGTGCACGGTTTTGTCGTGCAAAGGCTCAACCCACGCGTACTTGCTTAATACATCAATGACCATCAGCAGATAGCGAACACCATCGTTGTATTCCTTCAGTGATCGTAAATCCACCAAGTCAGCCTCCCAAACGTCGTCAATGTTGGATACGTTGTAGTGCAGGCGTGGAAACAAGCGCCGCACAGGCTTGTGAATGGTGTAAGCATCCTGCTGTGTGAGCCACTTATAGACAGGTAATATTTTTCTCCCGACGATGAGACGTCGCGCTCCCGCGTATCCTGCGGGATGCGACGCGTCGTAATAAATTTTTTCAAACGAAATTTCTATTATTTTCTCCCTCTCCTCATATCTAGATGCTTAACCAATTGATGTAAGGATTTGCGCTGTTGGGGCGGCGACGTTTGGGGTTTTGTGTACTCAATTCGTCGTCATTTTCGCCCTTTTCCACACGGTTAGCAGGAACTGAATTTTCATCGGGCGGCTGTCTTGGGCGTTTATCACTCTGTATTGATCGGGCCAAAATCCACAAATTCTCATTACCGATCAATTCATGCGGTATACCAGCACCGCGAAGGATCTCCATAAATTGAGCTCGGCCTTTCGCTTTAAATGCCTTTCTCGAGCGAACAGCGTTATTAACGAGATCGATAATATTAGCGCCCCGTATAAAAACACCGTCAATCGTCACCCGGTCTTGTTTATCCCATTTAATACGCTGCGACGTCTCCTCAGATTGTTGTATGTAATTCACCAGCGAAGCTGCTATGCGTGTATATTTCGATGGAACACTTCTCACAATAATATCGTTACTCAACTGCTGCATTGGCTCTAACGCCGAGACTGTAGCGGGCTCGAGAGGAGTAATTTTTGGTCCGACAAAAAATAAATACCGCTGCAGTACCTGTAGATAATCTTTCCATTTATCGCCCTCGTTATCGTATTTATTTGAACGCAAAATGTTAGCGAGCTCAGCATCAAGACCAATCAAATCTCTCTCTTTGTCTTTCTCTCTCTCTCTCTCTCTCTCTTCGGCATGCGATCTTAACAATAAGTCGGAGTCAAAGTGGGGGAAGTGGGAAAAGCGTTGTCATTGCGTGCGTTCGTATTGAGAGGTTGGATTGTACACGGAATTTATGCTCAACATAATTCATTCACATGTCTTTTATGCTATTTAAATGGTAACAGTTTCGATCCTTTTTTTAGCGTACCATCTACTACGGAAATAATGGAGGAGGTCGATGATGCCGACAACATCAGTGCTGTCAACGAAAATGAAGGTTGTTTCTTTTGTAACAAAGTAAGGAAAACGGTCCAAGGGCGGATACGACTGCCGTCAGTGCCAAAATCCAGACAGTGGTTGGAACTGTGAAAGACGAAGCGACTGGAATTGATGATACTTCAACTTTAGATAAAATAGCGGCTGCTGCCAAAACTGTGGAGTATAACCATTTTTGCAAACTTGAGTATTTCACGAAATGCAGAAGGATGAAAAGCCAGAAGAAATCGCTGAAAGCTTGACATGACAAACGCGATTACCACATCTCTGCGTTTGACCACGTGCGCAGTTACATTTCGTTGCACATTGTTAAAAAAAAGAAATTCCTTTTACACTCGTTCATCCGATCTTTGTATATAGAATACCTTAATGAGAAATATTCGAGCATACCAGATGATGACCGTTCAAATTTCTTTTCGACGCAGTATTTGCAAGGAAAATTTTTTAATACTTTCAACGGCAAAGTTGAATTTGTTACGATCCAAAATAAAAAAATTATAGCGCAATTTGAATGTTGCGTTCCAACGGATGTTGCTATTTTGGAAAAAATCGAAAGTAACGAGATTATATACAAAGCTGCTTATGCTGTACGATCTGCTATTTTAAAAATCCAGAAGAAGGAATTTCCGGATAAATTATCTGCGCAACATTTCATTGAAGGGCAATGCGAAGCTCTTCCGGATCCACTTTGTGATTTGCTCCAGACAATAATTTGTGGTGACCGTTCAATTCGAAAAGAGGATCGCTGTAAAAAAACTGTCATTTCGTCGATAGCATAGGACATCGTGTACGCCACTACGAATGGCAATTTGAAGACGTCAAAACACGTGTGTCTGAGAATGGCAATTAAGAGTCTCACAAACAGTAAAAAAATCGCCAAATTGATAAATCGATTCGCACATTGTCTCAGCTACACTGGACTGCTTGAATTGGAAACCGAAGCAACGTTTTCCTCAACTACTCGAGATGAAGTTTGTCCTGTGGAAATTAAAAAAAAACCCAATTTCAGTACAGGAGTCGCTTTCGACAATTACGACCGATTCGTTAAGACTCTCACAGGAAAAGATACCCTTCATGACACCGTGGGTATCATATATCAGAATACTGACGACTCTAAAGAAGAAGCATCGACATCGAGAGTTGTGCACACCGATATCGATTTGACGAGCGTTGATCCCGTTTCTGCGTCAATCTTTGAGGAAAAGGAGGAGAACGTTCGACGCTTTGCTTCCCGAAATCGCGCCTTATGGTAAAAAACCGAAAATGATTGAGGTACTTCAAACATTAGAAGCAGAGGCACGATTGAAGGTACCTGACGATGTTACGGAGTATAAGTATCTAAACCATGCCTGGATGATTTCACACGCTTTCGGAACTACCATTACGCCAATGTGGGTCGGGTTCAATATACTGACTTTCGACGATACTACTCTAGTACAGAAAGTATCATATTTAACTCCTATCAACATATCTCCTACAGATACTGGAGTAGTAAGAGAAACTTTATGCGTGAGTAAAACCATCGCTGCAGAATGTGAATCAGAGTACATACAGGTCTCTTATGATTTACAAATAGCTAAAGTTGCTTTAGCTATTCAATCTACCGAAAAACCGACATTTGACAGGGTATTCATACATCTTGGCATGTTTCATGTGATGATGGCCTATTTTAAGGCTGTCGGAAAATTCATCGAGAACAGCGGATTAACAAACGTCATGGAAAGCAGTAGAATGATTACCAGTGGTTCAATGAATGGGTTTTTTATGGGTACTAATTTCAACCGATGCAAGAGACAACATCCATTGCGTCACTGGGGTTGCAGATTATCCACTTCAAATCATTTTTGAGTAGAAGCAACATTCCGATTGATGACAGCCTTAAACAAACAATTGATAACTTCAAGAAACTTAAATTCTCTAATCCGAAGGTTGAAGACGAGCAACTGCGCCCGTTATTATACCGGTAAGAAAGTTACAGGATGAAAACCCTCCATGGAGACCATGGTAAAACAGCTCAGTTCTACATGATTTATATCAATTTAATAGATTACTATCTGATTTTGGAAAGGAGTATCCGTACGTCGAATTTTGAAATGTTTGTCTACATTCTGCCCAAATTGACGAATTTATTTTTCATATTCAATCAGCCTAACTATTTTCGTGCAATAGTACTATATCGTGACAAGCTATTGAATATAGACAAAACGCATCCTGGGTTAAAAGAAGAGTTTGAAAAAGGTAGTTTGAGTGCGAAGAGAACAAAGAAGACATTCAATCAAATTCCCATTGACTTGACACTCGAACAGACAATCAACGCGGATGCAGCTAGGAGTATTACAAGTATGGCCAACTCCATTTCTGCTCGACAAAGATGGGCAAAAAGCCATGGACTTCGGACGGCAATTATTTCTCACGTTCTTAATGAAGCTGCATTGAAAAAGAATGACGATGAAGCATCGGAATTGAAAAATAGCGTCATGGAAAAAAACCATAAAACTCTGTCCAATTTCATGACATCCATCGACGACTATATGAATCCGTTCGATCCGACATTGGACAAGGACAAGTTATTTAACATAACGAATGGAGAAGTTGCCACACCAGTCATTGATGATTTCCTTCCAAATGTCGAAAAATACGGAAACCTTGCCGGCGAAACTTTTATCTCCGAATGTAGAGAAAACCCACAAAGATATGTACTACCTATTAAAAAAAATAAAGTTCATACTTTTGCAAAGACCGTCAAAAAACGAAGAATCGTAGTTGTGGATAAAGTGAAGGAAGTTCGTTTGCAAAGAGACTTACTTGGACGTCCCCTGGCATTATCAACAAATATTGATATTGAAAAAATGCTGTGCTTTCCGGTAACACCTGTACCTCCAGCGTTTTCTCACATTGATGGAACATTCTATAAAACTGAAAAAGCTCAATTCCTGAAAATTGTAGAGCCGATGGTAATTTCTGAGGCCCCAGAAGAATTTAACATCCAAATTATCGACGGTTTTTTTCTGATAAATTCACTCAAAGAACTACCTCGGACGTTCGGTGATTTATCGAGAAAACTGTTGCATAATGTATGCTGCGCAGACGGTGAAAGAATTGATCTCATCTTTGATAGATACTTCACACCTTCTATCAAAGATGTCGAACGGATTCTTCGTGGACGAACAGAGTGCGAGTATCAAATTTCTGGACCACAGCACGTACGACCCTCGGATTCCGTCAAAGAAATAAAAAACATGCGGTTCAAAGAGGCATTGGTGACCTTCCTCATTAAACATTGGGCAACTCCGGAAATGGCGACATTGTTTGGCAATAAAATAATCAATGTCAACCATGATTATTGCTACGAATTCCGTGTTGAAAATGGAAATGTCATTCGGACAATTAATGAAGATTTATCATGTGACATGCATGAAGAAGTAGACACGAAAATAATTTTTCATGTTTGCCAAATTCAAAAACGTGCCAATGTCGTCATCCGCTGCGCTGATACAGACGTCCTCATTATTATGCTGGGAAATATGGAGTTTTTGAAGAGCCCTCTCAAGATTTGGATAGAGTTTGGCACTGGGAATACACGTCGTTATATTAACGTGACGGAAATTCATTCAAAGATGGGACCTTCAATATGCAATTCCTTGCCTCACGCCATCACCGGTTGCGACTATAACCCGTTTTTTTGCAAAGGAAAAAAAGGCCATTCGAAATACTAAACAATAGCGACGAATTTCAAAGGACACTTGTCGCAATCGGTGATGCCGATATCGAATCTTGCAAGCCCCATTGCCGCACATTAGAAGAATTTGTATGCCGCATGTATAATTTGAAAAAAACAAAAACAGTGAACGAGGGACGACGAGAAATATTTCTGAAAACATACAAGATCTCAAACCCGACGGCATCCTTCAAAGTTTCGGTGAAAAACTTTGATGGTTCTAATTTACCGCCATGTCAGGCAGAAATGAAAGAACACCTTTTGAGAACTTTATATATAACGAAAATGTGGAGGAATGCGCATAAAAACGATCTTCTTGGCAAACTCGACCCAACTGATTATGGCTGGACGTTAAAAGACGGAACATTCCAGTTTCGTTGGTTCATTGGAGAACAACTCCCAAGGACGTACAGCGAAATACTGAACGAAATCGATGATCCAGAAGATCAATCAGGTGCAAATTTTTTTTCATTTAGATCTATATTGTAAATTGTGTCTCTGAATGTTAAATTTAAATACGTTCTGTATTTTTCAGATGCAGAAGATCTCATGGATGAAGGCACCGACATTGGTAAAGAAAATGAGCGCGATTTGTCCGACAGCGGAGACGAGTAGAGACTTTGCATAGATTTATGGTTTTCCCCTCAATAATCGATAAACCTTTTTCAATTTGTAACCGATTAATATTTGTAACCGAGTAAAACAATATACGAATACTCAAGTTGTTAGTAATAACAATAATAAACCGTAATAGCCGCTTTACTATCATTCCAGAAAAAACTTTGAAAAATCATACATAAAAAAATCAGCGACCTAGACGTCTGCCAACTTTTTTTTTCTTCTCTGGGAGTCCTAATGAATCAAACGGACGCAACGAGAACGACGAACAAATGATTTAGTATAGTTTTTTTTTTACATTTTTGCAACCACGTCCCGTGATCTGCACGTCTCTGCACGTCTGCCTCTTCGATGTTTATCCTTTTAAGGATCATTCTGACCATCAGTCCAAGAGGCAGACGCGAGCAGATGATTTTTTTTTTTACATTTTTGAAGCGCTATTACTCGAAAACGCAGAGACATACGACTTTCATATACTGGACTAAATCGATTTGTATTGACATAAACTTTCATCCCCACGTTTGACAAACCCTTCATCGAGTTGCACGCTTTTTTCCAAGGTTCGTCCTGAAATGATTCCTTGCTTCGGGCCGGTCGCCTTTGCGCAAATAAAAAATTTCCGCTCTTGCTGGTAGGGACAATTTTTTTGATCCATTGATTAAGGGCATACAGTGCCCATACATTTTAATTGTTTCTCCATTTAAAATGTCGACTTTATGTTTTTTCATAAAATCCATTCCCATTAGCCCGTCAATTCCTAATGGTACATCATCTCCGAGAACAAAAAATGGGTGATTTATTTTTGCCGTAGGAGTCTCCAGCTCCAGCATGATTTTACACAATGCTCGAAACGTCGTTCCAGTGACTCCTCTGAATTCAACGATTTCGCCTTTTTTTATGACGCTGCACTGCGCGCCTGTATCCCCTTTCAATGTGAGCATCCCGCTTTTCGCATGCATTGAAGGGATAAAGAAATCGTTAGCTGTTTCCTCGGCCGTCGGAACGTTTACATTAAAAATTTTTTTCATACGTCCTTGCTGCGGATCGTATTTCTTCGTCTCGAACGCGACATCTTTAACGTCGCGTAGCGTACGTACCATTGACCTCGCAGCTGTGCTTGTATCGTTTTTCTCGTGTCTGTGGGTTACCATTCCGATGTCGAATGAGCTGAGGGTTTTCTTGTCGACTAATCCGTCCCGTTTTTCATTC
This sequence comes from Alloplasta piceator, assembly GCA_946863875.1. Classification (NCBI taxonomy): domain Eukaryota; kingdom Metazoa; phylum Arthropoda; class Insecta; order Hymenoptera; family Ichneumonidae; genus Alloplasta; species Alloplasta piceator. The sequence goes on from OX333073.1 coordinate 37,001,668, forward strand.
TGAGATTTATCTTGTTCTTTATTTTTCCCGCGTGCGTTTGACTGCCCTTGATAGTCCCTTTTTGGTCCCTGGTATTTTTGCTGTCCTCGATCCCGTATTCGATGGCGACAATCCCTTTGGTAGTGTCCTGGCTTCTTGCAGTAATGGCAGATCACCTCTACCTGATTCATACCTTTTGATGGTGCTGCGGGAAGGCTCTGTCTCCCATAGCCGGAAGTTGTACTTCTGCAGTCCTTGGCCAGGTGCCCTATCCTGTTGCACTTGTGGCATTATTGTGGCTCTTTTGTGTGTGTTCGACGGTAGATTGAATCTCCTCCTTGCATCGATTTTTCCTCTTCTATTGCGCCCTTGAGCGCCTCGCTTAAATCGGTGAAACCTCGGGCCTTAATTATTACCTGATATTCCCTTTTTAATCCTCTTTCGAAATTATGCAGAGCTAATTGACGTACATATGTTTCGATTGTTTGCTTGCCCGCGGCTGTAGCTTCGTTTATCGTACTTGCGTCGATTAGTTCCATCATTATTCCCTCAAGTCGTTGACCGTAAGCTAATACCGTTTCTCCGTGTTTCTGCTTACACGTATTAAATTCGACTTGCAACGCAGCTACTGTACGTCGCGTGCCATACAAAGCTGTCATCTGTTCCTTAAATTGTCAGAATGAATTTATCTGTTTATATCACGTATCGTTCGGGCTTTTCCTACGATTTTTGTCGCCAGTACTGATTCTAGCAACGACGCGCGATCTCGCACGGCCATGTTTTTATCGGCATAACCGAACGCTTCGATTATATCGTCTACTTCTTCCGGTTTCGATCCGTCGAACCGGGGTATGAGGCTACGGGCCTCCTTTAGGGACATGTATTCCACATTGTCCGGAGTTTCTTGTCGAGACATATTGTTCGTCTGTCCGTCGATATTTAGCAATGAAAAATTTATCGGGTTTATTTCTCGACCGCGTTCTGTTTCTACTACGTCAAAGGGGTCGCTGTCCTCTACTTCAGGGTCGAGTCCAGTTACAGTAACTCTTCTTTTCTTTTCTATAAATTTTGTACGTCTAGCGGGTACAGGAGTACGTCCGAATTCTTCAGAACTGTCTGTTGCCCTACGTCAGTTTTTTGAATTTTCAGTTGATTCTTCTACTCGATCGTAATCTAACGAATGATCGAAAAATGATTCGAGCGATCTTAAAATTGACTTATTTCCGCGTAATTTGAGTCTGTCTACTAGCTCGTCGTCAGACATATGATGTTAAAAATTGCTGGCTTTAGCGAGTTACAAAAATTTTGTTCCGTCACTTACATGTAATGTAAAGACCCAGCCGCCGAAATGACTGAATCCATGCTAACTCGCCTTTACAGGCACACGCTTACAGTAACGTCACTTACATTTATTATAAAGGAAATGACAACCGAAGTTGCCATCCCTGTGTGACCTCGCCTTTAAAGGCATACACGGCAGTAACGTCACTTACATTAATTATAAAGGAAATGACAACCGAAGTTGCCATCCCTGTGTCCTCGCCTTTAAAGGCATACACGGCAGCACAAAATCAATACGAGACACCCCACTAGGAGGTGCCTCACGCAAACCATCTCTACGCACCGGCTAGCCACCACCGGACGACATGCCGCATTTGACATCAGGAATTAGCCGCTTGGTTTCTCAGGAAACTTCACGTTACCAGGGAACGCCTCGCGGAGGCTCCTTGTGCAAGAGGCTACCACGAAGGAACGTGGTTACTCGAGCTCTGCCGCGCTGCTACCCTCGTTCTAATGGCAGCAACTTGGCCCACTTAAGGGCAATAGCTACCTCACTTTCAAAACGGTAGCTAGACTCCTTCCTAGTGGAACCTATGACTAGGCCGGTCGTGGGCGTCAAATTCCACCGCAGGAGTAAGCGCAAATGCCGGACGAACCTAGCGTATTCGTTCAAATCGCTTATCCAGGCCTCCCATCAAGTCGCTGCCCACCTTAGTGACAAGCAGCTTTGGTTGACTAATTGAGCGGGGGTGTCACTCCCCGACAAGAATAACCGTGGGCCAAGACCACAGAGCGCCCGATGTTTGTGTGAGAAACATTCGGAGCGCCCCAGTGTGGCCTCAACCGCCTGAGAGCCAAGTCTCCCAGGACCGGATCGTGAAAGGCACGCACGGGATGAACCAACAATGCTTCCGTGGAAACACTGCGGTCAACCCGTAACGTACACAGACCGTTCTCGTACTTGCCCCCAGTAACGTCACTTACAGTAAGATGAGAAGACGCATGATGATCTTGACCCTCCTTGCGTTGATTGTCTGGACTACTGATTGCCTGCTTCAGCGATGTCGTCGCTGGATACCAAGTGCCTCTTCAGGGAGTCTTCCGTTCGGTTGATCGTCCTTCCTTCCTTGATCCTCGGTCGCCTGTAGTCTTAGAGTATCTTCTTTCGTCCAGTTTCTCGTAGAATCGATATTATATCGATTTTTCGAACTGTCGGCAATCCCACCGCTGCCACCAATGTTGTGACTTCGAACTTTGACTCGACTCGAAAGAAGAAAATGAGATCCGGAATTGTGGGGTATTTGCCAATGCAAATGAAATTGCTCAGTTAGATGTAATGAAAAGTATTCGGACTTTATTGAGAAAACCAATATGAATAGTAATTCAGTAATTGCAAGTGAAGTTTAAAGATCGACCAACCGCTTCGAAGGTTCCTCGAAGACTGTCGAATTTTGTCGTGAGCTGGAGGCTCACGATTTTGGATAATCGCGTTTCGTCATTTGTACACGCGCTGCATTGTAAGCAGCGGTCAAAGACCTGCAGTTATTTGTTAGCGTTAACAAATTGAACGTTTTAGAATGTCCGGTCAATACTCTTGCTATGTGGCAATAACGTATTGTTGCTACTTGCTCGGGGTACAACACATATTATGAAACCAACCACGGAGATATACAATATAAAATATGTTAGTCATAAGGAAGTGAAATTTTTTTAATATATGTCGATGAATTAAAAATCTTAAAAAAGTAGATATGACTTTTGGAAATAATTTGTCTAAGAAAATATATGCGTATAAATTATTATGAATAAAAAATAAATAGGTCGTAAATAGTATCTTGAAAAAAATTGTTTTCAAACATTCGAAAAACCCGCGTGTGATGCCGGGTGACGTCACGCCCGAGTCTCCACGTCTAATTCATTTTTTCCCTCGAAGCTTGGTCGCAGGGATGGGCGGACTCGAATCAAAAAGTATTTAAATACATGCTTTAAATGATAAATCATTTTTGACTCGTGATTTAAACGGGCTCGGAGTATCAAGTACTTTCGGACTTGTGATTTAAACGGGCTTGGAGTATCAAGCCTTTTTTGACTTGGGATTTAAACGGGCTCGGAGTATCAAGTCTTTTTTGATTGGTGATTTGAACGGGCTCGGAGTATCAAGTACTTTTGGACTTGTGATTTAAACGGGCTTGGAGTATCAAGCCTTTTTTGACTTGGGATTTAAACGGGCTCGGAGTATCAAGTCTTTTTTGATTCGTGATTTGAACGGGCTCGGAGTATCAAGTACTTTTGGACCTGTGATTTAAACGGGCTTGGAGTATCAAGCCTTTTTTGATGTGGGATTTAAACGGGCTCGGAGTATCAAGTCTTTTTTGATTCGTGATTTGAACGGGCTCGGAGTATCAAGTACTTTTTTACTCGTCACTCCTTTCGATTAAGAGTGACAAATTCTTTTTAATTCTGAGTATATTTAAGCTTTAAATTCATTTTAATTCCTTTTTTAATCGAATTAAACGACGAAATTCATATTAATTCCTGAATATTTTTTAATTGTACCATGGTCAAATCGATCCCGGTACAACAAATTATAACTCCGCATACGGAGAATAATAATTAGTGACAAATAAATAAATAAATAAATAAATAAATAAATAAATAAATAAATAAATAAATAAATAAATAAATAAATAAATAAATAAATAAATAAATAAATAAATAAATAAATAAATAAATAAATAAATAAATAAATAAATAAATAAATAAATAAATAAATAAATAAATAATTAAATAATTTTTTTTTTTTTTTTTTTTTTTTTTTTTTTTTTTTTTTTTTTTTTTTTTTTAATACGGGCCAGTATGCTCGCGCGTAGACTCAACCAAACCAAATCCGGATTTGGTCGATACTGGCCCGTATTTAAAAAAAAAAAAAAAAAAAAAAAAAAAAAAAAAAATTAAAAAAAAAAAAAATTATTTAATTATTTATTTATTTATTTATTTATTTATTTATTTATTTATTTATTTATTTATTTATTTATTTATTTATTTATTTATTTATTTATTTATTTATTTGTCACTAATTATTATTCTCCGTATGCGGAGTTATAATTTGTTGTACCGGGATCGATTTGACCATGGTACAATTAAAAAATATTCAGGAATTAATATGAATTTCGTCGTTTAATTCGATTAAAAAAGGAATTAAAATGAATTTAAAGCTTAAATATACTCAGAATTAAAAAGAATTTGTCACTCTTAATCGAAAGGAGTGACGAGTAAAAAAGTACTTGATACTCCGAGCCCGTTCAAATCACGAATCAAAAAAGACTTGATACTCCGAGCCCGTTTAAATCCCACATCAAAAAAGGCTTGATACTCCAAGCCCGTTTAAATCACAGGTCCAAAAGTACTTGATACTCCGAGCCCGTTCAAATCACGAATCAAAAAAGACTTGATACTCCGAGCCCGTTTAAATCCCAAGTCAAAAAAGGCTTGATACTCCAAGCCCGTTTAAATCACAAGTCCAAAAGTACTTGATACTCCGAGCCCGTTCAAATCACCAATCAAAAAAGACTTGATACTCCGAGCCCGTTTAAATCCCAAGTCAAAAAAGGCTTGATACTCCAAGCCCGTTTAAATCACAAGTCCGAAAGTACTTGATACTCCGAGCCCGTTTAAATCACGAGTCAAAAATGATTTATCACTTATTTTTTTTTTAAGTTCTTTATGCCCATCCCTGCTTGGTCGTACACGGACGTGCTGAGCTTCCACGTGTATTAGTATACCTGACGGCATTGGGTGAGGGAACATCAGCCCGCGAGGGGTCGACTACTTCGGCCGCACTCGGCTCTCCCGAAGTGACACGAACGTCGTTCGCTCACAGATACGGGCTACTATCATTGTGTAACCCCCGTGCAAAGGCACAGAGAGGGGGTAACTCTTGCACGCGATCTGGCTGCGCTGCTCACATGTATTCCACGCATGGCAATTTTAAAGCATCAATTTGTGAACGCTTTAACCGTACGCTTAGGAATAAAATGTGGATTCGATTCAGTCTTCGCGGACACTGGAAATGCACTGATATTCTTGATATGTCAATTATTTAGTATGAAGACGGTATCCATTATAGTGTATTAAAATTGAGCCGAAAAATGTTAATGCTGCGAATGGAAAACAAATACTATATGATATTTATAATAGAACTGAGGTGGGCAAACCAGCGAAATTCAAAATTGGCGATAAAGTGCGCATTAGTGAATTCACATATTTATTTGAGAAAGGTTACACACCAAACTGGACAATGGAGATATTTACAATAAGTCGAGTGAGAAAAACTAACCTCATAACATAAAATATAAAAGATCATGAAAATGAGCCCATTGCAGGTGGTTTCTATGAACAAGAGCTGCAAAGTGTTTAATACCTTGATAAGTACCTCATTGAAAATATGTATCAAAGAATCGTGGCAGTCAGCTATATGTGAAATAGTTCCGCTTGGATAATTCACACAACAGTTGAATAAGCAAAAATGATTTGAAACTATTGAAGAACTAAAATGTGATAAGGACTCGCTGATTTTTTTTTGTGACCTCCATGCCCTCAGCCATAGCCAACGTTCGATGCTCAAGCCGAGCAGGCTAACACCGCCTCTCTCTCTCTCTCTCTCTCTCTCTCTCTCTCTCTCTCTCTCTTTCTCCTTCTCTCGCTTCCTTCGACTTGAATGCATCGTTCAATTAATTACGAAAAATTTCTCCTCTCTCACATGCATAAATTTGCAAGAGCTATTGTTAAAACTTATGATTAAAGACTATATGAGCAACGTACTGGAGTTCAAGAGATACCAAATATTTGCTTCGAGAATCGGTGATTCATTGAGCAATGATACGTCAGGCTGGATTAAAATTTTACTTGACAAGCTGCCACGAAATAGTGTCACGGGACAAATTATCGATGATAAAGTTCACTGTTCTGGAATAGTAACATCTATGCACATTGGAACATTGCATACGATATTGCCAAATAAAAATAAGAATTCTGTGTACGACAAACTCGCTGACGTTGGTTTGATGTTTTCTTAACCCAAGGGCATAGATTGATCCAAGTGCAGGATCAAAAATTGTTCGAAGATTTTGAAAGTCAAATGAACGAGTGTTGTCAGTTTTACAGATATATCAAAGTCATCCATGTATTATTGCGCTAAGGGCCAAAATTTGAATATGAACCCACCTCACGATTTCTTATATGCTTTTATGAGCAACTCAAAAACCGAGCCCTTGTCGGAAGTTTTACTAATTACCACGTCCATCAGCTTCTGCTTTATTCCTGAGAGAGTGTTATGCAAATGAAAAGATTTTGGTCACAAAATAGACAAACCAATTTCGTTAAGACCATGAAATAAAAACTCTCGACGATATGTGTCGATGTCCGAGTCATGAAATACAAAAAAAGTAATGTCACTGTATTCTTAAATTTCTAGCAATACGTTGGGGCTTCATTCTATCGAAGTCTATGTTATCTACAGTGTTAAAAAAATCAGAAGGAAAACGTGGATTATAAGGTTCGGCCATCATCATAAGGGTGGGCCACCATTGATTTCTTCTCGAACCACTTGACAGTTGCGAACCTGCCAAAAATTTGATGGCATGATTATTTCTCTCTCTCCCTCTCTCTCTCTCTCTCTCTCTGTCTCTCTCTCTCCCTGGTGCTTTGAGGTTTGCAGTGCAGCTAGGGTGCACTCTCTACATAGGGTACCCTCCTTCCTGTCTTATGGTATGACGAGGAACTCAAATAAGGATTATACACACGCACACACACGCACACAATTTTTTTTTCCAAAATTCATACATTTCTATATATATTTTTGTCTCAAAATTCAACATATCAAAATTATTATCGGAACATACATATTTTTTTTGTACTGTTAACATTAATGTTTTTTTTCGATTTACATTCAGCCCAAATACATAACAATATTATGAAAAAAAAATATGATTAATATTTGTGATCTCTCTCTCTCGCTCTCTTTTATTCTTCCGACCATCATCATCGCTACCAGAATATCTATTTTTACTATGTTTTCGATTTCTTGTGCACATTATTTATTCATCCATATCGTTAATAATAGCATAACCCCATAGTAGTGTGTCAGTAGAATTCAAAAGCAAGATTCTTGTATTGCCATTCCAGTTGAGAGCTAGCTTGGTCTGAGCATCAGTTTTAAAACTATGTTTTCGACTGACGATTAACTGCTGCGTTTTCAATCTGATCTTCGTAGTGAAATTCTCTTTATAATCGATTAATGTTTTCGATCTTGAAGTCGATGCTCGAATACATTTGACTCTTCTCTTATGGTTTTTGTCACCTTGGACTCTGAATGCGTATAATTTGGCTCACAAACCCGCAAATTTCTCCATCATCTTTCCGTTATTCTTATCTTTCATGAGCCCTAATATTTTTTTGGATAGCTAATTGTATACCATAGCGATTGTTGGGTGCAAAATCAGACGTATCAAATTAATGCAAATCGTCTTTATCGTAGCTGTATATATGGAGGTCGTTATGTGATACTCAGACTGTCGGTATCGGTGTAAAGTTATTTTACTCTATCGAAATTTCTTTCTTTTCCATGTAATTATTATGACAGTCGTAAAAAGACATGTCGAGAATTGTGAACTCCACATATTCATAAATTATGATTTAGCTCGTGCAGCTGTGAAATGTAGCCTTTGTGATTAAAGTCCTTGCACCAAAAGCACTATCCCATTTCATCACCAGCTTAACATGTTGATGTCGCCTAACTTTTGCCATTATCTTCCCGAAAACTGCATTATTCATGAGTTCAAAAAAGTTTTTCTCAAATTCATTGTTTGATTTTTTTACGCAGATCAGTGTCAATATCTATATACTTTTTTAGCCGTGCTTTCTGTTTGAATTTTATACACGAAATCACGTCAAGTCAGACCCTGTCTGAAATGATTTGTACACCAAGCGGCAGAGCGGTAGAATACCCCCTCTCGATGCTATATCATCGGAAAAACCCATATGTAAATAATAGTTTAATTTTATGATACTGACGATGATGAGACTCAAGACTGATTTTTTCAGGAATAATAAAAATATTCTTCCGATCGAGAACCCCCCTGATATTGAAATCTTATTTTTTATAATCTGCCAATTATCTGTGGAAATTCATAAAAAGTTTCATCATGATGAAAATTAGAGTTACCATGAACTACAATAAAAATTGAAATTATTTTTGTGTGTTTTCATTCCGATTTTCAAGAAAAGTAGAAAGCAAATATTTTTCGATCGAGAGCTCTTTATTAATATTGATGATTCTTGCAATCTGTAGATGATATACAAATGCTACGAGAAGGATTGATACGAAGATGCCGGATAAAGTATCGGGATGCAAAGTTGGATCCCTCCATTCAAGGATTCTTTGAAGTAGGACTTGCACTAGGGTAATCACAAATTTCACCCGTAGTGAGTAGCATAATTCGTAATCAGCTGAGAATAATCGACGACAAATCTCTCTACACCACGCTGCCACATGCGATTCGCGAGCGAGCTATCTACTTACGCGGCCATATTGTTGACGTCAGAATTAAGTCATACCTCTCCTTAGGTTCCCAATATCACGAAGAAATCAGATCTTTCATAGTAATGATAACTTTATTTTTTTTTAATTTTATATTTATCACGAGCCGTCGATATGAGAATTACTCACTTTACTTATATTCTGCGAATGTAACATAAATTGTATGCAAAGCTATTAGCAGTTATTTAAAAAACTCTAAAAAGAAATTAAATAAGTGGGCTGGTTTCTTCATGATATATATATTTTTTTACGGGCTTCCATATAATCTACGGATTCTGTGGAACAAAAATTAAATGTAAAAATATTGTTATTAATTCAGATGCTTCAACGTTATGAAAATTTAGATTTTTCCTAGCCGTAAACCCATGGTTTTTGGAGATTGTTTTTGTTATTTTAATTATATAAGAATGTGTTTAAGGTAAATGTCCCAATTATTGAATAGCTGAGGATCTGGGGATTGAATTCGGTGAGAAAAAAATATGAAATCAAGAAAAAGCCATCGCTTTCTTGTTAAAATGATACTTTCATATTTTTACTTTCAAAAAGTCACCCTTTAAATCATTTTTCAATGATTCCAAATAAAAAAAAAATAACAATGTGAAGCATGCAAATGTTCCAATTATTGAACACTGGAAGTGCCTGTGTCCCTAATATTGAACATGCATGTCCCGGTTATCGATCCCTCGAGAATTTTTTTTTCGTTCTGAAAATATTACTTTCGGAACAATATTAAGAAATAAGAGCGAAATCAAACACTTAAATAATCTTTTATTAATCATGTAAAAATACAAAAATATATATTTAGTCTCTTTTGACAGGTTTTTGCTTTTCGACTCGAATGTTGATTTATTTTCGTTTTCAGCTATCTCGTTTTTATGTTCCGTTTTTGGTCGATTTTGTCTCAGCTTTTTTGTTTTTCGACTGAAATATCGGAGAGCAAAAAATATTGAACATTACATTCGCATTTTTAGGTTTTATTTAGGTTCTATTCTCTTTTCACTTTTCTTTTTATGTTTATTGCACGAAAATGCAAATAAAAAATATATTTGACGATGTTAGAGTTGTTATTGAGAGAATAAAGGTAAGTTTATTCAGGAACTTACAGTTTTTGTTTGAATAAATCCGATTCACACGATCTGTCATGCGATAACTGTCTCGATGTTTTTATGGGTTCAATGACGCCATCTTGGAGAATTCGAGTATCCAATCATTGGGACACATCGCATTTTCTATGTTCCAATGATCGAACACCGTAATTTTTAACAAATAATAAATATAAAAAATTTAAAAAAAATTGTTATTTGTATGAAATTTTCTGAGGAACCTGAAACGCCTTTGCTTTTTGAGATGCGACAGTTTTTGAATTTATTATGCTCTCAAGCATGAAGGGGCACGTCCTAGCAAAAACGATAAATAGTTACCATGAGACGTCAAATCGGATCACCGTTGCTGATTAAATAATTTTTTTTTTCTATTCATTAAAGCTTTTTGGCACAAGTACAGTAACATTTAGATAGCTAAAAGTTCCATATATGTAATGAAATTTTTATAAATAAGTAAATGCATGCAGGTGAATGAGAAATTATAAAAATACAAGATAGCGTTCAATAATTGGGACCTGTTCAATAATTAGGTCATTTACCTTATATTTAAGGAAAGTAACCCTACTCAAATTATGACAATTTACCTTTTCGGGGAATTTATAATTAATATAATTGATTTTTTCCATAATGTGTTAACGACATGGAAATTTCGTTAAAATAAGCTAAGATATCTAAGAGTTTTCTGAATAATACAATATTTTTTTCTGGACAAGAGCCCTTGGAAATGATGATTACTTATGCTTTCTCATCCTCTGTGGACGGCATAGGAGTTTCACGTGAAGATATAAAAATATTTCTCGAAAACTCGGAAAGACGGTAGAAAAAAGGTTGGTTTCATCATGATATAACTTTTGAACTAAATTTCTATGTTATTCGCAGAAGATGAGGAAAAAATAAATTGCATTAATATTTTCGGGCCTTTGCACAGTGGGGCCAAATCCCAAAAAGCTGGCCAAAAGTCGAAAAATAAAGTTTCAGTTTCGGTAATTTTTAGTCGTGGGTTAGGTGGGGGAAGAGTCCGAAGGTCAAATTCTTGGCATCAGCGGGCCCTAGCCCTTATACCTGCTTTTGTACGGCAGTTGAAAGGGAGCTCTCGAGCGAGCTCGACGGGTCGTGCAGTAAATGACCATTTCAACGCTGTATTGAACAGGACGCCAAAACTTTACAATATATCCGATTCGAATTTTTTCGAATGGAATCAACAGCTAAAAGTGAGTAGAAAATCATTGTGTAACTGAAAATTAATAATAATGGTTCATGCGATAATAATAAATGAATCATTTGTACGAAAATTCACGGAAAATTACAAGTGAAAATTCTAAAAACGTAGAGAAAAGTTGATAAGTTCCACGGTGTTCCACGAGCTGACCTATCACATGTTGTAGATGGATTTTGTAATATAGAACATAGTTTTCGCAATATAAAACATGGTTTTCTGAATTTCGTACATTAACGACGCGGAATGTCTTTCTTGAATTGAATCTTTTTCTTGAATTTTATTGCGGTCTTCATTGTACACTGAAATACATTGGCACCCATCCAAGCAGCGTGTCGCGGTCGGTCGAGTTGAAAAGCGCTATATCTATATATGAGGGATTCTCTGTCAACTCAGCCACTTTTTTCCGACCATCGAGCGGAATATTTGAAATAGTTTTTACGTTCCGGTAACGCTGATTTTTTACCAAAAAATGGAATGATTATTTTTTTATTCAAAAAAGGCCACTTTTTTTGACTGGAAAGATTAGTCTTTCAGTATATTTGACGATATCGCTAAAAGATCACTAGAGTGACACGGATCGAGGTTCTAGGGTAAAAAAATAAAACCACACAAATTAATTGTTTTTTCTGACGAAACCTGTGGCTGAGTTGACAGAAAATCCCTCATATGCCTCTTAGTTATAAGGTTAAGCCCCAGAGGGGAGAGAATATCAGAGAGTTTAATGTATTGAGTTCTATGGACCGTAATTCTTTTTTATGCATATTTTATTTTTATTTTCAAATTATATTTAAAAATAAATAATAGAAACGAGGTTGAATATGGAATTATCCATCTATATAGATATAATATTTTTCAATTTTAGAATTAGTCGCTGATGAGCGTGGAGGATGTGGCTTAACAAGGAAGGAAATTTTTTCGATCACGAAAGGTCACCTGAGTGGAGGAGTGCCTGAAACGTATGCAATAATCGAAAATTTTGTGTCCACAAAATTGCAACGCCCCTCCGTTCTATCAGACAATGCAAAAACTGACCTTCGCAAGTTGTTGCACCTTTTGCATAAAAAGTGGCAGCACGCATCAAGACATGAAGAGAGATTTCTGCAACAATATTCTGAGTGGTTGAGCGTGTTTGTTTCTTTCGAAGAATCAAAAAAATCTTCGGAAAAATCTGCAAATTTGGGTCGGCCTTCTTCAGAATTTGTAGAGTCTAGTGACCGTACAAAACGAAGGAGGACTGAAGAATTACTCACAAGAAATACTACGGACGAATTAACGTATGCTACCCAAATGAGCCTTCGATCATCCGGGAAATCAGATGCTGCCAAAATTGTCCCTGATGTGGGACTGGGGAGCCCATCTCGAGCTGAGAAGTATAAGGAGTCCATAGATACCATTCGAGAAACGACTTTATCTGTGGATGCTGCTTTGTCGCTCATAGTCGAACCAAAATTATCGAAATGGCAATATCAGCAGCTTCGGAATAGGAGCAAAGAGCAGAGCTGTAATTTATTTCCGCCGTATAAATTGCCATATGAAGCCAAGTTCAAATGTTATCCGCCTAAGTCAGATATTTCTGTTAATGAATGTAGTGCTAAGGTAAAATTGCAATCTTTGCTGCATCACACAGCTGATAGAATATTATTGACACAGATGGATGTTGTCAAAAGTTTGTCGGCTGAAAATGTTTGCAGCTCAATTTTAATTTGTAAGTGGGGCTGCGATGGCACTTCCGGCCAAAGTACGTACAAACAAAAGTTCACCAATCAGAGTAATAAATTCGTTGAACCCACCATGATACTTATTTTTCACGAATTTCAAGCGCCTAAACTATGAGCAGGTACTTTCTCGACTAGGGTTAAATGTCGCTAGTAAAATTCTGATGAGGATGATAGCTTTTCGTAGAAGTAATACGCTACTGGCATCACAGTATTCATTTTATCTAACCCACCGTTGAAATTATTTATCTGTAATTTCGTGCACTTATCTTTTCAAATAGTGCTTATTAAACATGGGCTACATACTGTCGAGATAATTCCAATAAAAATTAAAGGCCTGTTAGTTGAAGCAAGATTAAATTTCATTTTTGCTTTTTGCTATTTCCACTCTGATTTTTGAGACATTTTATGCATTTTACTTATCAGTTGAGACTTATTCAAAGTAAAGTAGATACTACTGAGAAAGTTCTCCTATAAATTATAGAGATTTTACAAAATAAATATTCATCCGATCAGCATTACGTCACCATGGATTATGACAGTTGCCGTTCATTTGTCTACTGCTTGGTTCAAGCAATCTCAACAGCAGACTGTCTTTTGATGGATTCAATGAAGTCTGGTCATCGAAGTTTCGAGCGTCGAGACGCTGTCACTGTCACTGCTCTTATACAGGGCTCTGATTGTTGAACTTTAAACGCTAATAACTTGGAAACTACTTAACGGATCGCATTTTTTCTGGTGGCATTTTACTCGGGCGATCAGCCTGCGCTACGTGATGCTAACCGTATGCGACGGAAACGTTACTCCCTGTATATACCTGTATATATCTGTATATACCTGTAAATACATATATATACCTATATGTACCTGTATATACCAGGATATACTTGTAAAAACCCATGTTCACCGGTATATACATGTATATACCCGTATATACCTGTATATGGGTCATTCTACGTCAAATCGACCACTTTTGAACCCGACCCCTTTCGATTTGGCTGAAAATTTTTGTCTTTTTTCTACCCTATTTAAAACATTTTTCAGGAAATTTTCAAATTTTTTCACCGGACCCAAAAAAAGTCATGAATTACTTAAAAAAAAGGCTTTTGTTTTTTTAAATAGCTATAACTTCTTCAAAAATTAACGAATCTGAACGTTTTTTTTCAAAAAATTTTCTTTTTCAAATGTACTCTTCGAAAAAAAATACGAAAACATTCAAGATATGAAATCTTTTGTTTTTCGAGGAAATTCTTCGTTTTCTCGGAAGCGCATTTTTCATTTTATTTTTTTTTTACTAAAAAAAACTTTGTTCAATTCCGGAAAGAATGCTGCTCAAATTGGAGTCGGAGGAATTTTCCTTCTATTTTTTTTTGTCGATTGGAATTTTTTTTCTTCGCAACTGGGCTTATTTCACAAAACACACCACTCTGTAAGTTTTTAAGGATTTATAAAGGACTTGAGAGTTTGAAAAATTGAGAAGAAAAAAGAATCGAAAGTGGCAATCTGCGAAAAAATTTTGATTGTTTTCAAAAAGGTTAAAGAAGAAATCGAAGACACCTATATATAATTTTTTTGCATTTTTTTCAAAAACTATCCAAAAACAAGAAGAATGAAAAAAATGGCCATATAGGCCTATTTCTGACCAACCCACAGGCTTTTGAAATATAGAGAATTCAAGTATTAAATTAAATACTGAAGAATATAGAACATGTGAAATTTTTAAACGCCAAAGGAAAATAAAATAGTTTTCGAATTAGTATTAAATAAATGTTTACTAATCGTATTATATAACCAGGAAGTCCTTAGTAGAAATAATTAAGCTAGACTATAAGCTCCGTCGTAAACACCGTTAAAACATTTTCTCAGATTCAATTTAGAATTACTAAAAAATCATCAGAAAACGTAAAAAATGTATACTAAATGATAAGAATTTTTTTTCAATCATAGAACAAATATGAAAAGCCAAGACGGGCCAAAATTAAAAAATGGCAGATTCAAAATGATATGCGTTGGATGTTTAGGTTTCTTCTAGGAAATAGGTTTCTTCCATTTCGACGCTGCTTACGAAAAGTAGCACGTTTCAGATTTCTTACGAAGACTGGCATGTTTCGATTATCCACGAAAACTAGTATGTTTCGGCTTTCACCGCGAAAACTAGCACGTTTCAATATTCACCGCGAAAACTAGCATGTTTCGGATTTTGCCACGGAAACAAGCATATTTTGGATTTCACCACGAACACGGGTACCTCTAAATTAATATGTTTTAATTAATAATAATATAATAATCATGTTGCGATCAGTATAATTAAGATTTTCGCGTATGCAAGAATGTATTTTTACACGTCGAGATAAATGAAATATCTTCGAAATTATGCTGTCGATACAGATCTTACATAAATAAATGCTTTTTTCACATTTTCTTTACAGATACATTGAATTTCTTCCAGATATTTTACTGAATATATATAAACTACGGGTCCGTGCGGCTTGGGCGCTACGCGCCCTTGCATCGCAAACCCAAACCATCAAACCCAAACCTCCAAACCCAAACCTAGAACCGAGCGGGGTGAAGTTGGCCATGGAATCGAGGCTCGAGCCGGGTGAAGTTGGCCATAGCCTCGATTCTTGTACACAGCGGCGGCGGCGGCGATAATTTTATATAATATATAGAGAGATATCTATATTATTATAAATATTTCGCCGCTGCCGACACCGCCACCGGGTACAAGAATCGAGACCAAGTAAAGTTGACCACAGATTGAGCAGGGTGAAGCTTGCCATGGAATTAAGAACCGAGCCGAGTGAAGTTGGCCATGGAATAGAGACTCGAGCAGCGTAAAGTTGGCCATGGAATCGCGACTCGAGCAGGGTGAAGTTGACCATGGAATCGAAAATCCAGCCGAGAGTTGGAAGGGTGGGAAGGGGTTGGGGAAGGCGGTGGGCGGGGCGTCAGGATTTGGGTTAGAGTCGAACCTCTACGACGCACAGTGGGGGAAAATCCCAAAAAGCTGGCCAAAAGTCGAAAAATAAAGTTTTAGTTTCGGCAATTTTTAGTCGTGGGTTAGGTAGGGGAAGAGTCCGAAGGTCGAATTCTTGGCATCATCAGGCCCTAGCCCTTATACCTGCTTTTGTACGGCAGTTGGAAGGGAGCCCTTAAGCGAGCTCGACGCGTCGTGCAGTAAATGACCATTCCAACGCTGTATTGAACAGGACGCCAAAACTTTACAATATATCCGATTCGAATTTTTTCGAATGAAATCAACAGCTAAAAGTGAGTAGAAAATCATTGTGTAACTGAAAATTGATAATAATAGTTCATGCGATAATAATAAATGAATCATTTGTACGAAAATTCACGGAAAATTACAAGTGAAAATTCTAAAAACGTAGAGAAAAGTTGATAGGTTCCACAGTGTTCCACGAGCTGACCTATCACATGTTGTAGATGGATGTATTATTGAATGGAAAACATCGAAAATGGCTGCGCTTAGCTGCGCGCGTGTCATTGCTGAGAGTTTTTGCAATATAAAACATAGTTTTCTGAATTTCGTACATTAACGACGCGGAATGTCTTTCTTGAATTGAATCTTTTTCTTGAATTTAATTGCGGTCTTCATTGTACACTGAAATACATTGGCACCCATCCAAGCAGCGTGTCGCGGTCGGTCGAGTTGAAGAGCGCTATATCTATATATAAGGGATTCAGCTATATCTATATATAAGGGAACTCAGCTACTTTTTTTCGACCATCTCAGATATGCCCCATAATTGGTTATATCAAAGTGCTACTAATTTGTGAATTTCTTCACATTTTTAAATTAAAAATTTTACAAATCGCCGTTTTCTTTCCAAATGAATATATCTCGGAAATTTGAAGTAATTGAAAAAAAACGTCTGCACACAAAAGTTGTAGTTTTGTGTTAGCATTCGAGCGGAATATTTGAAATAGTTTTTACGTTCCGGTAACGCTGATTTTTTACCAAAAAATAGAATGATAATTTTTTTATTCAAAAAAGGCCACTTTTTTCGACCGAAAAAATTAGTTTTTCAGTATATCTAAAGATATCGCGAAAAGATCACTAGAGTGACACGGATCGAGGTTCTAGGGTAAAAAAATGAAACCACACAAATTAATTTTTTGTTCTACCGAAACCTGTGGCTGAGTTGACAGAGAATCCCTCATATGCCTCTTAGTTATATGTTTAAGCCCCAGAGGGAAGAGAATATCAGAGAGTTTAATGTATTGAGTTCTATGGACCGTAATTCTTTTTTATGCATACTTTATTTTCATTTTCGAATAATATTTAAAAATAAATAATAGAAACGAGGTTGAATATGGAATTATCCATCTATATAGATATTATATTTTTCAATTTTGGAATTAGTCGCTGATGAACGTGGAAAATGTGGCTTAACAAGGAAGGAAATTTTTTCGATCACGAAAGGTCACCTGAGTGGAGGAGTGCCTGAAACGTATGCAATAATTGAAAATTTTGTGTTCACAAAATTGCAACGCCCCTTCGCTCTATCAGACAATGCAAAAACTGCCCTCCGCAAGTTGTTGCACTTTTTGCATAAAAAGTGGCAGCACGCATCAAGACATGAAGGGAGATTTCTGCAACAATATTCTGAGTGGTTGAGCGTGTTTGTTTCTTTCGAAGAATCAAAAAAATCTTCGGAAAAATCTGCAAATTTGGGTCGGCCTTCTTCAGAATTTGTAGAGTCTAGTGACCGGACAAAACGAAGGAGGACTGAAGAATTACGCGCAAGAAATACTACGGACAAATTAACGTATGCCACTCAAATGAGCCTCCGATCATCCGAGAAATCAGATGCTGCCAAAATTGTCCGTGATGTGGGACTGGGGAGCCCATCTCGAACTAAGAAGTATAAGGAGTCCATAGATACCATTCGAGAAACGACTTTATCTGCGGATGCTGATTTGTCGCTCATAGTCGAACTAAAATTATCGAAATGGCAATATCAGCAGCTTTGGAATAAAAGCAAAGACCAGAGCTGTGATTTATTTCCGCCGTGTAAATTGCCATATAAAGCCAAGCTCAAATGTTATCCACCTAAGTACGAATAAACTCTTCCAAAATTTTTTTAGGGCTTTGAGGAACTTCCATGTAAATATTTTCCTCTAACATACCGTTTACATGAGCTATTGTGACATCGAATTGTTGAATGTTCATGTCGAACTTGACAAGTAAAGCCGTCATGATTCGAATCAAGCAAAGTCCTGTCACCGCCGCGAAAGTTTTGATAAAGTCGATTCCGGAATGTTGAGAAAATCCTTTTGCAACAATCCTCACCTTTTTCTCTAACGTTCGATCTGAATTATTTTTATTTCGCAGAATCACGTGACTTCCAACGACTCCCTGATTTTTTGGCAGATCGACTACGTTCTACGTATTATTTTTCATAATTGATTTTAGTCCGCTGCCATAACTCGGAACCATTCGCCTGAATCAGCACTGTTGACAACTTCGCAAATTGAGGTTTCTGCAATACAAAAAACACATTCGATACCCGTCTTAACGTTTGGGTTTTCTTTTATTGCATTAACCATTTAATACTCCTTTCGCGGCCTCCCTCTTAATCCAGTCATTATTTTATTTGGTCTTCCTGGACCTTGTCTCGGTGCTTCTCTCGTTTTGCTTCCTCGCAGTCTTCTTCTCTGCTTTTTTCTTCTTCTTCAAAGTCTTCGTCGTTATTTTCGATATTTTCATTGTTGTATTCTCCGATTTGATTCAGCGGCGCTTCAGGCAAATTATTCTCAATTCCTTTCAATGAGAATTCGATTTCTCTAACTTTCGAGATTCTTTGTGTTTTTCAAGAATCATGGACTCGTCATTATTTCTTTCAAACGAATTGTACGAATTTTCTTTGAATTGTACATCTTGCGTAATAACGATTTTTTATTCTTCCGTTATCTGGACTCTGTATGCTTTTGATGTCTCCGAATAGCCAACGAAAATTCCTTTTTTCGACCGAGCGTCGAATTTTTCATTGCCCGACTCCCTTATTAAAGTTACGACTCAGGAATTAAGGTAAGTTACAGTTAAGGGTCTTCAAACTCCATTTCCTCTTAAGAGATCTTCCATATTTTTGCTCATTTATTCCTCACCGTCGTCGGTTTCCAAGAGTTTGATTTTCTTTTCCGTTGGCATTGCCGCGATCGCATTATATTCTTTAAGAAGATTACAAAATTCCATCTTTCATCTCAATCATTCGCACTTCGCACCATTTCGAGTAATCATTCATGAAAATGACGAAGTATCGCGCATTTCCATTCGATGCGACTGTCATTAGTCCACAAATGTCCGAATGTACGATTTTCAAAAAGTTTGGAACTTCCTTCCGTTTTCTTCGGATATGTTCTTCATGACGCATAAAAATCTTATCATCTTTCCGCGAAAATTAATATCGCAATTTATATCCGCCGAAGAATTATTAGCGAGATTCAATTTTTGATTTTTCGTTTCAGTAATCTCAATTGAATTTTCTTCATCTTTACATAAATGCGAAGTGCATCAGCTATCAAGACACCAGTCTTCGTTAAGACTTTTCGATTTCACTTCGAAAGCTTGCTAAGAAAGATTTTTATATTGCGTAAAAAGCTTTCCACTGTATTCGCGTTGTTGCAATTTACTTATGTGACCTTTCTTTCCACATCGACGGCACTTGAATTAAAACGGCTCCTCTTGTTTCATGTCCGTTCTAACGCTTGTCGAATCTTTATTTCATTTTTTGATAAAATTTTCGTTCGCAATCATTCCTTCCGATGAAATGATGTATGTACCGTTTTTCGAGCATCTGCCTTTTCAACGATTTTTTGTCTCATCTGGAGTCAGAAATTCACCGCGCCACTCGATTGCGCGACGAAAATGCTTAAAACTCAAAGGAAGGCTATATAATAATATAATTCTTAATAAATCTGGATTGATGCCCATAGACACTTAGTTCCGTTTATCTAATGTGTCGAAAAATTTTCGAAGATGATTTCTAACGTCATAGTTATCGTCCATCCGATGCAACGTTAATCTTTTCGGTAGTATTTAACCCATAAATCATTTGATGTAACGCAAATTTTTATCTGCATCAATTTGCTTGAATTTATTGATAAAATCACGTCTGATTTTGCCTTTCGATCTTCGTTTTCCCACGTTGCTATTGCTATTGCTATTGCGACTTCGTTTCCAGCACCAGGAGCGGGTTTCCTTTTTCGCCTGTAACGTACGACCATGCACCTTTTTTTATCAACAGAGCTTCTATGTTCTAAATTGTTTGTCCATGTATTGTCGTACGAGAAACACGAAAATATCGATGAAGTGTGCGTCAAAGAGCTTATAAAAAATAATCATATATCGATAAAAGAGACTGTAAGAGTTCGGATGGATTCTTTCTCTTTCTCAATTATAAATAAATTAATATAAACGTTTAAACGAAATTAACCTGTATCGTCTATTACACATAACCTTTCTCCCGTAAAATACGATTAAGAAGATAACTTACCGACACACGGTATTTACCGACCGACGATAAAAAAAGAACTGTTTTACCGACCGTAAGATATCCGAGGAAACTCTAGTCACCTGGCTACCAAGACACGTGCTTGCACGCCACTTCTGGCGAGGGTGGTGGCCCAGTGTAGGAACCAATTAGCGCTCGGGAAATTTGCGAGGGTGTAAGGCCCCATATATTGCGCTATACCGGACAAGTGAGCAGTACGGGGACCAATCACCGCTCGGAAAATTCTGAGGGGGAGGCGACCAGTACGGGGTCCAATCAGCGCTCGGGAAATTTTCAGGGGGCGGGGTGACCAGTACGGGGACCAATCAGCGCTTGGGAAATTTTGAGGGGGCGGGGTGACTAGTATAGGGACCAATCCGTGCTCGGGAAATTTTAAGGGGTACTACCCCCAATTCGTCTGCGTCACTCTGGTGGGGGTGGGTGACCAGTATAGGAACCAATCAGCGCTCGGAAAATTTTCAGATGGTGGGGAAGGGGGCGTGGCTAAGGGGTGGGGAGACTAATCACAGACGACCATAAGGCCCAAAGTGGTGGGGGTCCGTGCCTGGCAGGGAGGGGGCGGGGCCAGAGGGAGAGAGGTGGGGGAAGGACCCGGTCTCCCTATCCTGGTACTTTACTACTTACGTGCCGTCGGTAGCCACCCTAATTTTCACAAAAATTTAATCGAACTATGATGGTAACCATTTTTTTCTTGAATATAACATTATTGAGGCTTTTTAAATAAATCCAGTGTCTTACAGTTGTTACCTTCAGTCGATGAGGCAGGAATCTCAAAATGTGCGAAATTAAGCCGATAAGTGATGGAGAAACCAGACAATTATTAGCGCTGCATTCGTCTTGGACGCTTACGCGCTTTCTGCACGTATGCATAGACATATAAAATGCTACAGAATGTAGCGCATGAAACGTCGAAAATTTAACTCTTATGAAAACGTTATGGATTTGCGATGGGCGTAATAGAGTAATAGATCGTGCAAAAGAGTAATGAATCTATTACAATTGTAATAGACTGGCAACACTGCATAGGGAATCTCTCTCTATCTCTGTCTCCTAACTCAGCACCAAGAAGACTAGAATAAATAAAGTCAACTAGCTGCTTTTTGAGTGGTGGGGGTAGCACAAAATACTTGGGCAGCAGTAGAGATGTAAAATGACAGTCACTTACAACTTTGGTCAAATGTTGCAAAAATGACGGTCATTTGACGGTCTTGTGACGTCACTTTCTTTTAAGTACATTTTTCAAAATCAAAATGACCGTCATTTTTTTAGCGTCATTCGTCTTCGCCTAATGACGAAATTTCGTCTATAGAGTAGTAAAATGACGGTTATTTTTTTAACGTCACAAATCAGTCATACGTTTTGTAAATTTCTTTCACGAAATTCGTGTAGATTAAACTGATTCAAAAAAGTGACTATTTTTTGTTTTTTGCAGTTACATATTAAATACTTTCGGGAATGTTAAAAAAGAGCCAGTTCAAATTAGAGCTCTCAATAAAAATATTTAGCGGCAGCACATTGCATATTTTGATTTCCCATTTAAATAACACAGGAACAAAAATTTTTTAACTTCGGTATTTCATATCTCGGTTTCAAATCAATGTACAAAAATGAACGACACACAGTATTGTAGAAAATTGAACGCTCTACAAAAAAGATCTCTTGGTTTTTTTTCGATAAACTCACTCCTTCAAAAGTTATTCACGTTCCAATAAATATGTATATTCGACTGTGAATATGGGTGAACTTATGTTGGTAATTTCTTTACAAATTAGGTAATGTATGTTAATGCAATTTTAATTTTTGTTTCAGAAAAGTGTTTACGATATTTAGTAATAATTTTCAACATTTTGCCGGAAACTAAAAAAAAAAAAAGTGAAACATACTCTAAATTCAACTTTAACCTTGAACTTAAAGCCGAGATATGAAATTTCGAAGTTGAATTTTGTTTTTTCCTGTTTTATTTGAGTGGGAAATCAAAATATGCGATGTGCCACTGCTAAATATTTTTATTAAGGGCTCTAATTTTATCAAGCATCCTTTTTCATCTTCCCGAAAGAATTCAATATGTTACTGCAAAAAACAAAAAATAGTCGCTTTTTTGAGTAATTCTAGTATATATAGTTGTAAAAAGACGGTCATTTTTTTAAGGTCACAATTTTTAGTCGCAAATTCTGTAAACTTCTTTTGTGTCATTGCGGACGAATTGGTCGTCACAAATTGGTCATTTCTGCACCCAGTCATTTGACGGTTATGCGTCGGTCAAATGACGAGCCTTGTGACCAACTCACATCTCTAGGCTGGAGGCTGTTCCACTCTTTGACCTGCAAACTGCGCTCTACAGTACTGCGCACATGATGCGTCGTAGTTTCCTCTCGCGCGCACTGCAATATATTACTACATTTCAGTGCTCACGCGAGACCGACACGCCATGAAGATATACGCAAGCTGCGCAGTGGTATAAAAGTGCGACAATGCGCAATTTGTACGTCATGGAGTGGGGCAGCCTGCTGCCCAAGTATTTTGTGCCACCCCCACTCCTCGAGTTGACTCTCCTGTATTCTAGTCTAGTCTTCTTGCTTGGAACTATGCGAAAGATAGGGAATGCGCGGTCCGTCTATGATTACGACGATCGTGATTTTTCACAGAACGATTTTTAGCACAACGAATTCCCACTGCCACGAGCCAATCCCAACCGATGACACAGTTTCTATGCTCAGTGATTGGCTCATTGTCAGACGACAAAGCAAAGCACACAGAAATATATCTTCGCACCAACTAACCAGTGCTGCCCATATATGTAATATTAGGGTCCATATTCGGCAAACTCGGCGTAGATGGCGCCAATGTTCTTGGCTCTTTTGCCCGCGCAAAATCAAATTTCATTTTTAATTTACCATTTAAAATAACCATTTTTTTTGGCAATGACATACGCAACACTTCGTCATTTTTAATTCATTTGTTTTTCCAAATAATGTTTATTGGACAAGAGCACGGATACAACGCATATGAGAGGTTGCAATAAAGTAAGGTTATGTTAGCCCCACTATACACATGATACTGACAGGCGGTAAATATGGACAACTAATAGATCTACGCTTATATTTGTGCAATAATAAAAATATATTCATGTTGTCCATAATTTGACAATGCGTAAATTGTCAATTAGAAAGAGGAACGAGTGAATTGATAACAAATTCATTTAATGTATGTTGTCCAATTATTAAAAATCAATTTGAGAATTTAATCTTCCCGCTTCTGCGGAACCAGTAGCAGTGAAAACCCTAATGGCTAGCGCTGGCCGTGTCGAAAACAGTACGGTGCAGACAATATCGTTCTCTCGCTCGTGGCTCACCAGAATGACTTGTGATGCGCAATCGTGAAGGAAAGCGGGAGTGCATCAGCCAATCACATTTATATACATAGACCTTATACTCCTGGACCGCGCATTCCCCATCGGTTCCCATGGTGTCGAGTTAGGAGAAAGAGACAGAGGGAGATTCCCACGTGCGTGACAAGGACGACAATGCCATAGTTGAGTGAAAGGTGCCTTCATCTAGTATTGCCGATTTGCTGTCCTTGTCTGGTAACTCGGCACGCGATGCGCAGTCCAGGTGTATAAGGTCTATGTTCATATATCATGTCTCCGTAGTGGGTCGCGCGTGCGCAGAATAATCAAATCTGTTCCGCTCTGTCTCGCTTCATCCATATATGGAACAATCATGTGTCGCCGTCAGCTTTCCGGTCGATAATACAACGGAATTACGGTTCGCCGATTGGTAGCGCGAGTTACGCGATACGCGAAGAACATGCTGTCGGAAGCCACCCCAATACTCCCATATTGCTGGGAGCCTACGCTTCCCTGTAAGTGGTAGGTGAAACAAAAAAGAGAGACAGAACACTTAAACTGGGGCATACTGCGCACGCGCGACCCACTACGTAGGCATAATCTAAAAATGTTACTGGCTGGGGCATTCCCGCTTTAATTCGTGCTTGCGCATTGCAAGAGCCAAAGAGGGAGAGAACGACATTGTCTGCACCTCAAAGTGTTCACAGAGTTTCGGTCAGCGCTAGCAATATTACATATTGCTAGCGCTGACCGAAACTCTGTGAACACACACTTGTATTACATATATTACATATATTATTACATACATGGCTTTGTCGGTGTCCCCACCACTTTTAGGGAAGCATAGGCCGCTAGCAATATAGAAGTATTACATATATGGTGCTGCCCGAACGTGGGTAAAAGTTACCCCCACTTTGTGACCCGCTCCCATAAGATCTTATGCGCGAGGGTCACAAAGTGGGGGTAACTTTTACCCACGTTCTGGCAGCACTGCAACTAACAACAGATGAAACAACCATGTTTCTACATACAGGTCTGGGCACTCGTCCTAAAAATCCGTACCCTTGACCCACCCGATTCAAGCAATGTTCTGCCACAGCGCTAGTGTCGAGTAGGGTTCGTTACTATTACTATATATTTGTAATATATAGTGATACACATTTCAGTGACGAACCCTACTCGACACTAGCGCCGTGGCAGAAACTGGCATAAATCGGGTGGAATTCGGTTACGCGTGCGACTGTGTAAAAGCCGAAGAGTGCCCAGACCTGTATGTAGGACCATGGAAATAACTAAGGCTGGGTTCACATACGCGCGGTGGCGCGGTAGAGCGTAACCAATCAGAAAGCCTACAAACCTGCTCCGCAGGTTTGGACGCTCGCTCCGCAGAAAATAGACTTTATAGTCCAGGCGACGGTCGTACATACAGGTCTGGAAACTTAGCCAAATTTCGAGGGTGGGGGTACCTGGCTTATCTAAGCACGAGGATAGTTCGTAATTCCGTCACTACTCGTCTCTGCGATCTATGCGCTTTCTGGGTATTCCCAAGCTTAACCTCAAAACATGAGACAGAGATTGAAAAGCCATAGCGCTGTCTCTATCGTACTTCCCCCACCCATCGTCAGCATGCCAGAGTTTAGATCGCAGCGTTCACAGTGACAAATATATGAACTACACGTCTGGCATCGATAAGCAAGGTACCCCCACCACGGGAGTTTCCGGACCTGTATGTACGACCGTGGTCCAGGCAATCTTTCGCAAAAAAAAGCGAAATCTACATGAGAGCGCGTAATTTACGTAGTTAGAGTCTGATTTGTTGAAGGGGTGTGTTCTGAGCATAATGGCGGATTTAGAGGGCCACTCGAGTGTCAGCGGCGCCACCATCGCAAGAAACGCATAAAATTCAATATCTCGAGAACAGTTCATTTTAGGCAAAAAACTGTAGAGATCAATGGAGATGAGCGCCAAGCGGGATGCAAAAAACCTATGTTTGCTGCACGGTCGTACATACAGGTCTTGCAACGACGGTGGTGGGGGAACGTCAGACTTTTGAAGCCTTTTTAAATCAATGTATGGCCGGTAGGTGCGCCACGCTAGAGCGGTGTCCGGTGCGAGTAGTATCTTCTGTCTCTTTCTAACTGAGCGCCCTAATATAACCCACACCGAACGATAGTAGCGACACGCAGCGGCGTCGGCGCGATCGAAAAACGCCTTTAAAATTACTTTGAAAACCGTAGCATTGAAAGGGATCTGCCTTGCAAGACCTGTACACACGACCGTGGTTTTCTGATTGAGCTGAAGAAATCGGACGTAGGTAATATATTTGTCATTACCAGGAGGATTTGTGAATCCACTTCATTGATAAATGTCAACCTCATAGTTAAAACAGTCCCAAACTGATGGGAGTACAAAAAAGTTTTATATTTAGTCTCATTGCATACAGTCACTTTGTCTATGAATACAGAAGGTTGACTACAAGTGTATGTATAAGGCATTTATTTATTTATCAGCTCGCGATTATAAAATTCTTTCTTACTTGAGGAATAGCAGGTTTCACCATCACCGTTTCTTACTTTGTTTATGTTCTTTTATTTAAAAACATTTTTAAAAATAAAATGTTTTCAATTGACAGCTGCATACATTTACACATGGAGAAGCATATCTTACATATATGATTGTACAGCAAACATTAGATATACTCATTAACATGTTTAGATCAGCGAATAAAAAAATAGTTTTGTCGATACCATTTTTTATTGACCGCTTGTTATTAATCAATGTGAGAGAAAACAAAAACGATATAAATTCAACATCATTTTTACATTTCATAAAAGGTAGGAAAGACTTTTTGCTGCTTAAATACCATCATTCATACATTTACATAACAAAAGGGAGCACCTTGATTTTCATCAAACTGGAACAATGTGAAATGATGACGGTTAGCAATAGCAGCATTTTTTGAAATTCTGACTTTTCTCAAAATAATTTGCATCACAATTAAGATAAAATGATAATCATAGTATAGACAGAAATTCCTTATATATCCACTATATCTTTATTACCTACGAATTTTTTTGGACACTTTGCATCGAGTATTATTACTTTCTATCATGAAAATAAATAGACCGATCTCCTTTATTACAACTTGGGCTGCCTTACCGTTTTGATTATCCCTTATACTGAAATATTAAAACTGCAACACACGTGACAAAGCGCAAGCATAATTTAATATGTCTTTTCACCAAGAGATCCATGTATTGAAGGAAAAATACTTTATTGAAGGCCACATAAGTGTGAAAATTCTAAGGGCGGGTTGTTCCAACCTCGAGTCATAGCTGTACCCGCTCGGTACCCTGTATATAAGCCATAGGATACATGGCGGGTTAACTAGAGGGGTCCGTTTTTCAATGCAGTTTTGTATATTTTTTAATCGTCTTGTCTATTTTCATTTTAATATTCGACAGAGACAGAACGATGAAAAACTATGTTTAAGAACGCACTCGAGATTGGAACAACCCAGGGGGCTGACATTCCCGGATTTTCATGTCCCCGTTAGTGACGCCGCGTAAACTAATCCACCATGCGGTGCTAGTAGTCACCTGCAAAACTCCTACTTCCCCCGGTCCAGTCGCGCAGCGTCGGAATCGTCTGCTTAATTCGTCTGCGCACGCCTCGCGACGAAAAAGATGACGACGTAATACGGAGAAGCGCTGTAAGTGTTTTGCAGGTGACTACTAGCGCCGTATGGTGGATTAGTTTACGCGGCGTCACTAACGGGGACACGATATTGTTAAGAAATGTATCCCAGTGTCGGCCCCCTTGAACAACCCGCCTTAACATAAAGAGCGGGTTGTTCTAACCATAGATGAGGTTACCTGCGTAATATTATAATATTTAGGGCGGGTTATTTATTTGTACAACTGAATCAAACTAAACTAAAATTAAATTTGTACAACTAAAATGGGTTTGGGTTAATCTTTTTTTTTTGGGTCAAGCTTTTTTTAAAATAAATTGGCGCTTCTCTTCGCGTCTTTTCACTCTTTTTCTTCTCGCTTCGTTTGTACTGTGAAGATTCTGTTTTGGTCCTAACAAACATGGAAGATGTAACCCCTTTCTTCAACATTTTCTGGTGGAAAATTCATCACTGCAATTACAAATCTAAGAACCAATGAAAATAAAATATATTAAAAGACGTAGCAGCGTCTACACGACAAGTATTACGACTTAATCCGGATGACTCCTAGTGGATGAAGTCACCACTGAATCACAGTGATTTTTTACGGTGACAAAGTGCCCGCAAAATCACCGAGATCTTGGTGTTTTTAAGGTGATTCCACGGTCATTCTCACGGTGATTCTCACGGTGATTGTCACTGTCACAAAATCACCGTGACAATCACCGTGGAATCACGTTGGAATCACCTTAAAATCACCAAGATCTCGGTGATTTTGTGGGCACTTTGTCACCGTAAAAAATCACCGTGATTCAGTGGTTTTTCAGGGTGAAAACATCGTCACCCAATCCGCTAGGGACACCTGGTACTACGGAAAAATAATAATAATTTGATCTCAAAGCAGTGAGATGCGACATGCCAGAGCACGCCGTATACATGGATTCTTAGCTTAGAGGTGCAATTCAACTGGCAGTGAGGAGCAGAGCGTCAATTCAGAGCAATTTAGTCTATTTATTGACAGTTATTAGCGACCTCCGTTGCAATTTTCATCTGATCCGAATTCATTCATCCGAGCAGCAGAGCAGCTACCCGAGCAGCAACCGCGGCAGATACGACCTATTTTACGAGCATCGCTGCTGTTGCGTAAAATTACTGAACTGAGCTAGTAACAACTTGAAAGTTACTCAACTGCTGCAGCTGCTTACTGCCCATGGAATGGCACCTTAAATGAAAAAACCAAACGACACCAGTCGAGCGCTGCCGCACTCTTATGTCCTCTTGTAGCCAAAAGATTACTGTTAACTCGAAGATGTCTCAAAGTATGCATAATGTCGATCTAAAATTCTACTATAAGGCAACTTTACTGACCGTCTAGGTGTCGTATTAAAGACTACGCAATAATTGAACAAAACGTTTGACCGTTATTAAATTTCATATCTGTGAAAGAAGATAGTCAATATAATTGATTGACAGTATAATTGATCGTCTGTGAACCGCCAAAATTGTCTTGTGTCTAAAAGTTATCCATAATGCTCGGTCCCTTCATTTCTTCACTTTATCCGGCAGATATCGTATGTCTTCAGTGCAGGATATATGGCGGATAATGCCATTCGCCAGATTAACCTGCGTTAAGAAACCGGTCATAAGGGAGATTGTCAACTTTTGAATAACTTCAAGACCAACATTAGGCATCCATTGGACAGCTATTCTTCAACTTATTGAAACGTACTATCTGAGATGTTAATTCTAAGCAAAAATTCTTAAACAGGCTTGTCAGGCTTATACACGGATAGTAAAGGGATAAGTGTGTGAGTGTAAATTGCTACTCGTCATATATTCGAAAATATATTATTCGTACATGTGATATAAAGCGGCAAAAACTTGTATATTCGTCATACATAAGACACGTATGAAATTTCGATCCAGCGATATGGCGATTACGAAGCGAAGACGTTGCCGACTACACCGGCGCTCTCGTTGAATTCTGTCCAACGCACAAAGTATATATAGCGCTGGAGAGTTTTCGCTATTTTATATCTCGAAAATAGCTGGGAAGAGGGACCTATTATTTGCACCCGTACACCCCTTGGTGCGGCCTACCTGTGGAATAAATTTGGTCTGAATCGGTTACCCACATATTCCAAGGTCCCCTTGTTAGTTCTCGGGAGCATCCAAGCTCACCACGATAGTAGGGGAATCTCACTTAAACGACTCGAGTCGAGTCGAATCGACCAGTGCTGTTCGATTCGCGGTCCGTTATTCGCTTGCGCGCACCGCTTGGCGACCACTGGCAAGCAAGTACATAGGAAAGGCTCGCTCTGCGTTAACTACCGAGCCTTCTTGTTTGAGAATGCTTCCGACGCCTGCAAATAGGATTTACGTCCACCGTGGTTCGTTGCCCGTAAGAGCATGGTAGTCAATCAGTTGTTGGAATACGATGAAAGTGAGTGCGTGAGTGCGTTACCGAGTAACATTTTGAGTGACTGACTGTGGGAGTGCCATTTACCAAGAAAAGTTATGTCGAAACAACCGTCGAAAAGAAGTGAAATGAATCACATAATATTTTATTATTATTATTATTTTTTATTTATTTATTATTATTATTGAAAATAATTCCATAAAAACATATATTACACAAGCTGAGCCAAGTAATTTGGAATTCGTAGTTATCAATGACCAAACCAAACAGAAAAACTTGGCTTGCAGGATTAAGACAAATAAGCACGAGAGATGATAAAGAATTTTTTTGTTCAAATATATATTTATATTGGGGCTTGTAGGAAAAAAAATTCATCTCGCAATTGGGCTCAGAAGTTTTATTCAAGTATAAAGAAAAGCCCATTGAAATATAAGCTCTCAATATAAATATAAACATTAACCGCTACTCTGGAGTAGTAGCTAGCGTGCTTGCCTCGAAACCAGAGCATCGGGAGGTTTTAGGTTCGATTCCCTGTGCCGTAGTGTCTTCGAGAAATAAAAATATAGGGGTGACCAGCTCCAGATATATATATGTGGCATACACAAGTCCCGTACAGGTGTGAGTCACATGTATATAGCTTAGGGTGGTCCTTATTTAGGCTATGTTGTTTTTTTTTGACGATAGTACTAAATCGGTTTCAAATAAATAAATAGAAATTTTCACCAAATTTCAGCTCGTTTTCTCAATTTCGACCTGGCCCCCACGGCAGTCAAATTTTTAAGGGGGAAATACGTGTATTTTATACGGTCAATGATCAGAACATTTTTTCAACTTAGTAAATATTGATATTAAAATTTGAAACTTGGCACATATATTCCTCATAGTATAAGGTATAATTTTAGTATTTTGTCAAATTTTTCATTCTCGATTTTGGATATATGTTTCCGCTCAAAACTTGGATACATTTGTCGATATTTCTTGCTGCACTAGAAGTTGCATAATTCCGTCAAAAAAAGAGATACCCGAACTTTTGAAAAAGCGTTTTGCCAGGAAACAATGCAACTTCATTTTTCATTTTTTAAATATTTGTTATGATTTTTTTTCGATCCAGTATGCACTTTTGAATGTGACCGTTTTTCGGCCTTTTTTCGACCTTTTTCATCTACGGCACATCCGAAAGGCTTAGCAGACGCTTCATTTTTGTCTTTTGAAAATTTTCGTACGATTTTTTCTCGCAAGGCTATTTCATTTTTGTCTAAAAAAGACAAATTTTGAAAGATGCAACGTAACTCAAAAACTATAGGGTTGAAAAGAAAATGTCAGGTATGAAAAAAGTACCGTAGGTATACACGAAATCGCCGGGGATTATTTCATAATTTTCCTATGAAATTTTTTTCACTCGACGTTCCAGAGAAAAAATGTATTTGATTGAAATTTCCGTACTTTATAATACAATGAAAATCTGAACAAAATCTGGTAACATTTGGCACGCTATAAACAACCATTATCAATAATAATTATTGACCATTGTTCATCAACAATAATAGTGCCCGGAAGTCAAAAAAATTGTTCAAATAATTTATTAAACAACTTATTAATAACTTCCGAGCAATATTATTACTGATAATAGTTATTAAGAGCATGCCAAATGTTGCTGAATATTTTCAGATTTTTATTGTATAACAAAGTTTGGAAATTTCAATCGCATACAATTTTTCTCTCGAACGTCAACTATCGACTTTCGAATGAAAATATTTTTGAAAAAAATTTCATAGGAAAATTCTAAAATAATTCCAGGCGATTTTGTGTATACCTACGCTACTTTTTCATACTTGACATTTTCTCTTCAGCCCTATAGTTTTTGATTTACGTTCCATCTTTCAAAATTTGTCTTTTTTAGCCAAAAGTGAAATAACCTTGCGGGAAAAAATCGTACAAAAATTTTAAGATGACGAAAATAAAGCGTCTGCTGACCCTTTTGGATGTACTGTAGATAAAAAAGACAAAAAAAAATGTCCTTAAGTTATGCACCCAATTCTCGATGGTCGAAAAAAGGCCAAAAAACGGTCACATTCAAAAGTGCATACCAGGTCGAAAAAAAATCATGAAAAATATTTGAAAGATGGAAAATGAAGTTGCATTGTTTCCCGACAAAACGCTTTTTCAAAAATTCGGGTATCTCTTTTTTTGACGGAATTATGCAACTTCTAGTGCAGCAAGAAATATCGACAAATGTATCCAAGTTTTGAGCGGAAGCGTATATCCAAAATCGAGAATGAAAAATTTGACAAAATACTAAAATTATATCTCATACTATGAGGAATATATGTGCCAAGTTTCAGATTTTTATATCAATATTTACTAAGTTGAAAAAATGTTCTGATCATTGACCGTATAAAATACACGTATTTCCCTCTTAAAACTTTGACTGCCGTGGGGGCCAGGTCAAAATTGAGGTATCGAGCTGAAATTTGGTGGAAGTTTCAATATATTCATTTAAAACTGATTTAGCACTATCGTCAAAAGAAAAAAAAAACATAGCCTAAATAAGGACCATCCTAAGCTATATACATGTGACTCACACCCGTACGGGACTTGTGTATACCACATATATATATCTGGAGCTAGTCACCCCCATATTTTTATTTCTCGACGACACTACGGCACAGGGAATCGAACCTAAAACCTCCCGATGCTCTGGTTTCGAGGCAAGCACGCTAGCTACTACTCCATAGTAGCGGTTAATGTTTATATTTATATTGAGAGCTTATATTTTAATGGGCTTTTCTTTATACTTGAATAAAACTTCTGAGCCCAATTGCGAGATGAATTTTTTTTCCTACAAGCCCCAATATAAATATATATTTGAACAAAAAAATTCTTTATCATCTCTCGTGCTTATTTGTCTTAATCCTGCAAGCCAAGTTTTTCTGTTTGGTTTGGTCATTGATAACTACGAATTCCAAATTACTTGGCTCAGCTTGTGTAATATATGTTTTTATGGAATTATTTTCAATAATAATAATAAATAAATAAAAAATAATAATAATAATAAAATATTATGTGATTCATTTCACTTCTTTTCGACGGTTGTTTCGACATAACTTTTCTTGGTAAATGGCACTCCCACAGTCAGTCACTCAAAATGTTACTCGGTAACGCACTCACGCACTCACTTTCATCGTATTCCAACAACTGATTGACTACCATGCTCTTACGGGCAACGAACCACGGTGGACGTAAATCCTATTTGCAGGCGTCGGAAGCATTCTCAAACAAGAAGGCTCGGTAGTTAACGCAGAGCGAGCCTTTCCTATGTACTTGCTTGCCAGTGGTCGCCAAGCGGTGCGCGCAAGCGAATAACGGACCGCGAATCGAACAGCACTGGTTGATTCGACTCGACTCGAGTCGTTTAAGTGAGATTCCCGTACTATCGTGGTGAGCTTGGATGCTCCCGAGAACTAACAAGGGGACCTTGGAATATGTGGGTAACCGATTCAGACCAAATTTATTCCACAGGTAGGCCGCACCAAGGGGTGTACAGGTGCAAATAATAGGTCCCTCTTCCCAGCTATTTTCGAGATATAAAATAGCGAAAACTCTCCAGCGCTATATATACTTTCTGCGTTGAACAGAATTCAACGAGAGTGCCGGTATAGTCGGCAACGTCTTCGCTTCGTAATCGCTACATCGCTGGATCGAATATTTCATACGTGTCTTATGTATGACGAATATACAAGTTTTTGCCGCTTTATACGACATATACAAATAATATATTTTTGAATACATGAAGAGTAGCAATTTACACTCACACACTTATCTCTTTACTATCCGTGTATAAGCCTGACAAGCCTGTTTAAGAATTTTTGCTTAGAATTAACATCTCGAGTAGTACGTTTCAATAAGTTGAAGAATAGCTGTCCAATGGATGCCTAATGTTGGTCTTGAAGTTATTCAAAAGTTAACAATCTCCCTAGTGACCGGTTTCTTAACGCAGGGTAATCTGGTGAATGGCATTATCCGCCATATATCCTGCACTGAAGACATACGATATCTGCCGGATAAAGTGAAGAGATGAAGGGACCGAGCATTATGGATAACTTTTAGACACAAGACAATTTTGGCGGTTCACAGACGATCAATTATACTGTGAATCAATTATATTGACTATCTTCTTTCACAGATATGAAATTTAATAACGGTCAAACGTTTCGTTCAATTATTGCGTAGTCTTCAATACGACACCTAGACGGTCAGTAAAATTGCCTTATAGTGAAATTTTAGATCGACATTATGCATACTTTGAGACATCTTCGAGTTAACAGTAATCTTTTGGCTACAAGAGGACATAAGAGTGCGGCAGCGCTCGACTGGTGTCGTTTGGTTTTTTCATTTGAGGTGCCATTTCATGGACAGTAAACAGCTGCAGCAGTTGAGTAACTTTCAAGTTGTTACTAGCTCAGTTCAGTAATTTTACGCAACAGCAGCGATGCTCGTAAAATAAGTCGTATCTGCCGCGGTTGCTGCTCGGGTAGCTGCTCTGCTGCTCGGATGAATGAATTTGGATCAGATGAAAATTGCAGCGGAGGTCGCTAATAACTCTCAATAAATAGACTAAATTGCTCTAAATTGATGCCCTGCTCCTCACTGCCAGTTGAATTGCACCTCTAAGCTAAGAATCCATGTATACGGCGTGCTCCGGCATGTCGCATCTCACTGCTTTGAGATCAAATTATTATTATTTTTCCGTAGTACCGGGCATCCCTACCGGATTAGGTGACAATGTTTTCACCCTGAAAAACCACTGAATCACGGTAATTTTTTACAGTGACAAAGTGCCCACAAAATCACCGAGATCTTGGTGATTTTAAGGTGATTCCAACGTGATTCCACGGTGATTGTCACGGTGATTTTGTGACAGTGACAATCACCGTGAGAATCACCGTGAGAATCACCGTGGAATCACCTTAAAATCACCAAGATTTCGGTGATTTTGCGGGCACTTTGTCACCGTAAAAAATCACCGTGATTCAGTGGTGACTTCATCCACTAGGAGTCATCCGGATTAAGTCGTAATACTTGTCGTGTAGACGCTGCTACGTCTTTTAATATATTTTATTTTCATTGGTTCTTAGATTTGTAATTGCAGTGATGAATTTTCCACCAGAAAATGTTGAAGAAAGGGGTTACATCTTTCATGTTTGTTAGGACCAAAACAGAATCTTCACAGTACAAACGAAGCGAGAAGAAAAAGAGTGAAAAGACGCGAAGAGACGCGCCAATTTATTTAAAAAAAAGCTTGAAGAAGATACTGCTGCTTTATTTTCCATTTTTTCAATTTTTACATCATATCTTAAAGAATTCATGTGAGACGTATACAATGCATATTGTACAATGACATGAATCCGTAGCCTGAGGGTGCCAGCGGAACTTGTCGGGTACGGAATAAGAGTGTTAATAAGTCCGATAAGAAAATATATCGTGCGGAGGTACTCTGTGTGCGAATCCGATTCGTATGTGACCGATTTTTGGGGACAAGATTTCCTAAATGATTGAACTGTTGAATAAAAGTACGTACACTTCTGTCTTTTACAGAACTCACATTCATAAAAAATGTTGTATATTTTAAATTGTTATAGAGGGTCCCTAGCAATTCCTGCAACCGTCCCGAGGAACCATAAGGAAACTTAGGTTTATATACGCATTTTTTCGACTGTCCCGGGGAACCACAGGGAACCAAGTATGAAGGAACGCAGTAGGAACTGCGAAGGGATCTAAAGAAATCACGAAAGACACCTAGTTTCAAATGCAAAAAAATTAACCCAAACCCATTTTAGTTGTACAAATTTATTTTCAGTTTAGTTTGATTTAGTTGTACAAATGAATAACCCGCCCTAAATATTATAATATTACGCAGGTAACCTCATCTATGGTTAGAACAACCCGCTCTTTATGTTAAGGCGGGTTGTTCAAGGGGGCTGACACTGGGATACATTTCTTAACAATATCGTGTCCCCGTTAGTGACGCCGCGTAAACTAATCCACCATACGGCGCTAGTAGTCACCTGCAAAACCCTTACAGCGCTTCTCCGTATGATGTCGTCATCTTTTTCGTCGCGAGGCGTGCGCAGACGAATTAAGCAGACGATTCCGACGCTGCGCGACTGGACCGGGGGAAGTAGGAGTTTTGCAGGTGACTACTAGCGCCGCATGGTGAATTAGTTTACGCGGCGTCACTAACGGGGACATGAAAATCCGGAAATGTCAGCCCCCTGGGTTGTTCCAATCTCGAGTGCGTTCTTAAACATAGTTTTTCATCGTTCTGTCTCTGTCAAATATTAAAATGAAAATAGACACGACGATTAAAAAATATACAAAACTGCATTGAAAAACGGACCCGTCTAGTTAACCCGCCATGTATCCTATGGCTTATATACAGGATACCGAGCGGGTACAGCTATGACTCGAGGTTAGAACAACCCGCCCTTAGAATTTTCATACTTACGTGGCCTTCAATAAAGTATTTTTCCTTCAATACATGGATTTCTTGGTGAAAAGACATATTAAATTATGCTTGCGCTTTGTCACGTGTGTTGCAATTTTAACATTTCAGTATAAGGGATAATCAAAATGGTAAGGCAGCCCAAGTTGTAATAAAGGAGATCGGTCTATTTATTTTCATGATAGAAAGTAATAATACTCGATGCAAAGTGTCCAAAAAAATTCATAGGTAATAAAGATATAGTGGATATATAAGGAATTTCTGTCTATACTATTGATTATCATTTTATCTTAATTGTGATGCAAATTATTTTGAGAAAAGTCAGAATTTCAAGAAATGCTGCTATTGCTAACCGTCATCATTTCACATTGTTCCAGTTTGATGAAAATCAAGGTGCTCCCTTTTGTTATATAAATGTATGAATGATGGTATTTAAGCAGCGAAAGTCTTTCCTACCTTTGATGAAATGTAAAAATGATGTTGAATTTATATCGTTTTTGTTTTCTCTCACATTGATTAATAACAAGCGGTCAATAAAAAATGGTATCGACAAAACTATTTTTTTATTCGCTGATCTAAACATGTTAATGAGTATATCTAATGTTTGCTGTACAATCATATATGTTAGATATGCTTCTCGATGTGAAAATGTATGCAGCTGTCAATTGAAAACATTTTATTTTTAAAAATGTTTTTAAATAAAAGAACATAAACAAAGTAAGAAACGGTGATGGTGAAACCTGCTATTCCTCAAGTGAGGAAGAATTTTATAATCGCGAGCTGATGAATAAATAAATGCCTTATACATACACTTGTAGTCAACCTTCTGTATTCATAGACAAAGTTACTGTATGCAATGAGACTAAATATAAAACTTTTCTATACTCCTATCAGTTTGGGACTGTTTTATCTATGCGGTTGACAATTATCAAGGAAGTGGATTCACAAATCCTCCTGGTAATGAAAAATATATTACCTACGTCCGATTTCTTCAGCTCAATCAGAAAACCGCGGTCGTGTGTACAGGTCTTGCAAGGCAGACCCCTTTCAATGCTACGGTTTCCAAAGTAATTTTGAAGGCGTTTTTCGATTGCGCCGACGCCGCTGCGTGTCGCTGCTATCGTGCGGTGTGTGTTATATTAGGGCGCTCAGTTAGAAAGAGACAGAAGATACTACTCGCACCGGACACCGCTCTAGCGTGGCGCACCTACCGGCCATACATTGATTTAAAAAGGCTTCAAAAGTCTGAAGTTCCCCCACTACCGTCGTTGCAAGACCTGTATGTACGATCGTGCAGCAAACATAGGTTTTTTGCATCCCGCTTGGCGCTCATCTCCATTGATCTCTACAGTTTTATGCCTAAAATAAACTGTTCTCGAGATATTGAATGAAATGCGTTTGCGGAATGCGACAGCGCTATGGCTTTTCAATCTCTGTCCCACGTTTTGAGGTTAAGCTTGGAAATACTCAGAAAGCGCATAGATCGCAGAAACAAGTAGTGACGGAATTACGAACTATCCTCGTGCTTAGATAAGCTAGGTACCCCTACCCTCGAAATTTGGCCAAGTTTCCAGACCTGTATGTACGACCGTCGCCTGGACTAGTAGGTCGAGTAGGGTTCGTCACTAAAATGTGTATTACTATATATTACAAATATATAGTAATAGTAACGAACCCTACTCGACACTAGCGCCGTGGCAGAACATTGCATGAATTGGGTGGGTCAAGGGTACGGATTTTTAGGACGAGTGCCCAGACCTGTATGTAGGAACATGGTTGTTTCATCTGTTGTTAGTTGCAGTGCTGCCAGAACGTGGGTAAAAGTTACCCCCACTCTGTGACCCTCGCGCATAAGATCTTATGGGAGCGGGTCACAAAGTGGGGGTAACTTTTACCCACGTTCGGGCAGCACCATATATGTAATACTTCTATATTGCTAGTGGCCTATGCTTCCCTAAAAGTGGTGGGGACAATGACAAAGCCATCTATGTAATAATATATGTAATATATGTAATACAGCGCTAGCAATATGTAATATTGCTAGCGCTGACCGAAACTCTGTGAACACTTTGAGGTGCAGACAATATCGTTCTCTCCCTCTCTGGCTCTTGCAATGCGCAAGCACGAATTAAAGCGGGAATGCCCCAGCCAGTAACATTTTTAGATTATGCCTACGTAGTGGGTCGCGCGTGCACAGTATGCCCCAGTTTAAGTGTTCTGTCTCTCTTTTTTGTTTCACCCACCACTTATAGGGAAGCGTAGGCTCCTAGCAATATAGGAGTATTAGGGTGGCTTCCGACAGCACGTTCTTCGCGTATCGCGTAACTCGCGCTACCAATCGGCGAACCGTAATTCCGTTTTATTATCGACCGGAAAGCTGACGGCGACACATGATTGTTACATATATAGATGAAGCGAGACAGAGCGGAACAGATTTAATTATTCTGCGCACGCGCGACCCACTACGGAGACATGATATAGAAACATAGACCTTATACACCTGGACTGCGCATCGCATGCCGAGTTACCAGACAAGGACAGCAAATCGGCAATACTAGATGAAGGCACCGTTCACCCAACTATGGCTATGTCGTCCTTGTCACGCACGTGGGAATCTCCCTCTGTCTCTTTCTCCTAACTCGACACCATGGGAACCGATGGGGAATGCGCGGTTCAGGAGTATAACGTCTATGTATATAAATGTGATTGGCTGGTGCACTCCCGCTTTCCTTCGCGCTTGCGCATTACAAGTCATTCTGGTGAGCCACGAGCGAGAGAACGATATTGTCTGTACCGTACTGTTTTCGACACGGCCAGCGCTAGCAATTAGGGTTTTCACTGGGACCCTTGCGTAGTTGAGGGCAGCACTGCTACTGGTTCCGCAGAAGCGGGAAGATTAAATTCTCAAATTGATTTTTAATACATTATTACATACATTAAACATACATTAAATGAATTTGTTATCAATTCACTCGATTCTCTTTCTAATCGACAATTTACGCATTGTCAAATTATGGACAACATGAATATATTTTTATTATTGCACAAATATAAGCGTAGATATATTAGTTGTCCATATTTACCGCCTGTCAGTATTATGTGTATAGTGGGGCCAACATAACCTCACTTTATTGCAACCTCCCATATGCGTTGTATTCGTGCTGTTGTCCAATAAACATTATTTGGAAAAACAAATGAATTAAAAATGACGAAGTGTTGCGTATGTCATTGCCAAAAAAATGGTTATTT
Organism: Alloplasta piceator; assembly: GCA_946863875.1. Taxonomy (NCBI): domain Eukaryota; kingdom Metazoa; phylum Arthropoda; class Insecta; order Hymenoptera; family Ichneumonidae; genus Alloplasta; species Alloplasta piceator. The sequence continues at coordinate 37,041,289 of OX333073.1, forward strand.
TAAATGGTAAATTAAAAATGAAATTTGATTTCGCGCGGGCAAAAGAGCCAAGAACATTGGCGCCGTCTACGCCGAGTTTGCCGAATATGGACCCTAATATTACATATATGGGCAGCACTGGTTAGTTGGTGCGAAGATATATTTCTGTGTGCTTTGCTTTATCGTCTGACAATGAGCCAATTACTGAGCATAGAAACTGTGTCATCGGTTGGGATTGGCTCGTGGCAGTGGGAATTCGTTGTGCTAAAAATCGTTCTGTGAAAAATCACGATCGTCGTAATCATAGACAGACCGCGCATTCCCTATCTTTCCCATAGTTCCAAGCAAGAAAACTAGACTAGAATACAGGAGAGTCAACTCGAGGAGTGGGGGTGGCACAAAATACTTGGGCAGCAGGCTGCCCCACTCCATGACTTACAAATTGCGCATTGTCGCACTTTTATACCACTGCGCAGCTTGCGTATATCTTCATGGCGTGTCGGTCTCGCGCGAGCACTGAAATGTAGTAATATATTGCAGTGCGCGCGAGAGAAAACTACGACGCACCATGTGCGCAGTACTGTAGAGCGCAGTTTGCAGGTCAAGGAGTGGAACAGCCTCCGGCCTAGAGATGTGAGTTGGTCACAAGGCTCGTCATTTGACCGACGCATGACCGTCAAATGACTGGGTGCAGAAATGACCGATTTGTGACGACCAATTCGTCTGCAATGACACAAAAGAAATTTACAGAATTTGCGACTAAAAATTGTGACCGTAAAAAAATGACCGTCTTTTTACAACTATATATACTAGAATGACTAAAAAAAGCGACTATTTTTTGTTTTCCGCAGTAACATATTTAATTCTTTCGGGAAGGTGAAAAAGGATGCCTGTTAAAATTAGAGCCCTTAATAAAAATATTAAGCGGTGGCACATCGCATATTTTGATTTCCCACTCAAATAAAACAGGAAAAAACAAATTTCAACTTCGGAATTTCATATCTCGGCTTCAAGTTCAAGGTTAAAGTTAAATTTAGAGTATGTTTTACTTTTTTTTTTTTTTTTAGTTTCCGGCAAAATGTTGAAAATGATTACTAAATATCGTAAACACTTTCCTGAAACAAAAATTAAAATTGCATTAACATACATTACCTAATTTGTAAAGAAATTACCAACATGAGTTCACCCATATTCACAGTCTAATATACATATTTATTGGAACGTGAATAACTTTTGAAGGAGTGAGTTTATCGAAAAATCACAGAAGATCTTTTTTGTAGAGCGTTCAATTCTCTACAATACTACGTACAATACGTTCATTTTGGTACATTGATTTGAAATCGAGATATGAAATACCGAAGTTCAAAATTTTTTGTTCCTGTGTTATTTAAGTGGGTAATCAAAATATGCAATGTGCCGCCGCTAAATATTTTTATTAAGAGCTCTAATTTGAACAGGCTTTTTTTTAACATTCCCGAAAGTATTTAATATGTTACTGCGAAAAACAAAAAAAAGTCACTTTTTTGAATCGGTTTAATCTACACGAATTTCGTGAAAGAAATTTCCAAAATGTATGACTGATTTGTGACGTTAAAAAAATAACCGTCATTTTACTATTATATAGACGAAATTTCGTCATTAGGCGAAGACGAATGACGCAAAAAAAAATGACGGTCATTTTGACTTTGAAAAATGTACTTAAAAGAAAGTGACGTCACGAGACCGTCAAATGACCGTCATTCTTGCAACATTTGACCAAAGGTGTAAGTGACTGTTATTTTACATCTCTACTGCTGCCCAAGTATTTTGTGCTACCCCCACCACTCAAAAAGCAGCTAGTTGACTTTATTTATTCTAGTCTTCCTGGTGCCGAGTTAGGAGACAGAGATAGAGAGAGATTCCCTATGCAGTGTTGCCAGTCTATTACAATTGTAATAGATTCATTACTTTTTCGCACGATCTATTACTCTATTACGCCCATCGCAAATCCATAACGCTTTCATAAAAGTTAGATTTTCGACGCTTCAAGCGCTACATTCTGTAGCATTTTATATGTCTATGCATACGTGCAGAAAGCGCGTAAGCGTCCAAGACGAATGCAGCGCTAATAATTGTCTGGTTTCTCCATCACTTATCGGCTTAATTTCGCACATTTTAAGATTCCTGCCTCATCGACTGAAGGTAACAACTGTAAGACACTGGATTTATTTAAAAAGCCTCAATAATGTTATTTTCGAGAAAAAAATGGTGACCATCATAGTTCGATTAAATTTTTGTGAAAATTAGGGTGGCTACCGACGGCACGTACTTTGCGTATCGCGTTACTTGCGCCACCAATCGGCGAACCGTAATTCCGTTCTATTATCGAGCGGAAAGCTTACGGCGACACACGATTGGCTAACGCAAGTTACGCCATACGCAAAGTACGCGTAAGTTGCGCTACCAATCGGCGAACCGTAATTCCGTTCTATTATCGACCGGAAAGCTCACGGCGACACATGATTGGCCAACGCAAGTCACGCGATACGCAAAGTACGCGTCGTCGTCTGCCATCCTTAGGGTTTTCACTGCGACCCTGGCGTAGTTGCGGGCAGCACTGCTACTGGTTCCACAGAAGCGGGAAGATGTAATTCTCAAATTGACTTTTAATAATTAGACAACATATACATTAATGAATTCGTTATCAATTCACTCGTTTCTCTTTTCAATCGACAATTCACGCCTTGTCAAATTATGGACAACACGAAGATATTTTTATTATTGCACAAACATAAGCGTATATATACTGGTTGTCCATATTTACCGAATGTCAGTATCATGTGTATAGCAGGGCCAACATAACCTTACTTTATTGCAACCTCTCATGTGCATTGTATCCGTGCTCTTGTCCAATAAATATTATTTGGAAAAACAAATGAATTCAAAATGACAAAGTGTTGCGAAAAAAATGGTTATTCTCAATGATAAATTAAAAATGGAATTTGATTCTGCGCGGGCAAAAGTTCCAAGACCATTGGCGCCATCTACGCCGAGTTTGCCGAGTATGGACCCTAATAGAAAGTGAATGAATTTCGAGATTTCGTGAGAATCACCCATATACAAGCTGCACCGTTTTTCCGGTACGATGTTTTGGAGCGCATTCTGGTAACATTCTTCTCTATGGGGATATTTTTTAACGCACGCCGGTGAGCGTGTTGTATTTCAGTGTTTTGCGCTGAATCATTCTTTAGTGGTTCACATAGCTGTCATTCTTTAAATAATCAAATCGTTTTGGTTGAAATAACCGAAATAGCAGCCATTACATATTGGCAATTTTTTTTTTAGATTCAGCGCCTGGTTTTCTATTTTATTTGAAGTTATAAACATACCAATTGTGTAGTGCCTCGTGCGCTTCTTGTTCCCGTGTAGGACTTTCTCGCTTTCGTTATTGCGCAAGTAAGTAAAATAAGTTATGTTAAATGTAAATGTCTTGAAATCAAATATGAATTTTGATTTAATTGTTATAACATGTAATGTGTATTTTGAAATGACATAGTATCACTTCTATGTTGCATAAAAAATTTTCCATTAAGAGTCGTCCAGGTTAATACTTGACCCTTTGAGAAAGCGTTGCGAATCATATAGAGTGCTTTCCAATTAGAGCACAGCCGGGCACGGTGCGACACTGTGTCCACCATTGCGTGTTCCTACTACGGCACTGTGCCGCACTTTTGGAAACAGGAAATTGTTGTGTCCAAGCGTTTTGTGCCGTCAGGGATACCAGCGACACGACTCGCGTTCCATCAACCACCATTTGCACAAATGCACCGTGCAGCACAGTACGACACGGGGTCATTCAATTGGAAAGCACTGATAGTGTGCTTTCCATTTAGAGCACAGCCAGGCACGGTGCGACACTGTGTCCACCATTGCGTGTTCTAACTGCGGCACTGTGTCGCACTTTCGGACACAGGAAATTGTTGTGTCCAAGCGTTCTGTGCGGTCAGGGATACCAACGAGTCGATTTGCGTTCCAACAAGCACTATTTGCACGATCGCACCATGCGGCACAGTGTGACACGATATCATTCAATTGGAAAGCACTCTAATATATTATCATTCTCCGCTTGCGATACTAGAGATTTTCAGCAAAAGTAGAATAATGAAAATCAAAAATACAACGGGGAATGAGACTTTCGAATGAGACTAATGAACTTTGGTGAATTTTTTTTTTTCAATTGTCCTCTTGTTTTGTCAGACTTATTGTACTTGTGATATTTATCTATTGGAGATGGTTATTCAACTGTAAAGTAGCCAAATAAGTAATGAAGCGGATTAATAAATTTAATTTCCTGATGGAAAGTTGCGATACTCAATGCCAAGTGCCCAAAGAAATTCATCGGCGATAAGGATTTAGCTGATGTTTGGAGGAATTATAATGAACTGGTCATTATTATTTTGCCTTCACAGTGATGTTTAATATTTATTGAAGACGCAGAGCAAGTTGCTTTCGATCATTCTGTAAAAAGTATCATTGAAAATATTGACGTAGCAAAAAGTCTTAACTTTTTTTTATGAAATGCATGAGTTGTGTAAATGATTATTGTGCCCTCATACAATTGTTTTTTTCTGACCTTTAGTCAATATATGTCATCAAGAAAGTATTGTGTCGACAGAAGTCGTTTTTTCATTGCTGATAAACATAGGTTCATCAATAATCATGCACAAAAATCCAACTAGAAAGAGGCAAAAGAAATTATTATCACGGATGTAAAATATTTCATATAATTCCGTAAAACACAAGATCGACGAAAAGTTGAAAAATCGTAATTTTTACCCCTCGTAGTTTTGTTGATACCTTTTGAATATTTTATCGCCAAATTTTGTTTCTCGCGATTCCGAATGTGCGCTTTTATAATCTGAAAGAAATTTGAAATTGGTCGGTTTGAACCAAAAAAGTAAAATGAAAATTTTTTCACTTTTCTCGAGACAATATATTTTTCAAACGAGTATGTCTCTATCTGTATTTCTATTTCTATTCTATCTATGTATAATATATCTATTTTACTGGAAGTTATGATTGGAAATCTGAATGGGGTCCCACAAACCCAATGCGGCAGGTATGTACCAACAAAATTATGCAAATTACAAATTTTCACATAGCTTCCGCATTTTTTCCGCCGTTTGTCAAGCCTCCTTTATGAGGATCTCCTTGACCATCTTTATGGCATGTATGTTTATTATATCATGGCTGCCTCGTAAACGAAGCGTCACGAACAACGAAAACAAGTAAAGGAAGCTATGTGCGAATTTATAATTTGCATGTTTATTTGCAATTCCGTTCGATTGCAATGTTATTTTTTCCATTTACTGTATTTGTGTTAAAAAAGTAAACTCAATAGCGGCTAAATTAGCAAACTCAGTGTTCACGAGTATTTTTTGAAAATTTCAAAAATTTCTTTACAATGAACATCTTGAAAGTTTTCAACAAAATTCAGCACCAACTAATTTTTTCATCCAGTGTATTCGTGCAAAAAATGTTAGCACGATACTTATAAAAATGTGAATGTTAAAGCGTCAACAAAATTTGTTTGAAAATTTAAAACAAATTTTTTAACCGAACGTTTATGAAATTCAGTATTATTTTTCGTTGTTATTGAATATATCATCAGAAAGATTATCAACTCGATGTGTGCAAAATCACAAAAATTAGAGAACTTGAAAATGTATTGTGAACAATTATATTTTTTTTTAAACCGAACCTCTTTAGCGATTTTTTCAATATTCAATTCCAACCGTCCTCATTATAAAGTGTATCTGACCATAAAACTTTAGGGTGATAACTGCAAAATTACGAAAGTTACACGACTCAAAAACCTTTTACAAAAAAATCAAAGTCCCGCCAAATTGACAATTGTTTTGCAATTTCAAGAAAATTGCGTACTACAAGGACATGCATGGTGTACTTGTATACCAAATTTCAAGTAGATCGCTTAAGCCGTTATCTGGATATATTCGTTTTAATAAAAGCACAAAGCGCACACACGCATTATTAGGGCGATTCATTTTTTCTACTTTTGTTTTGATTTTAACTCGCCACTTGAAATTTTGTTGCATATGTTTTAAGGGAAAATTTCCTGTAAGTGACAGCCCTAAATATTAATACTTAAGTACTTTTCCTTCGCGTGAAAAGATTTTCCATATGAAATAAACGTAAATTATCCAAAATTATCGTTTTTTTACTGTTATCTCCGCAGTGATAAACTTCACCGAAAAATCGTAAAAGAAAATTTTGTTGAAAATTCAATTTCCTACAAAAAGGTCCTTTGGAGGCAATTGCTGAAATTAATATTTCTTGAGATGCTGAACCTTAACTTACTTGTGGTATAAAATTTGTATGGTTTATCTAACCGAAAGTTTCAAATTGTTGATATTCCATATCATATCACATATAATATCACAAGTGGTAAATAAAATGAAACACACGTTATGAACTTCTGTGTAAGCCCTAAGCTGAATGTATACTAGAAATCGTTCGTACTTATTCCTTCTGTTGGAGATGAACTCGCCAAGTCCTAATTATTATTATTATTATTATTTTTGTATACATATAATTTTTCATAAACATTTCTTATTTCACTTACATTTATGATATGAGGGATTATATGTAATTTTAAAATGTGTGTTATACTACCGGTTCTTGGCAATATGGGTTCCAAGTATTATCGATTTATTTTCAACCTATTTGTAAAACCATAGATAATTTTTGGTAATGTACTTGTCTTCAATTTTTGTACACCATTTTTGGTGTTGTTGTTGGAATTTGTCAACTTTTTGTAAAGTATTTTATTCCTTCAACGGGTTACTCTACTGCGTCTTTAGAAGGATCAGCTTAGCGGATATCATTAATGAAAAAAATAAGGATGAGGTCGCTGGTCAATAAGTCTCGAAAGGGAAAAGTCTCGAGGTATAAGAATCCCGAAAAAATGTGGACGGTACATTCGGCGTCCGAAATGTCGACATAGGCGCATAATTCCCATAAAATCATAATAAGTCATTCGCAGCTATTCATTGTGTATTTGCGCTTATTGGAGGCTTACGGAGTAATTGAATCAATCCAGTCGAACGCAGGTACTGTATTGACGACGACGATATCGTCGTTATCGACACGTTTTTTATTCCTAGTCTTCTCCGTTGTCGTCGTCTTCGTTGTCCTTGTAGTCTTTGCCCCCTTCATCGTATTCGTCGTCTTCGCCGTCCTCATCGAATACGTCATTCTCGTCGTATTCGTCGTCCTCGTCGTATTCGTCATCTTCGTCGTCTTTGTCGTCCTCGTCATGTTAATCGTCCTCGCTATATTCGTTGTCCTCGTCGTATTCGTCGTTTTCGTTGTATTCGTCATACTCGTCATATTCGTTGACCTCGTCGTATTCGTCGTCCTCGTCGCATTCGTCGTCCTCGTCGTATTCGTCGTTCTCATCTAATTCCTCGTCCTCGTTGTCTTTGTCGTCCTCGTACTCTTCGTCGTCCTCGTCGTCTTAGTCATATTCGTCGTCTTCGCTATATTCGTCGTTCTCGTTGTATTCGTCGTTTCCGCTCTATTCGTCGTCTTCGCCATATTCGACGGCTTCGTCGTTTTCGTCGTCCTCGTATTATTACTTGTCTTCGTCGGCCACTTCATCTTTGTCGTCCTCGTGATTCTCGTCGTCTCCGACGCCCTAGTCGTATTCGTTGTCTTCGTCGTCGTTGTCGTATTCTCCGCCCTCGCCGTCTCCGTCGTATTCTTCGTCCTCGTCGTATTCGTTTTGCAGCACTGGCCATTAACGCCTGCAAATCTTTGAAAGAATCTTGAAAAGAATCTTTCCAAGATTCTAATAATACTCCAAAGATTCTAAGATTTTTTTCAAGATTCTCTTCAAGATTCTTCCGAAGAATATTTGAAAAAATATTTAAAATATTCTTGAAAAGAATGCTAGAAACTTTGAAAGAATCTTATATCATTTCCAAGATTCTTTTAAAAATTTGCAGGCATGAATGGTCAGCATGTACTCGTCGTTCTTGTCGGGCCCATCATATTCATCGTCGTCTTCTCCGTCGTCGTGCTCGTAGTATTCGCCGTTCTCGTCGTTAGACGTTTCGGGCGCTGGATGTGACGTCATATTTTTTCAGGATTAGTATCTTTAAAGAATCTTTTCTTTCGAGACTTGGAGCCTATTTCCATTATACCTATCATTTTTTTTTTTTTTTTCTTCTTCATATTTCGGTGTGATAATCGAAATGCCGTTCATTTCAAAGTTACGAGGTTCGAGAAGAATTCAAATTAAGTGTAAAAAACCTGATTACATTAATTACGTTCGATTTTCCATAATTATCGCGCCACCCTTTATAACTGTGACTACTTTATCCCTTCAAGAACGAAAAAAATATTGTAATAATTTTTTTAAGTATAATCTGAAGGTTTTCAGATGGTTCAAAAAATTCGGCTAAGGAGAAGGAGAGACAATACCTCGGCGATATCGCAAACAGCTCTGACATAATAGGAAAAATATGACATCTTTCGTATTTGAATAGCTAGAGCGTTTATTTTGGTGACATTCGGAAGAGAAATAAAATGCCGATAGAACGTATTCCCCGAAATTCTCCAAAGCATTATAATTTGGTTTGGGTTTGGGATTGAGGCGACGCGAGTGCGCGTAGCGCCCGAGCCCCATGAAGCTATATAATATACATATATAGTTTCAGGGCAACTTTTTTTCTTACCCATCGTGCCCGAAAACCTTCAGTTGGTGCCCAAAAACAAAGTTTCATGAAAAAAGGGTTTTGACAAAAAATATTTAGAGGTCGCGAATCAAAATTGAAGGTTTCCCATCTGATGAACATTGAAAAAAAAAATTCTCATTATTAGTGTTACCATTCCGCAAATTTTGATATCGTGATATTTTTCGAGTAAGTTTTCATAGGAAATATGATGCTCTACAATAAGTTCATTGAGCCATGTCCGTAAACTCAACCGTTTCAGCCGTACCATTGTTTTAAGTGAATATTGTATGGAAATATGTATTTAAATAGCTGTAACGCCTGAGCTATTAGATGCATTGAAAAAATTCGAATGAGAACTTTGTAGAGAAAGCAATTTGCTACAAAATAAGTCTCGTAAGCCGAGCCCGTAAATTCGACTCTTTCTCATCTGTAAGTGGATGAAGTAAAATAAATAAATTTTTGTTTTATTGATTCATTTGCATAGGTAATCCTTTGTAACGTTTGTTAAATGGTTTTTCTGATGATTTCGTACATGCTATTTCATAGAAAATGGAGTTCTTTCGATTGAATAAAACAAAAAAATATCTATTACAGCCGTTTGAATAGATATTTTCATACAATATTCACTTGAAAAAATGAAAACGAGCGATTGTCACGGAGACAAGTTGACGTCGCGAGAGAGAGACGGTCCGCCCCACCACAACCCGGACCCGTCGGGAGAGTATATAAGACCGGCTCGCCAGCTACGGACACCTTACATTTCTATTTCAACGTTCCTATCGAACACTCCTGTCAAGCGACAGCATTGCGCTCCCCCTTGCCCCCTCCAAAAACTGTAGCATTGCGTTATACTTTTTGGATATCACTCGAGCTGGCGGTAGCCCAACGTTAGCTTGAACTTAGGTATTAAGTAGCGTAGTCTCGTGGAAAGCTGCACAATGGCGCTGTACCTTTCACTGATTAATCTTAAGGTTTCTTCTTTATCCTTCTTCCCGTACGACGGTAACCCAACGCCGTACGAGACTCTTAGGCAAGCCCAGCTTGTTGGATAGAGAACCAACCGCGGGAACGCTAAAAAATATAATCACTGGCGTAGAGTACCCGTCACACGTTAATTGGCTACAGCATTGCGCTGCACTTTAATAATCGTGTGTCCAGAGGTAAGATTCTACCCGTATTCGAATAAGCTACAGCATAGCGCTGCACCTTATGAGAATCGGTTTATTTGTCGACATCAATTGAATAGGCTTCACTAACGACGGTAGCCCAACGCCGTTAGCTATTCTTGAGCAAGCCCAGCTTCCCTAATTAATTGATCTTGAGAAAGAGACGGTCTCATAGACCGTAGTAAGCAAACAGTCACCGTGATTTGACTGAGCCGCAGCATCGCGCTGTACCTCACGAAAATCCTCGAACGACTCGACGAGATCGGCTTCACGGTCGACGGTAGCCCAACATCGAACGCGATGCTTTGAGCCAGCCCAGCTTGCCAGGACCGTCGGATTTATTCGGGGACACTTTTGCGAGAAATCTGCAAATTCGATCGACGTATAACATCCTGGTCGACACTTCGAATACGACATTCAAAGATCACTCGAGTTACGAAAAAGGAATAAAAAACTCCTAATTAAAATCACTTAGAATATCGAACTGACGTCTCGTAAAAATAACATCACTTGAATCATGAGCACAAAACAGACTCCAATCTACCGTCAATCCTTCCAACCCAACCCCTTCCCACCCTTCTAACCCTCGGCTGGATTTTCGATTCCATGGCCAACTTCACCCTGCTCGAGTCTCGATTCCATGGCCAACTTCACCCCGTTCGAGTCTCTATTCCATGACCAACTTCACCCTGCTTGGTTCTTAATTCCATGGCCAGTCACCCTGCTTAATCTGGTCACCCTGGTCACCCTGCTTAATCTGTGGCCAACTTCACTTGGTCTCGATTCTTGTACCCGGTGGTGGTGGCGGCAGCGGCGAAATATTTATAATAATATAGATATCTCTCTATATATTATATAAAATTATCGCCGCCGCCGCCGCTGTGTACAAGAATCGCGAATATGGCCAACTTCACCCCGCTCGAGCCTTGATTCCATGGCCAACTTCACCCCGCTCGGTTCTAGGTTTGGGTTTGATGGTTTGGGTTTAAAGATTTGGGCTTGCGATGCAAGGGCGCGTAGCGCCCGAGCCGCACGGGCCCCTAGTATGTATATATATATGGCCAAGGTATTTTTTGAGGACCTAATAATAATAATAGTCAAAACTATTTTTTAAGCTATTACAAACCATGTAGACCAATATATACTTGAAAATGTCCATTTTTTTCGAGATATGTCCAAAATACTATAATCTGGCTACTATGAGACTTTACATATAATGGAGACTTTGAGGACATTGAATATATCCATCGGAACGACTGATATGAGGACATATATGTATACCCTAGGCCAAAAGTTCGCGTCCACCCCACGAAATTCCGAGCCGGACTAAAAATTTGATAACTTAATGAAAAAAAAAGATAATTTGAATTTCCAAAGCGGCATTTTACAAAGAACATATCAGGCTTTATTTTGCATTTTTTTAAAACTTTTGCGATTTTTTTTTTAGCCTGGTGCACCGCTTTGAAAATGGCCGTTTCTTTTTTACTTTTTTCGGCTGTTTTCAATTGGTTGCACAGCTTCTAAAAATGTTTTTCGTCAATTTTTTTTTTTATATCTCGGAAATGGTAACATTAGCTTCAATTTTGTTTTTCAGAAAATTTCAAAATTTTCCTTCTAAATTTTTTTTTTACCGTTTTGGGTCGAGCCTCTGGGGTGTACATCAAGAGTCGCGATAGTAACTCAAGACAATTTTACAATCCACGTGATGCATTCAATGGTAGTTTTCTCACACTTTTATTTATTAAAAATAATAAAATCACACAAATGTTTATAAAAAAATTTTGCACACTTTTTTACACAATTTTCAATGAAAATAACAGTTCGTATTGTTTTGTAATTTTTTCGTTATAATTCGTACTCGATACGAATTGCTCTTATTCTTGAACAAAATTACGTTCACATTAGTCTTATTCTTAAATTAGTCTTGGAATTTTTTTTTTTTCATCATTTTGTAATTTTTTCTTCATAATTCGTTTTCAATACGAATTTAAAAAAATTACGTTCACGTTAGTCTTACTCTTAAATTAGCCTCGAGACAATTTTTTTTTTTTGAAAGTACAACCATGTTCTTATCTGAGGAATAGTCTTATCCCTCAAACATGGCTCAGAGTTTATTAACTCTTGTATTTCGTTCCGCTTGGCATCTTGCCAGATTCGAATGACGATCGAAATCGGCTCATGACAACATTGCGTTGAGCATCTGTCCATCCTCGACCCTTCGACGATTTAGCGTTCCCGAAGGAGTTACCTGAAATTGAAATATTACAGCTGTTAAAATCTTAAAATTTTATTCACCACGAAACTTATTTGTACAGAACATTGAAAAAAAACACACTTATACCAAATGTTCGCTCTGGACTAGTGCGAGCTTCATCCGCTTGTCCGTCCTCTTCCGCCTCCGATTCGTCTGACGATTCGCCATAACCTTGTGCTGCTTTCAAAATTTTTGACATACCAACAATATCTGTTTGGAGAACAGGCTGACGATAAATTTCTTTGTGAATTTTTTCTTCGTGACCTAAAAAGTTGGCCAAATCTGTCACCTGGCTGCCTGTCAAGTTTAGATTTATACAGCGGGTCGCGATGTGTTTTCGCAGTTACGTTCCCCGTAGACTTGTTGGCATGTCGGCGTTGCATTTTTTTGAATATTCGTTCATCAGACGGCAGGCTCGTAGATATTTCCAACGATTTTTGTCCATGGAAGGCAGCCCAAACACGTAAGGATTTTTTTCCGGGACTTTCGCATCTTTTCGATGGTGAAGAATTAGCTCAAGGCAGTCAAATAGTTGATTGTGAACCAGGACGGGAACACCTCGGCCGAGTTTGCCTCTTATCTCGAATCTTATCTATTTTTGAGCAAGTTTTTTTCCATTTTCTGATAAAGAATTATACGTTTCTTTGTCGGCAATATTGTTGAGACCCTGATAATTCCTGTAATCTTCCGAATATATCCTTTCAATTTCTCCGGGACGCCGACGATTGAAAATTTGGAGTGACAATACCGTTGCCTGTGCCAGTTTTTTCCAAGATTCCAATGTGAATTTTTTCCATAATTCGTTGAAGTATTTTGTTCGTTCCTCTTTTAAAGAAGTATCGAACTTTTTTACATCTTCAGTTGACGGCACAACCTTTTTTTTGCGACGATTATGTTGAGCTCGAGTTTCGGTGACAAGTCTGTTTATACTGGTTCCAAAGTTTTCATCTTGAAGCTTCATAAAATCCTCGACTTTTGTTTGCGCATGTTTATTCTCACTCTTAATGTATTCTGATTGCAATATAGCTCCGCAATGCTTAAGGAGTGTTCCGAGATTAAATGCGACAGCTGGATGGTCGAATGTGCGGCCTTTTTCGTTAAAACCAGCCACCAATTTTACCGCAGTTATAACTTTATCGTAATATCGGGGCGTAAAGACATCAGCAAAAGATCGAATCGATTCATTTAATGTTTTCATCGCGTCCAAGAAACGACCAAGTAAACGTAAGCGGGCTCGAATCATCTGAAAATGATGCTGGTGTGTGCCGTACTTTTCGCACTGCTTATTCGCATACATGATCATTAGCTCATCGTATCTTATTCCTCGGACAATCTTGTCCTCACGTAAGTACGGAAATATATGTTTTATCACCAACACAGTAGCTTTTTCGTGCAATCTCGCGGTTATGCCTCGTCCGTTAATCATAATGACTCGCTCATCTTTTCCGTGGTGTTTGGTGCATTTTCGCGAATGGTGACGAATGACTGATCTGGCGTAGTGACCTTTGCATCTTCCACACGCGATAAAATCTTGAGCCGATCTGTTCATTCGGACATTTGGTCGTCGACACACGAGGAGTTCGCCAGTATTAAATCGACGATCGTTATTAAACAAATGATTGCCTTTTTTCCTTATTGTCGCTATGACGTCTTTCCGCTCCTTACTATTTACAGGCAGATTGATGAACTTTTTCACGTCTTCTTCTGCGCTGTGTACTCCCTGAAGATGCCGAACGAATTACTTTGAAATTTTTGACAATAAAAGCAAAAATTCTTTTTGTTATACGAAGGATCGATCGATGAAACTGCTACCGATAAAGTGCCATCGTCAGGCGCAGCCAATCCTGGCTTATTTAAGCCGAGTGATACGTTGAGAGATTTTTCGTGCGTCGAATTGCATGTTTCATCATCCATTTCGTCAGATGACGCGCTGTCGTTGGAACTGGCACTGTCGTTCGGCGGGACGTACTCTTCTGTAATTTCAAAAATTTCATTTAACATGGGTAAAGAATTATTTTAATTGCTTGATGCATAGTTGTACTACAAACTTCAAAGAATAAAGAAATGAAATATTTCAACTTATTCTAATGTCGAAACACAATTGTAAATGCATGAAAAATGAGATTTCGATTTTCTTTGAACTTAAAAAAAATGATTGAAACGGTCCGAATTTTTAGAGAATACACGTAGGAAAAAAACATGTAACAATTTCATTCATTAGTGAATGCAAAATGTTATTGAAATAGAAGAGTTTAAGTTTTTTCAAATGTTTATCGTAATTTCACTGATGAATGTAGCTATTTCAAGGTATATTAAAATACAAATACATTTTTCGAAGCATGAAAAATAAGATTTTCGTTTTTTTATACGCGAAAAAAATGACCGGAACTTTTTAAATTTTTTGAAAAAACGGTAAGAAAACACTTGCAATGATTTCATCCATCAGTAAATATAAAATTTAATTAAAATAGGAAAATTTGAATTTTTTGAATTCAAAGAATGGAATGTTTCCTCAAATGTTTGTTGTAATTTCGTTTATGCATGAAACTATTATGTGTGTTTTTTTTACATCTATTCTTTGAGTATTTGAAGAGTTTCGACTTTTTTCATGTACAAAAGAATGTTATCTTATGTTTCATTCATTTAAAAGTGTATTCCTATGTTGAAATGATTTGAAATATTTTATTCATAATAATGTACGTTGGAGAAAAGCTCACCGTCCTCCGAAACGTCTGGATCTGACTGATTACATCTCATGCTTGACAATTCGGTTTCGTCAGCTGCATTTTCCATTTCCTGCGAATTGTCGAAATCTGAAAGTTCACGAGTTCTCTGAATTTTTATTGTCGAAACTGAAACAGTGTTCTCAAGGTCTGTGAGTACATGAATACTCTCCGTTTTTAATGGCGAAACTAAAACAGAAAAACAAAACAATTAAAATAAGAACTCCGGAGCAAATTTTTTCGTAACAAAGTACTGATGTTGATAATACATTACCATTTTGCACTTTAACAGGCGGACAGGAGTACGAAAATGGAGGCAAATGAACTATTTCTTCACTGATTATGCGAATGTTTTTAGAAGTCTGGTGATGATCGTTACAGTCTTGAGCAGTAAATGAATCTTTTGTTTGCAAAAAATGCTCCCCGTTGGTGAGATTACATGCGCTATTTAGGAGTGGTAATTGCAACAGCGACGCGTTTTCTGGATGCAAATGGGAACGGTTAGAATTAGCATGATTGCGAGCATAAAATACATTGTACACGTCTGAATACGTCTTACCGATTTTTGATAGGTTCAAATCGTACGTAACGTTCATGTTGTCACATCCAAGATCTTTCGTTACTTTTTCGAAATCCTCTGAATAAAAAGAACATAACGAATTAAAATGAAAGATATATTTGGGAAAACTATGAAAAAATGTGTAGTTGCTTAAAAAAATACCTTTCTGGACTGCTGAATCATTATTACCGATTTTTGATAGGTCCAAATCGTACGTAACGTTCAAGTTGTGACATCCAAGTTCTTTCGTTACTTTTTCAAAATCCTCTGAATAAAAAGATCATAATGAATTAGAATAAAAGATACAGTCAGTAAAACTGTAAAAAAAATGTGTAATTGCTAAAAAAAATACCTTTCTGGACTGCTGAATCACTGTTGTTCTGATCATCGAGCGCATACTCATTATTTTGCTTTGCCTCGTTTTGCTTTGTCTCTTTGTGCTGTGCCTCGTTGTTCTTTGCCGGTTTTTGCTGTGCGTTGACTTGTTTTTTTTTATTTTGTTCCACTTCATTCTCCAGATCGTCAATTATAGAAGAGGCAATGATTGATGTCGAACTATTAATATCCCAATGGTCTGTAAAAAATAGAAATTAAATAAACGTGTCTAAATGACATCAATAATTTTGAAAAAAGAACCGTTAATTTATGCATCATAGTTACCGGCAAGCTTGTCGTAAAACGATATATTAGTCACGGCAAAATCGGCATCATTATCTAAGAAGGAAAAATATTGTTTACATCTTCGCTGCCAGAATGAATTAACGGTTTAAATACGGTTTTTAAAATTGCGACTCATCAACAAAATTTGAGTCATTTTCGATAATAGATAAATTGCTAAAAAAAAAATACCTTTCTGGACTGCTGAATCATTGTTGTCCTGATCATCGAGCGCATACTCATTATTTTGCTTTGCCTCTTGGTGCTTTGCTTTTTCTTCCTGAGCCTCTTTTTGATGTGCCTTGTTGTGCTTTGCCGATTTTTGCTGTACCTCGTTGTGCTGGGCCTCTTTTTGCTGTGCCTCGTTTTGTTCTTTTTCATTTTGTTCCCCTTCATTCTCCTGATCGTCAATTATGGATGAGGCAATAATTAATGTCGAACTATGAATATCGCAATGATCTGTAAAAAATAGAAATTGAATAAACGTATCAAACAGCATCAATAATTTTAAAAAAGAACCGTTAATTTATGCGTCATTGTTACCGGTAAGCTTGCCGAAAAACGACGCATTAGTCACGGCAAAATCGGCATCATTATCTAAGAAGAAAAAATATCGTCTATATCTTCGCTGCCAGATTTAATTAACGGTTTAAATACGGTTTTTAAAATTGCGACTCACCAAAAAATCAAGTCATTTTCGATAATAGACAAATTGCTAAAAAAAAATACCTTTCTGGACTGCTGAATCATTGTTGTTCTGATCATCGAGCGCATACTCATTATTTGGCTTTGCCTCGGTGTGCTTTGCCTCTTTTTGCTGATCCTCTTTTTGCTGTGCCTTGTTGCGCTTTGCCTCTTTTTGCTGGGCCTCGTTGTGCTTTGCCGCTTTTTGCTGGGCCTCGTTTTGTTCTTTTTTATTTTGTTCCACTTCAATCTCCACATCGTCAATTATGGATGAGGCAATAAATGATGTCGAACTGTTAATATCGCAATGTTCTGTAAGAAATGGAAATTAAATAAACGTGTGAAAATAACATCAATAATTTAAAAAAAAAGAACAGTTTATTTATGCATCATTATTACCGGCAAGTTTGTCAAAAAACGACGCATTAGTCACGACAAAATCGGCATCATTATCTAAGAAGAAAAAATGTCGTTTATATCTTCGTTGCCAGATTTGATTAACGATTTAAATACGGTTTCTAAAATTGCAACTCACCAAAAAAATTTGAGTCATTTTCGATAATAGACAAAATATTCCCCGACGAAGTATCGTTGGCGCTTGCACTCAACAACGGGAGCAATTTTTTCTCGATGTACAAGACGTCTTTATCTAAAATTTAGTGATGCATACTTCCATTAATAAAAAATATTTTGATACAATCGTTACGGTATGATATGGAACGGGAATAAAGTTTTGAGAACTAAATAAAAATGTAAAGTTGTGAAAATTAAAAAAAAAAAAAATAGTACTCAAGATAATTAATACCCCGCAGCATGAGCGCGAGAGAAATAGGCAAAAAGTAGATTTACGCTTTTCTCTAAAATCTTTATTATTTCGGGAAAGAAAGACATTTTTTTATGGAACAAGAATAATATGCATCCATTTATTTCTTCGGAAAATCAATTTCCCTACAGAAAACTTATTGTGGGATCTTTACCGACGATCGGTAAAATCTCTTACCGACAACTTTCTACCAAAAATTGATTTCGAGAAAATTAAAAAAACCTTACATATCATTCTCGGTTCAATCAAGAATATCTGGTAATTCTTGTTTTTTGCAAAATTTCGATAATTTGGAAAAAAATGGACGCCCTTTGTCTAGCTCGCCCGCTCTCATGCATATATCATCTTGTTGCTAAGTATCACCTCGATATACTATATAAGATTTGAAAAAAAGTGATTACCGTGCTTTGTAATCTTGTTCTTTATTATCTCGTCGTACGTCAATTTATTTTTGCTGTTCGCATGGACTGTGAGTGTAACCAAGAAAACGACCTCTTCGTTTTCTAAATTATGCTTAATTTTTTCCAGGACTTCCTTGCGAGCTATATATTATAAAAAAAAAAATTCTTATAGAAACGGGCATTCAAGAGAAAAGGTTACTTTTCACATACCAAATATATGCATGAACAGAATTAACTCGCCACGTGCATATCGCGCACAGTGGAATAGCTCTTATTTTTAAACGTGAAAAAAACATTACATACCGTGTAGAGTCAATACTCGCACCGCATATTTTTGACGTCGTCCATGTCGTAGAGCGCACTTTTTATTTGTAATAAATATATCGTTATCCGTACAAATATACAGCACTTGGTCAGTGAATATCACCAACCCAAACATTTCCACTATGATCACTTTCGATGTTCTCAGCTTAACAGCTTCGAGAAGACTGTGAATAAATTCGGCAGTTCCAGAGTCGAAATTTTTTTTTCGCATAAATTACGATTCCTTTGTCCGTTAACGATGATAGTAGGGGTTGTTTACCGTCGACTCTTGTTGAGAAACTCGTAAAGGTCTTACGGAGGACAGTCCTCAAACTATACAATGCATCGCTATATCTGTCCTCGAAGTAACGAATATATTCTTTTCTATATACATATAAATATATACACACTAGAATTTTGGCATGACGTGTAGTTCGAGGACATATTTATCTATTATATGCATATTTCACAGCCTTACCTTTGTTCAGAGTCCTCGAACTATACAAATAGCTTAAAAATTATATTACAAAAAAAAATTACGGACTAGTCGAAACTTTGAAGACTGTCCCCGACATATACAATTATCGACATGTCGGTAAAGTCGGAAATGTACTTGTCTCGAGTCGCTGCCGCGACTCTGGACCTGGAATAACTTTGAGGACGGTCTTCAAAGTAGCTAATCTATTATGATAATTGGTCTCAAAATATACATTGGACATATATCTGTCCTCGAAGTAACGAATAGATTCTTTTGTATCTATATTCTAACAAGGGGACCTTCAGGAACGTGGATTACCGATTTGAACGAGAGATAAAAGTTTTCGAGTTAAAAAATTATCAATAGTTTCGGAGCATTCATATACTTTTTGCGTTAAATTCAATTCAACCCGAGCGACGGTGTAGTGGGCAGCGTCGTCATTTGGAAATCCCTGGATCACTGCATCAAATCCCAGCTCGGACTGTTTTTAGTTTAATTTTATTATTTTAACGCTAACTAATATGCGAATAATTAATATTTCTGCAAATGAATAAATAAATATAGTTTTTTCATTTTTTGATTTTAGTTCTTTCGTTACTTTCCCGAAATCCTCTAAATAAAAAGAACATAACGAATTAGAATAAAAGAAACAGTTGGGAAAACTGTAAAAAAATCTGTAATTGCTAACGATTCCTTTGTCCGTTAACCATGATAATAGGGGTTGCTTACCATCGACTCTTGATGAGAATCCTGTGATGGTCTTACAGAGGATATTCCTCAAAGTATTCAATGCATCGCTATACCTGTCCTCGAAGTAACGAATACATTCTTTTCTATATATTGTTACGTCCTGACGTAACGTCCACTGAACTTTATTGTTTATAAAAATACCCTCTTATAGAATAATAAACTCGAAGATCTGTGAGGGGAAAATTTGTCGTTTCCTACGTTATTCCGTTCAACTCAATGATAAAGTTAGAAATTCACTTTACCAACTGAAAATCTCAAGGAAAAGGCCATCGGTAAAATCGGGTAGTATGGAAGGAAAACCAAGGTCAAAGATCCCTACAGAAAAAGCCATAGGCTCGTCACCCCATCTGGTGGGTCAGGCACACTAACATCGCTTTCCTAACTGACATACCCTCCACCGGCCTATCGATCCAAGAGATAGATCCCTAGATCTGAAAATGCTCTTACCATTGGAAAAAGAAAAGAAAAGGCACATAGTATTTTTCTCTGCCGTAAAACCAACGAGGGGCACTGCTTACACCCCCTCGAAGAACAAGCATACAAGAGAACGTTGCGTTCCTCTTCTCTCACACATACGTATATGTAAATGAGTATATATATGCGTGTATCAATAATAGATTCAAAATAGGAACGAACGGAATGGCTCTAAACAACGATGGGTTTTCCCATCTCATACCAATATAGAACTTTGAAACAATAGTTAAAATTTATTTAAGTAACAAACTTGCGGGAGAAATTCGCATTTGAATTAAAAAAGAACAGAACGAGATAAATAAATGAAACCAAATAATACTTCAATAAACAAAAAAGACTGAATAATAGTTAACTAAACAAATGAAATAGTTGAAAATATATCTAACACTCTCTCAATCAAAATAGATAATAAACATTATAATTAAGAACGAGATCCAAAATAAATATTAAGTCGACTGAGAACAATGAGTATTGACAAGGGAGAAGATCATAGTAAAACGGAAAGGAAACCATCAATCGTTCCCAAGAGGGCAATGACCCCACCAAAATACAAGAAGGGAAGCGAGAAAAGATTTTAAAGGGGCCTATGCCCAGGTTCACCGGTCTTTGACCTTCTCTCTCTCTCACTCATGTCGCAAGGCGCGGAAAACCCCGAACCGTCCTTAAGACCCAATTCTGTACACTTCACGGGAAACAGGTATCGGGGCACGCACACACATGCACTAGAATATATACTGTGTGCGAGTATGTGTAGGAATATACGTGCGAGAACATTCCAGGATGGGAAATACTCATTCAAAATCATTCCTTCCAAATGGGAAAATCATTACGCAATGCTAAATATTATTTCGAGGAAGTAACCATTTAAACAAACCTAGAATTGCAAGATAAAATCATGCATCGAATTCATTTAATTCAATAATCGAACTCCAGGGAAAAACAATCTAAAAATTTAAATTAGTTAACTCAAATAACTCAAAGCTCGAAATATTATTTTACCATGTTAAAATCTAGAAGAAAGAGGAAAAGCAAAACGCCCCGAAGTCCACGAGCAGAGGCAAAGCTCTCTTACATAATCCCCTCCCCTCTTTCGACGATCCACGGAGGTTGCGCGGCAAGGCGAGGAGCTCGGCTCTCGTCGCTACCCGGAGACCGTTCGAATGCCTCCCCACTCTCCACCCTCTATCCTAGCCTTACCCTTTTTATCTACCCAATGAATCCCCCGTCTCTCTCTCGTAGGAAAACAAGGACGCGAATAAGAGTTGAGTTTTTATAGTCATGTGCCGTAGCTCCCTACCTCCCCTTTTTCTCGTGGACTCATACAAGAAGCCTATGCGACCACACCCCAAAGGAAAAAAATTATAAAAGTATGAAAACTAAGAAAAAAACGAAGTTTCAAACGCAGGACTAATCTTAATCATAAATTTTTTGAACATTAACAATTCAAAATCCACAGAAAAAATCACGAACAAAATTATTTATAACAATTCAGATTGTAATTTTAATCCGCAAAAATATCACACAAAATATTTAATTTACTGTTCCGACGTTCAATTCAAAAACAACAATTTTATATTTATTAATAATTAAACAAACGATAGGATATAAGAAAGAAAAGTAATTTTAACAATTGCGCAATACGATAACTATAAGAGGAAATGTAAGAACTTTATCCAAGATAAAATAATCAAGAAAAAACACCTATAATATTAGAATTACTATTGTTCATAAGAAAGTAATATTATATACGGAATAAGAATATAGGAAGCGTGTGGCATAAGCGTGTGCATGTGTGGGGGTACACGTGCCGCGGTACAGCCACGCGCGCCGCAATACAGCCACATGCGCCGCGATACAGCCACACGCATAGGGCCCACCCTGTGATCTACGCTGGCGCCCTCGCTATGACCCGAATTTTCAAAGGGAAGCTCACGAGATAGAAAAGGAAAATGCATTGCGTCAGAAAAATGCATCCTCTGTCTTTATCATCAATCCCCACTTTTATCGAACGGGTTAGCCTGGATCACGGGTATGTGAAGGCCGGAAAAAGGGCTCTCGGCAGACTTCTTCGACTTTTTCCGACGTGGAAACTACGAAACCCATCGTACTCATCGAATCCATTCTTGGGCTGAACTTGCGAAATTTCTCGACAAAGACGTTCTTGATTCTGGAATTTTCCAAATCAATTCGTTTTTGCACTTAGAATTTCACTCGATTTTCGAAGGAAGATAGTTTTTTCCGGTTCCGAATTTCAAATCTTGAATTCTGAGTCAAATTGAAATTGCTTCTATTCTGAATTCTCGAAATTTTGAATTGGCCTTTGAATGTCGGAGGAGACGTTGGACCTCGTTTTATTCTACTTCATTTCACTTTGTCTAACTATTATTTTCTGTTTAGTAATTTCCGTTTATTTTACTTTGACATCCGCAATCCACGAAATATTGGATAACGTATACATCGCGGTTATTGTTAAATAATTTGCGAAATTTAAGACTAAGTTTTTGTAAACCATTTCTTTCTTTTTTTTACAATAATTTTAAATAAAATTTTGGATCTCGAAAATTAAACTCTGTGCATCGACAAATTCTTTGACTTCATCGCCAACCTGCCACGCCCTTGGTCTACTGCCGATTCAACTTCACCGTTTCCGTCTGAGTCGCCGGTGCGTCTACAAATGCTGTCACCCTTTCCGTTTGGAGAACGTCTCAGCCAGTAAGTGAAGTTTTATTACAACCTCATCTTCCTCTCTTGAAATTGTGAGGAATAGTTCGGGAAAAATTGAACACAGTGAATATCATAAATTCGGACAGACCTAATCGATTAAATTCAATTAAAAACCGGTTAGTTGATTATTTTTGGAGGAAAAATCCAATCTCTATCCAAGTGATCCTAAATTTATATTACCCCTGCGGCGTTGGTGATTTAATTGTCCGTAAAAGGCTTTAGTTAAAACCATTTCATTAAAATAATTTAAACGAAGAAGTTCAACATTATCCAAGTGAATCTTAAATCTAGATTGTTCTTGCGGGATTGCTGAGTCAAGTTTCATAAAACTTTAATTGAACCATTTCTTTGAGATAATTTGAAGGAGGGAAATTCATCCCCGTTAAGTTTAACAAAGGCCTTTCGACCCCTCTCCCCTCTCCATTGCTGAAATCGTGTCATTCAAGAATTGGAGATTCGCGACAAGGGAGAAAAAAATATAAAATTCAGGGAAGGGTTAGATTACAAATTGATCAATTTTGAGACTCTCGCGAACCAGTGACTCATCAATAGTCACAGGATGAAGTTTAATTGAGTTTTTCCTTTCCGGTATTTTATTAAAGGTTTAAGCAATTAAACAAGTTCAATCCAAGGAATTTCTCTTTCCCAACGATTAAATTCAACGTAAAAACCCTCCCACTCTCTCTATTATTCGTTCAACACATTCGATCTCAAGACTCAGTACGGTTGTGTAAATTTACGTCTTCATCCGAGGATTCGTGTTCTTTACTTATTTTCTCCCCCCGTGCGAAAACTTGGTTGGGACTAGAGTTGTGTCAGGTTGCACGCTCACCAAGCTTTCGTAGTCCTCCCCTCCGTGCGAAACTTGGTTGGGACAAGAGTTGCGTCAGGTTGCACGCTCACCAAGTATTCGTTTACCTATCCTTGTGCGGAATTTGGTTGGGACAAGGATTGCGTCAGGTTGCACGCTCACCAAACATTCGCATTCCTTCTTTTTCCTCGGCGGAGATCTGGTTGGGACTAGAGTGGCGTCAGGTTGCACGCTCATCCGGAAATTCACTCTGGATACTCTTCCCTTAAATTCCATGAGAGTCAACCCCCCAGTACCGCGCAAAAAGAAAAGAACACGCAGAGCTGGACGAACGTATCAATTACGTAAACTCGACGCGATATATTCGAATCCGTGGCCAAAAAGGTTAAACTCTGTTCAAAGATCTGAATCAAATTATCACGGAGTACGGGCATTGCCTGCAGAAACAGAAATTACTAGAGAGACTCCAAAACCCAAAATTATTTCCACTGAAATCATTAAACATCCGGTAACTATTTACAAACTAATTTTGATTGATCTTCCTCCAATCACCCCTGTGTTCAATAAAAGTAACGACAGTGATCCTCGGGGTAAAGCCAATAGTGAATTATATCGAAACCCCGAGTTCAAATCTCAGTAGATATTTCACGCAATAGAAAATTAAACAGTGATTCCAAGCCCATTTCCCGAGTAATTTTCCGAAAGGTTAGACTCAAAAACAGGGGCAGACGTGTTCGAGATTGATTCCAGGAGTAGTACTGAAAATTATTTCCATGACTAGAGAGTTTCAATCAAATTCAGCACGTCATACATCGAAAATTATTAATAGTTCACGAAAACTCCCATTTTTGACGTAACAATATATACTAGAATTTTTGCATGACGTATAGTCCGAGTACATATTTATCTATTATATGTATATTTCACCGCCTTACCTTTGTTCAAAGTCCTCGAACTACACAAATAGTTGAAAAATTATGTTACAAAAAAATATACGGACTGGCCGAAACTTTGAAGTGTCCCCGACATATACAATTATCGACACGTCGGTAAGGTGGAAATGTACTTGTACCTGGAATAACTTTAAGGATGTTGAGTTCTTATGAAATCTTTTAATGTTAATTGTTCAAGAAATAGCTTCTTAATCGTTGTGAAATTTTTACACGACCTCCTGAATACTTCACGTAAAAGCATATCAAATTTTCAGAATTCTGTCATCATTACTTCAACCTCCTTGAGGGTTCAAATGAAAAATGATGAGAAAATTCTGAAAATTTTGTATGTTTTTGTATGAAGTATTTAAGAGGTCGTGTAAAAATTCCACGACGATTAGGAAGGTCGTCATTAAAATAGTAACATTTTGTTTCAATATATATTGAAAGCAACGTAAACAAAATGAAGTTAATTGATAAATATTTTTTTCATTTGTTTAAAAAATTGTTCTTAACAAAATGTTAATATTTTAATCATGAGCTTCCTAATCGTCGTGGAATTTTTACACGACCTCTTAAATACTTCATACAAAAACATATCCAATTTTCAGAATTTTCTCATCATTTTTCATTTGAACCCTCCAGGAGGTTGGAGTAATGATAATAGAATTCTGAAAATTTAATATGTTTTTACGTGAAGTATTCGGGAGGTCGTGTAAAAATTTCACAACGATTAAGAAACTATTTCTTGAACAATTAACATTAAAAGATTTCATAGGGACTCAACATCCTTAAAGTTATTCCAGGTACAAGTACATTTCCACTTTACCGACATGTCGATAATTGTATATGTCGGGGACACTCTTCAAATTTTCGGCCAGTCCGTATATTTTTTTGTAACATAATTTTTTAACTAGTGTATAGTTCGAGGACTCTGAACAAAGGTAAGGCGGTGAAATATACATATAATAGATGAATATGTCCTCGGACTACACGTCATGCAAAAATTCTAGTATATATATAGAAGAGAATGTATTCGTTACTTCGAGGACAGATATAGCGATGCATTGTATAGTTTCAGGACTATCCTCTGTAAGATCATCACGAAATTCTCATCGAGAGTCGATGGTAAGCAACCCCTACTATCTACTATATTTCAAAAATGTACACGGACCGGCCGAAACTTCGAAGCTTGTCCCCGAAATATACAATTAACTGGAAGAACTTGAAGGACAGTCTTCAAAGTAGCCAATCTATTATGAACATTGGTCTCAAAATATACATTGGACATATATATCTGTCCTCGAAATAATGGAAATGTATACGGACTGGCCGATTTTGGACTATAATTTATATAATAATCTCAGGGCTATAATAATTTCAGGACTTTTCACAACGTCGGGATCGTTAAATATACGAATCATAAATTAATATTATTTTGCATTGAACATTTAAAATGTATTTAAGCGTACTTTTCTAGAATGTTCCCTCGAAATTTCATTAAATTCTGCACATTTTTTAATTTACTATATTTTTAACGTGTAATACCTATAGCACGTTGGGTTTCCACCCTCGTTAATTTTGTAAATGTGTCAGAGAAAACAATATTCTAACTATGTTGAAATGTAAACCATTTTGACGCATAAGACAGAAGCATTTTTCTATGAAATTTTATGCACAAGAGTCGAATTGATAGGGACTCTGCGAGGTGAGACCAAAATGAAGATTAAAATTCTGCAGTACGTTCCTGTGCATTATAGGTAACCTGTGTGAACACACAATCACAAGATTTGAGTATGTATTGCCGTATGCAGGCAAGTGAAATCTCTTTTAGAAACTGACGTCCTACAAAAAAGATGGCGCTAATAGTATGCATGTCCATAGTCGACACATCCTAAAATATTGTGACTGTATTTCACGCAGAATGCCTATAAACGTTTTGCATGATCTATGAATCGTATGATCTATGAAAAATAATAAAATTTATAACCCTACAATAATCAGAATTCATATAAGCAAAACCGGAAAAATATCATTTACAAAAATTAAAAACAACGGAAAATACTCGATAACGTTGATAGCATTCTAAAGGTGTATTTCGAGGACATATATATTCATTATTTCTATACTTTTACGGGACTTGATTTCGCTTTGATTCCTAAAAATAGTCTACCAACGCATCTGATACAATTGGTCAGTTTCATGACGAACTTTACTTTTATTTTGCGAACTTTACTATTATTTTGTATGCTTCCGAGCTGTACCTCAAATGCCAGTATGGCATCATTGACTAACATTATTTAAATACAAGAAGTCTCCTCAACAATTTATACCTAAATGTGTCGGAAACGCGCACTGGATTTTTCCAAGGATAAATTATCATACAATTAGAATAAATGCTATCTATTGCAAAATTTGTCGAAAACAAAAATCAGTTCCGATAAATTTTCGACACCATAATCTCCAACAAAATTATCGTAAAAGATAATTCAAATATTGACATGGAATTTTACTTCTCGTTGACAGACAGCGCTTTTCTTTGTAATTAAAGATGGAATTTTTTTTCCTTCAAAATGTTTACTCTATAAATAGGGAATATTTAATTTACGATAAATTATGGAAATAATTTGACGCGTAGAGTGTGAAAATGTTGTCCAAAGTATTATACATGAGAGGTAATTCCAAGAGTACATTCTCATATGTTTTACCGTAGTTATTGTAGCCGATCATAACGGTTTCACTTAATCCCTATGGATTGTCTGAAAATTTCATGAATCGTTTCTGCACATTCGAGAATTTTCACGAGAATAACCCGAAAACTATTATTTCAAAAAAACGAGAAACAGTCGATTCCTCTGACAAGACTTTGAATGTGTATTTCGAGGACGTATATATTCATTATTCATCACAAGGTTTTATATTCCGAGTCCTTGTAATGACTATACCATGGATGACGTCAAAATAAATAATTCTTATAATGTCATTTCGAGGACAGAGTCCTCATATGTCACTCGCTATCGCGCTGTCTTTAAAGTATACTATTTACATACTAGAGAATTTCGAGGACTGTCCGCGAAATATACAATTGGCTGGAAAAACTTTGAGGACTGTCCTCAAAATAGCCAGAAGTCTTCAAAGTAGCCAGTCTATGAAGCGAATTGATCTTGAAATAGACATTGGCCACATATATATATTAGACTGATTAAAAAAAAAATATTATTTTTTTTCTTTCTGGATTCTTTTGCTATTGTTGGGCACTAATAAAAAAATATTTCCCTAAAAAACTGGGCCCGGTCACTCAATTTTTAGAGGTAGCTATCTCGACTTTTTGTTATTTTTTCATGATTTTACTCAATAAATATGATCATGGTATTAGATTATACCGGAAATAGAATGAATAAAGGAAATCGTATGTTTCACAGCCATTTTGCGCCGACGAGAAGTACACCACTTGCAAAAATTGAGGGAGCAAGAAAAATTTCCAAATTTTTCGGTCATTTTCAATAGGCTGTATTTCGGTGAAAAATGGTCGTATCGAGGTCTTAAAAAAACAGTTTGTAGCTCCAACATTCTAGTTTTCAGATCTTTGGGCCAAAAATTTTTATGAGCTGCGTTTCTCAGGAAATTTTACGGAATGGCGTGAAAGAAATTTTTAAAAAAATATTCACCTTTTTACTTTTAGTGCACGGGCTTGGGAATTTATTTTTATGCAACGCATGCGTGAAATGCATAAAAAAAATTATGCACGCATGTGTTGCATAAAAAAAAATTCCCAAGCCCGTGCACTAAAAGTAAAAAAGTGAAAATTTTTTAAAAAATCACTTTCGCACCATTTCGTAAAATTTCCTGAGAACCGCAGCTCGTAAACATTTTTTACCAAAAGATCTAAAAACTAGAATCTTGGAGCTTCAAACTGTTTTTTTAAGACCTCGATACGACCATTTTTTACTGAAATACAGCCTATTGAAAACGACCAAAAAATTTGGAAATTTGTCTTGCTCCCTTAATTTTTGCGCGTGGTGTACTTCTCGTCGGCGCAAAACGGCTGTGAAACATACGATTTCCTTTATTTATTCTATTTCCTGTATAATCTAATACCATGATCATATTTATTGAGTAAAATCATGAAAAAATAACAAAAAATCGAGATAGCCACCTCTAAAAATTTAGTAACCGGGCCCAGTTTTTTAGGGAAATATTTTTTTATTAGTGCCCAACAATAGCAAAAGAATCCAGAAAGAAAAAAAATAATATTTTTTTTTTTAATCAGTCTAATATATATGGGGCATTTCACGCCAAATCGACCACTTTAAAACCTGACCTCTTTCGATTTGGCTGAAACTTTTTTATTTTTTTCTACCCTATGAAAAAGATTTTTCAGAATTTTTTCAGATTTTTTTACGAAACCGATAAAAAGTTATGAATATTTCAAAAAAAATGGCCTTTTATTTTTCAAATGTCCATAACTTCTTCAAAAATTGACGAATCGGGATGTTTTTTTTTCAAAATTTTCGTTTTCAAATATACTTTTCAGAAAAATATTTAAAAAAATGATTCAGAGCTATCTTCATTGTTTTTTTCTACTTTTCGGAAAAAAACGAAAATTTCTCGATGATTACCATTTTTAATTTTTAATTTTTTTTTTTATTAGAAACCTTGATATTTTCTGTAAGTTCTCTAAAATTTTCAGAGTGGGGAAATTTTTTCTTCTATTTTTTTTTCAATTAAAAAAAAAAATTTTTTTCACTCAGCCTATTTCTTATAATACTACTCTAGGGATTTATAATTATGTAGAGAGAACGTCAAAGTTAAAAAAAAAATAAATGACATTCAAATCTCATGAATTAAAAAAAAATGGCTATTGATTTTTCAAATGTCCATAACTTCTTCAAAAATTGCCTTATCGGGATGTTTTTTTTTTTTCAAAATTTTCGTTTTTAAATGTACTTCTCAGAAAAATATTTTAAAAAAATGATTCAGAGCTATCTTCGTTGTTTTTTTTCTAATTTTCGGAAAAAAACGAAAATTTCTCGATGATTACCATTTCTAATTTTTAATTTTTTTTTTTTGATAGAAACCGTGATATTTTCTGTAAGATGTCTGAAATTTTCAGAGTGGGGAGATTTTCTCTTCTATTTTTTTTTTCAATTTGAAAAAAAAAAATAGAAGAGAAAACAATGAAAACAATTTGAAAAAAAAAAATAGAAGAGAAAATCTCCCCACTCTGAAAATTTCAGACATCTTACAGAAAATATCACGGTTTCTAATAAAAAAAAGAAATTAAAAATTAGAAATGGTAATCATCGAGAAATTTTCGTTTTTTTCCGAAAATTAGAAAAAAAACAACGAAGATAGCTCTGAATCATTTTTTTAAATATTTTTCTGAAAAGTACATTTAAAAACGAAAATTTTGAAAAAAAAACATCCCGATAAGGCAATTTTTGAAGAAGTTATGGACATTTGAAAAATCAATAGCCATTTTTTTTTAATTCATGAGATTTGAATGTCATTTATTTTTTTTTTTTAACTTTGACGTTCTCTCTACATAATTATAAATCCCTAGAGTAGTATTATAAGAAATAGGCTGAGTGAAAAATTTTTTTTTTTTTTTCAATTGAAAAAAAAAATAGAAGAAATAATTTCCCCACTCTGAAAATTTTAGAGAACTTACAGAAAATATCAAGGTTCCTAATAAAAAAAAAAATTAAAAATTAAAAATGGTAATCATCGAGAAATTTTCGTTTTTTTCCGAAAAGTAGAAAAAAA
The DNA here is from genome assembly GCA_946863875.1 of Alloplasta piceator. NCBI lineage: Eukaryota > Metazoa > Arthropoda > Insecta > Hymenoptera > Ichneumonidae > Alloplasta > Alloplasta piceator. The sequence continues at coordinate 37,071,511 of OX333073.1, forward strand.
ACCATGAAGATAGCCCTGAATCATTTTTTTAAATATTTTTCTGAAAAGCACATTTAAAAACGAAAATTTTGAAAAAAAAAACATCCCGATTCGTCAATTTTTAAAGAAGTTATGGACATTTGAAAAATAAAAGGCCATTTTTTTTGAAATATTCATAACTTTTTATCGGTTTCGTAAAAAAATCTGAAAAAATTCTGAAAAATCTTTTTCATAGGGTAGAAAAAAATAAAAAAGTTTCAGCCAAATCGAAAGGGGTCAGGTTTTAAAGTGGTCGATTTGGCGTGGAATGCCCCATATATAGTATAAGAGTCATGGAGCTCCCTCAACATGAGGGGTTAGAGAGGAAATGTACTTGTCTCGAGTCTCTACCGCAACTCTTGATAATAATCGTGGCTCAATGTTTCCACTAACATTTTTGCTCTGATTGCAAAGCATATGCTAAAATTCCAAAAAAGGCAAATATTATAATTTTTCAATAGTAACTGTTTCATGTTATTCCAAAGTGTTGTATGCATTATGTAATAATACTCTATCTTCCTTACTGTACATTTTTTATGTGCTTTTCCAATATTTTGTCGCGCCGAACTTTTTTTTTAATTGCGCACGAGTTGGTTGACTCTTTCAATGCGCCCATCTTATCCGCATAGCACATTCTTACGTACTACTGATAATAGGGTTTTTGCAAGAAATCCCGGTGGACGCTGTACGCTCAGAGGCTCATACGGAAAGAAAATATCTGAAAGATTTGCCTTTTCCATGGTCGAAGGAGACTATCGTGGGGCAAATAACCTAACTGACAATGATATACTTATATAAGTCACGTATACGTTTTCTGAGCCAACTGTCTTGAACCGAGAAATGATTTTTTTTACGCCCACTAGATTGTCCTTGAATCAAGGTCATCGGCACGCTCTACAAGAACCCGTTATATGCTTGGTGCTTCAAAATGCCGGCACCCTGGAAACACTATGATGATTACTCGCAGAGTAGTCTTAATAGGCTGAAACGCTGGCGCGTCGCCCAAGATAATGTTGAAGGTACATCTTCGTCCAGAGACCATTCCGTTCCACTCGAGCAAGAATCAGAAGATTCGAGTCCCGTATCGATCCACCATCAGGATGATGACGATGCTTTCAACGTTTTGCCACCGCCACTATCGCAGCACATTGTGATATCGGACGATCAAGATGACGCTGCAAGCGAAAGATCGGACGTATCACTACAGAACTTGGCAATTGATTCCGACTCGGATGATTATTTTCTGAACAACGACGGGGACGACGACGAGGACGACGAGGACGTTGATGATGGAAACTTTGATCCAGAGCCAAACGGCGATGATGAGCCGTTATACGAGGGTGCACCGCTCACCGTTGCCGAAAGTTTGGTGAGTGTCTTGAACTTGGCCCTGCGACATAAAGTAACTAACGCATTGCTCTGCGATATTTTGGGCATTATCGCACTACATTGTCCTGTTAACAACAAGTGCACAAAGACGATCTTCACCTTAAAAAAGTATTTTTCCAAGAAGCAAGTTCCTGTTGTACGTCATTTCCACTGTAAGCAGTGTTACAAGAGAGTCGAAAGTTACGATTCCATTTGTCCGTCGTGTCACGAGGGATCGAAAATCGAGTACTCCATAGAAGTACCTATAATCCCGCAAATCCAGACTTTGTATAAACGTCCTGGGTTTTATGATATGGTCGAGAGCAGATTTCACCGCGAACGAGAGAATGTCGCAAATATCGAAGACATATACGACGGTGCCGTATACAAAGATTTGAATGAGCCAAACAGCTTTTTAACCGATAGGCATAGTATATCATTGACGTGGTACACTGATGGCATCAGAATTTTCAAGTCGTCCAAGTTCTCAATAGGGCCCGTCTACTTGATAATCAATGAGCTACCGTACTCTATGAGAGCAAGGAAGGAAAATATTGTGCTCGCGGCCCTTTGGTTTGGTGAGGAAAAACCCCAGCCGAATTTGTTTTTGGATCCACTTGTGTCGAGTATAAAGGAGTTGCGCCGGGGTATCACTGTGGACGCTCAGGCTCCCATTCTCGTCAAGGGTTTAAAATTTGTGGGACCTGTGACTTGCCGGCAAAAGCACTGTTTCTAAACATGAAACAATACAACGGAAAATTCGGGTGCCAAAAATGTAAGCAGGAAGGAGAGTATCTACGTAACGAAAGAGTATTCGTATATCCATATGAGAATTTCGTTGCAAGGACCGACGAAGAAACTCGTGTGCATGCAGAATTGGCGGCCGAGGCTGGTATCTCAGTATGCGGGGTGAAAGGTCCAACTGTCCTAGTAAAGTTGGTTCATCAGAACATGAGAGCGACTGCAGTCGACAGTATGCACTGCGTGTATGAAGGAGTGGTGAACAATTTGATGAGCTACATGTTCTCGCTAAACTTTTCCGATCATCCTGCTTCATTCATACAACATGTCGATTTAATTGACAAGCGAATCGAGGCTCTGAAACCACCATCTTCAGTACAGAGGCGTCCTCGTTCAATAGCCGAACATCTTGCTTATTGGAAAGCACTATTGGTCGATTCCGTGCACATGCGACCTCATGGAGGACAAGTATTTTAATCACTATAAATTGCTTGTTCTCGAAATCACGCTACTTACAAAATCGAGTGTATCTCCTCATGACATGGCCATTGCTTCTCGAGCATTGAACGAGTTTGTGTCGTCGTTTGAGAACTTGTATCATTTGCCAAATATGAGTAACAATCTTCATCAACTGCTGCACTTGGTCGACAATGTCCGAGCGTTCGGTTCTCTATGGACGACATCGTGCTTCCCATACGAAGATCTGAATGGAGCACTAAAAAGCTTGGTGCATGGCAGTAAATCGGCGCAGTTGCAAATCCAATCTGCTGCATCGATGTTTATGCTTCTGAAATCTTTGAAAAGTGAAGTGTTGATTGAAGGAAGACCAGCGCATGCTTACTGTGCGCAGTTGGATTATAAGCATGGAAGGCTAAAGCGTCATTTGGTATCGGAAACCACCTACATAGTCGGAAAGTGCACGAAAATTATCGAGCTCTCTCCTTCGATTCGTAACATTTTCGAAGACTCTGATGTGCATGGCACGACATATTTCCTCTTTCAGAGATTGCTCAAAGAGAAAATATTGTTCTCTTCTACCGAATACAGACCCGGTGTGAAATCCGATTCAACATTCGCTTTATACTCCGGAGAGGATGGCTCAAAACAGATCGGAAGAATACGCTGCGTTATCAGAGTTTCGGATTGTTTTTGCTGCTCATGTTGTAATTGTAATGCACACAACTACGCTATCTTGAGGCCGTGTATTCTTCAAAATAGGTTCGCAACGTGCATAGACGATGAAGTATTGTCTGATGTACACAACATAGTGGACTTTGAAAACAAGGAACTGGCTGTGGAAATGACAAATCTTAAGGCTGTTTGGTTTTATGCCGAAATCGATAATCCGTTTGAGAGATTCGTCATAGAGCCAGTCAATTTATTGGAATTTGAGTAAATTTCTTATTCGTGGTTACTTCAATTAATTTGAACGATAACGAATTATTACGATTCCACGAGAATGCTAGCGTTCCTTCGGACTTCAGATAACATGTACATCGAATTTCATGAGCATGGTCAAACAGAGACGGTTACGTTGTCTCGAATATTTTACCGAAAGTTATGTTATTATTCCCTCGACATGACGGAAATATGTAAATACTTTTGGTTTTTCCATTTGATAATATGAATCATGAAGGATTAGCTTGACGTATTATAATTTCCTTCATTATTGAATGTGACTGCATGTACTGTCATTTTTGTTGAACTTCGAAATCGCCAATAAGACAATACTTGCGTGACGATTTCTAAGGTGTTTCATAACCGGCGAGTTCGGTAATAATTCGATTCGGTGTATGGGATGAATCATAATACATTATTTCGTAACCTGAATCGGAAAGTTTCCTTGATATTGTAGTGATAGGTTACGTTATGATTAACACCAATATGAAGAGCGAGTACTCGATTGTCATGTATTGAAGCCCTGATTAAGAGGGATACCATTTTTCTGATATTGTATCATACATTATGTTTTTGTCGTTTCCAACATAAGGAACGTAGATGAAAACTTTTTATCGTCCAACATTAAGTTCGCCAAGGAGTTGTCCGCGATACAATATATGAAATGGGTCCTTACTGTAATACTCGTTATGTTGTGATGTTGAATTGAGTATGAGTTTATATAGCTTTGCTTATATAGCTTTGTATTCATTGAAACGCGAGCTTGGGCAATGAGTTGTAGTTTATCGGACATTGTACTGTACGATCTGTTCTCATTACCTTCAACTCAATCGATGGTTCTGAAAGCTTTTATTGTTATATTATTATTGTTGTTAGCCCACGATTAGACTCTTTAATAGCGTATCTACGATTGTTATATTTGAATTTTCTTCTATATAAGGAACTATTTTGAATCCTTTCATTGTCATGAGACAAAATCGTCTTCGCCAGTGAGTTACTTGCGTTAGAATTTCCAAAATATTGCACGCCGCATTACAAGTACTGTTTTGATTTTATTTGGTACGCGAGATAAGTTTGAATGCTTTTTTTCTCTGCCGAAGATGCAGACGTCCTGCACATTGTATTAGTGAGTAGTGTTTCGTTGACAATGATGTGATGGAGGAGTGCTTGATTATCGAGTATGATATTATTTACAAAGCGGAATACGAATTCTTGACTATTGTATGATACACTCTGTTCTTAGTCCTTCCGACGTAAGAAACAATTGCCAATACTATTTATCATTGAACATTGGCTTCGTCAAAGAGGTGCTCACGATGCCGTATCTCTGATGGGTTCTTATTGAATGCCCCGGTATGTTGTAATCCAATTTAATATGAGCGACAAGTGCATGTAGCTTTTTATTATTTCAAACAAAAGGTGTGGCAACGAGTGACAGTTTCTCGTGCATTATACCATACGTTCTGTCAATATATTATTCAACAAAATGGAATGTTCTACATGCTTTTTGTATAATAGTTTCATCCGCTGTTCGACACTCGTATTGTGTATGTACGTGTCGTTTAATTTTAATTTCCTTCGAAAGGAGTGACGATTGTGAGTACTTTCATTGTCGTGACGCAGCATCGTGTTTGTCAATGAATTTCTCGAGTGATGACTTGAAGATATTTTATACTGCATCTCAGATAATGTTTTCATTTTATTTGATTTACGTGATGAATGAAAATGCTTTTTCGCTTGTTGAAGTAAAACGACTCTCTCGATATTGCATTAACAAGTTGTGTATTTTTTTTTTCGTACATTAGTGTTAATAATTTTAATATTGTTTAAATTTGACTCTAGCGTACACAATAGTTTGGATGATGCGTATTTTAATATTGATTATGAAGTGATTGTTCGATATAATTGAAAAATGTGCATGCTTTTTCAAATTAAAACCAATGCATGATTAACGAGTTACGTACGACATTCCGTTGAACAACCTTTCTATTGATATGACGCTAAGATCCGCAAACGGTCGCACGGCTAATTTATATTTCTTTTAATGTCATGAAGAGAGTTCTTTGAACAATTAATCTAGTTAATCATGACATGAGCTTTGGTTCACAGCAAACTTGACAAACTTCCTTAATTAATGCAGGTTTCCTGTGATTCGTATTCTGTGCGAGTTTCAATAATAAAAAATAATATTTTTAAAAATAACATTACATTCTCGATAAAGTCAAAAAGCTAACTCGCTTACTCAATGTATGAATCGATGAATCCCTGCATGAAAATTCCTTCTTATACTGAACCATTAGTTTCCTTAAACCTGTACCTGTAAATTATAGTTTCGGTTATTCTCTAAAGTGGGTCGGTACATGCACTAAATAACAGATTGAATACCAAATGTAAGGCATCGCATGCGAAAAAAAAAGAATATTTAGTTGCACTCGAATATTGTCTCGCCCGTTGATTTTAGTACGTGAACCTCATATCCTTTGGGCCTCGAGAATGACGAATGACAATAAATGAAGTAAAATTAAGTTTTCTGGACCTATGCCGGTTTTTAAATAAAAAGATTTTTGTGAAGTTAGTTGACCCCGAGCAACCAAAACATCAACGTAAATACTTTTTTTTAAATTTAAATTGAAGCAACAGCATAATATGAGTTGTATGAAATAAGAATCGGTCAATAATATATTAAAAAATTGTATTGCATTTACCTCTAATGTAGGGCACAAATGTTGATACTTTAATTTGATACAATTGTCAATCAATAATTAATGTTTTTAATGATCCTACCCTTATAACCGTCTTACTCCCGTCCCTTCCTTCGGGGAAAAAGTTACAGACATGAAATTCACAATAAAGTTCAAAACTATTAACCAAAATAGTTTATGGTAATCGAAATTGAAATCCTTTTGTTGATCGTTATTATAAATTGTAAATCGGAGTATTACATTTGAGAATAAAATGACTTTGGCATTTTCCTCGCTCCTAATGAAAGACACCCACCACCTTCACGTGGTTTTCATCGAGTAATCAAAGTTTACGCTTTCAATTATTATGAGCGTATAAAATGTTACTTTTATTATAAATGCGTCGAGTCGAAACAAAATATTGAACATGTGTAGAATTCTTATCTACAAGCGTAAACTTTGATTAGCCAAGCGTGGGAATATTTTTCCTTAGAAACTGTGAATTCTTTACATGCTCTATCAAAAATCTGTTATTACCTGCATTGAATTATTATTTATAGTTTATGATCACCAATAATCTTGATTTGTAAATTGTGATACTGTTTAGAATATGTTATTATGAGCAACTCCGCCTCACGATATTAATTTTTTAATTTTGCGTTCCAATGATTATTTTCATTATCATTCATTTTACACGCGACTGAGATGTGGCAGTCAAGGAGGTCGTCATTTTCGATGTCTTATGGTTCTCGGTGACGTGGTTACCTGTTGATTGCGGGGTTTGTCGATCACAACATATTATAATGTACGGATCACAAGTAAGGGCTGTCTTGCCAATCATCACCTTCCAGCACGACACGTATATTGTTTTGGCGACGCGATAATATAAGGAAGAGCTTGTAACGTCCACACAGAGCTTCATTCGAGAAACTATTTATTGACACGAAGGGTTAATTGTGTAAACTATATGATCAGACACATTAAAAATTTGGAGTGAGTAATATTTAATATCTGTCTAAAGAAATTTCATAATAATTGTAAAATCTGGATTAACAATCAGCCCTGGGGCGTTTCAACAAACATTGTTACGATGTTGTAATAAAAGGATTAAAAGAAAATCACATTAACATTGCATAAGATACAGAACTGGCATTGAAAGACTGAGCTGTACACTGGAACTCCTCTATATCCAACGAGACTCGAGTTTGGCTCTGATAACGGGCGCATGTATATAGATGTAATGCGAATGCGTACGCCTCTCAATTTCGCTCGGAACGGGAGGGCGTCGAGCCCCTTCCAAGATATTTCTTGCATATAGAGGGATTGCATATAGAAGGATTCCAGTGTTTCTATTATATAATTCAGTTATCTAATATAGCTATATCACATTGAGTATGAAAATTTCCATTATCTATCCTACCTCTTTACCTTTAATTTTTAAAAAACATCTCTCTTGCTTGGTCTTCGGTAACTTAAATAATAAATTATACAAAATTAAGTCATTGACTCTTACATTTAAAAACCCGTATGACTAAGTATATTTATTATTAGGCAATTAAATTAATTTGAAATGGAGGGGTCGGAAGAAAAAACTATATTTTAAATTTGTGACACATCCCTGACCTACATAATGAATCTAATTGATATGGTCCTACTGAATTCTCGGTAATCCAAAGCACATTTTCCCACCTGTCGAAACGATATGACATTGCTCTCTTCTATATACAAACCCCAAAAACACCAAAAATGTACAAAAATTAGAGACAAGTACATTTATGAAAATATCTCCAGTTTGGCCTCCGTACAAAAAGTTGTGAAATAAATAGACATAAAACTCATGACAAGTGCTGGCAAGCACGTGTATTTTGCTAATATAAAGTTGATTCTGTAATCATTATTTTTAAGGGCACAGTCAAAATAAGAGAATAGAAAAACGTACTGGCGCGAAATAATTGAAAAAAAGATTAAATGAATTGGGGGAGAGAAGTGACTGAGTGACTAGATCGCGAGTCTCACAATTCGCGGACCCGGGTTCCAACCCAGGTGACACCGCTGAGTAAATGTTCTAAGTTTTTAAAAGTATTTTCTTCTGTAATCCCGATTTGGATTGAACCCGGCCTTAAATAACTCTATCCCAATACCTTATTGCGATGAGTGGGCGATCGTTGCACGGTTTCGATTATCGGCAGTATTGGCGAAGGTTTTGTTCAGTTTCCCTCCGTGCTCGGCAAATTCGATACGCAAGTAAAAGGAGAAGAACCCAAGGATAGAGGGTAACAGGTTAATAACCCGAAAGGGCATACCGAAGCAAAAATAATAGAAGATAGTTGAATAAATTAAAAATGGTTAGTAAGTAATGAAATGAAAGAAAAACACAAATAAATAAATAAATAAATGACAAGTATTTGGCGAGTTTGTTTTCAACGGGCGTTAAGTCAAAACGGTTTGTTTTTCGTATGAAGTTGAAGGTAAATACTAGAATGTCATTGCATGTTCAGTGAAAATATTCACCAAGTAAATTTTTTCATTAATTTTTGTAATTGATTTTATTATTCATTGACAATTTTTAATACACTCAGTCAAAAAATTAAAGGAACATCAAAATTTTCGAGATTTTTCGGCGATTTTCGAAAGACTGCAACTTTGTTAATTTTGGTCGTAAAAATTTGTTTAAAAAAGCATTTTGAAGCTTGAATCTTCTAGATTCGAAATTTTGAGTCAAAAAAATGTTGTGGGCACCACCATCGACGCAGTCGAAAGAAATATCACGGTAAAAATTTTCTCGAAATTTTTGCTTTTTTCAAAACAGTCGATGGGCTCCAAACAAATTTTTCGACCTTAACCAATCCATGGATCATTTAGCTAAATTCTTTGGCTTCAATTTTTTTTTGTTCTACGACCATTTATCGTGCTGAGATACCGGCGATTGAACAAAGTTGAAAAATTCGTATTTTTTTTTAAATCTTCGATATCTCCGGAACTGGTGATCGTACAGCGAGTAAATGGTGGGTTTCGGAAACTTAAATCTACCCTCTATAAGAGCCTATTACTGTCATAAACATAAAAATATGTTTCCATGCTTAATTTTGACTTGAAAAAGTCCAAAAAAATAGTATTTTTTCTTGTTTCAGAAAATCTACCACAGCTTTGCAGATATTGCGAAAAGTACCAATTTTTTAAGGTTCTTTGTTAACTCAATACATACCTAAAAACCATGCCAATTTTCAAAACAATCGGTCGAGCCGTTTTTTGGAGTCTATGAAAAAATAGCCCAGGAAAAAACAGCTGGAAAAAAGAGCCCAAAAAAAAATAGCCGGCGGAAAAAAGAGCCCAGGAAAAAAGAGCCCAGGAAAAAAGAGCCCAGGAAAAAACAGCCCTCGGAAAAAATAGCCCACGGAAAAAATAGCCCACGGAAAAAATAGCCCACGGAAAAAATAGCCCAGGAAAAACCCAAAAAATGACAGAAAATCTGCAACGGGGATATCTATTCTAGTAGCCAAAATCATTTTTTTAAATCACAAAACAACAAAAACTCTGCAACGGGGCTGTTTTTTCTGGGCTGTTTTTTCCGTGGGCTGCTTTTTTCTGGGCGTTTTTTTCCGCGGACTATTTTTTCTTGGGCTCTTTTTTCCAGCTGTTTTTTCCTGGACTATTTTTTCAGACACCCGTTTTTTGTGACCGAGTCATCAAACTTTGATAAAAATTGAAGAAACACGTTGATTGATCCTTAAAGACCAATTAATGGTGTTGAAAATTGAAAAAAAATCATTTTTTTCTTCTTAAATTCGCATTTAATGAGCGTGGAAGCTAAAAAAATCCAAATTTCAAAAAAAATAAAAAAAAGTTTTTAAAATTTTGGTTTTTTTGAAATGAGATTTTTTTTTTAGTTTTCACGCTCACTTAATGCAAATTGTACAGAAAAAAAAAGAAATTTTTTCTTTTCATTTTCAACACCATTAATTAATTGGTCTTTAAGGATCAATTAACGTGTTCCTTCAATTTTTCTAAAAGGTTGACGGCTCGATCACAAAAAACGGCGCGACCGATTGTTTTAAAAATTAGCATGGTTTTTTAGTATGTATTGAGCTAAAAAAAGAATCTTGCAGCATTGGTATTTTTCGCAATATCTGCAAAGTTGTGGTAGATTTTCTAAAACAAGCAAAAAAGCTATTTTTTTGGACTTCATCAAGTCAAAATTAATCATGGAAACAATTTTTTTTCGTTTATGACAGTAGCAGGCACTCATGGAGGGTAGATTTAAGTTTCCGAAACCTACCGTTTACTCGCTGCACGATCATTAGTTCCAGAGATATCTAAGATTAAAAAAAAACAGACAAATTTTTGTTCAATCGCCGATATCTCAGTGAAAAATGGTCGTAGAACGAAAATAAAAAGGCACATAAAAGCCAAAGAATCCAGCTAAATGATCCATAGATTAGTTAAGCTCGAACAAAAAATTTGGAGCCCATTGACTGTTTTGAAAAAATCAAAAATTTCGAGAAAATTTTCACCGTGATATTTCTTTCGACTACATCGAGGGTGATGCCCACAAAATTTTTTTGACTCAAGATTCCAAAAGTAGGAGATTCAAGCTTCAAAATGCTTTTTTTAAACATTTTTCACGAATTAACGAAGTTACAGCCTTTGGAAAATCGCGGAAAAATCTCGAACATTTTACTGTTCCTGTAATTTTTTTCGGTTAGTGCAGATTGTAGTATTTGTTAAATTATTAAATGCCAGGATACTTTTGAATGTTTGTTTTCTTTTTATTTCGTTTCTGTCCTTGAAAATCATCATTCCAGAAATAACATTACGCTTGCAAAATACATGTGCTTGGCGGTACCTGTTGTTAGTGTAATGTCTATTTATTTAAAAAAAAATTTTGACGAAGATTAAACTAGATATATTTTCGTAAATATACTTGACTCGAATTTTCGTACACAATTTTTAGTGTTTTTGGGGTTATTTTAACACTTTTTTCAAAGTATTTTCAACTGCGATGAGTCAATCAATGAATAAAAGAATCATAAGTCCCAATATGAATAGAAATTACTTCATTTTACAGTGGACAAAACCCAATATTGAGAACTGTAGAATCGAAATTATATATAATTCTGCATATTTTCAAGATACTCATCGTCTTTATCCGGAATAATGAATACTCAGAATGATGGTTTTAGGAATTTGTCATTTTTAACGGTTACTCAGACAGAACCTTTTATACGTCAAACTAGTCGATGTTCTGGAAATGAAATATTGTGGATGAAAAAAATTAGTGCAAGAAATTCAATATATTTTTTTCATCCAATATACTCTGCTCCAAAAACACCACCGAATTAGGCGTAATAATAGAGATATAATAGCAATGACAATCACTTTGTGAAATGTGTGAGTTATTGATTATCTGAAATCTGAAATTATCTGAAAAAATATTAAAATTCAAAACTGTACTTGAAAATATATTTACTTTAAATTTACTCCTACAATTACTTTAAATATTACCGAGAGTTGAGATTGAACTCCGTCTTAGAATATGCGCGGTTGGATGTTTTTGGCTTGGACTATTAAATTATTAATTTTGCATGTTCATAATTTTTGTTATATATTTTCATGTTCAATGCCAATGGAATTATGTGAGTGGCCCAGATATAGTGGTTCGTTGCCGGACAATTTGTAGCGATGATCTGATCCCCTAGGATGTGGAGCCCGCTAAACTACCAGTTAGAAATATCAGATGATCGTCGATGACGATTTTGCAGCGTGATATGACGTGTCAACAATGAATATTGATCACACACATCATCTTGTTACCCGTATTTTAAATCAACGAGTATATGGACAATTCAAAGTAAGTTTTTAGAATTTTCATCTTTGGTAATAGTCCGACAAAGTACTTACGTAAAAATATGTAACGACAGAATATCTAGCTCCCATTATTTTCATTTATAATCGTTCATCGCGGGTATTTAGGAATGCATATTACAGATTTTCTTCCGATATATTAGACTACTGAATTTTATGTAGTTAGATCAATTATTCCGGTTTTCGGGTGGCAGGGAGTTTCGGCGCAGCCGTTTCGATGCCTTGTAGAAAAAAATTGTATGGATACACCCATATATGAATATCGCACACCACCACGGGATGAAGTACCTTTATATCGATCTACTTCAAGGTACTTAATGACGGCGTATAGATAAATACCTGAAATGTAATAAACCCATATATGGATACCGCACAGTACCGTGCTATTAAATACCTATATATTAATGTACCTTGAATCTCCTATTCAGTGCCGCAATGTCTAATAGCCGCAATGACCCGCCGGCGTTTCGCCCTGGGCCGAAACATACAGCATCCGGTTTTACGACCTTTAGGATTTGAGTAATTTATTATAAGAATAATGAGTCATTAAAAATTGACACAAATAGCAAACATGTGCAAACCAGGGATTGCGAGAGAATCGCGAGCGAGCCGAAGAACAGGTAAAATCTACGATCCTTGCGAGTTTTACTCGTTCAGTGAGCATGCTCGTACCGAGCAGGTAGCTATATAACTCGTTGGTGAGTTAATACCCCCGCGATATAACTCTTCGAAAGAACGGCACACGAAACTCGGGAGACGATCCCCTCCTCGAACAAGCGCCGAGTCGGAAGGATCGGGCAGTTTGAATCGTTTAACAATTGAATCCCGGCGCTCTTGACAGGTAAAAGTTCTTCAAGGATCGGATCCCCACGATCTCGACGGAGTAAAACTCCTCGAGGAGCAAAACCGCTCGCCAAGCGAAAGGGTTTCGATCTTTACCTGAGTTTGGCTCTCCGCACGGTCATCGCTACTATGCATATACCTATATAGATGAAAACGGAGCGCACAGGCATAAACGGGCGTACATATATACGTTACTGGAAAAAATTAAGAGATCAACAAATTTTCCCATTTCTAGTGGTTTTTAACAATGCCGTATCACAGTGAAAAATTGTCCAATCGAGGTCTTGAAAAAGTATTTTGAAGCTTCAAGTTTCTAGTTTTAAGATCTTTCAGCCAACAAAATTTCGAAGCTATAGGTTTTACGCAATCTTGAGAAATCTGAAATAGTAAGACAAACCAATCTTTTTTTTTGTGCAGTTACTTGGAAAAATTTTTTCCAGCTAAACTATTACATGAACCGAATAGCTTGTTTATTCAACTTCAATTTGCTTTTTGTTGAGTCCTCGCTGTGACCATTTTTCGCTGAGATATTGGACTTTTAATGAAAGAAGATCCTTTTGTATTCAACCATTGATATCTCAGCAACCAATGATCGCACATCAATCAGAAGGAGCGTCTCACAAACTCAAATTAATGCTCTGAAAAATTGTCAATAGTTTTTTGAAAAAAACAATTTTCCCATTCTTGCCATGAATTTGAAAGAACAGGAGAAAAAAGGCTATTTAATGTTTTTTTTTGGAAATTAAAAGCAAAATTAAAAATATTGATAAAACGACTAATGTTAAGCGTAACTTTTACAGCTCAACATACCCACAAAGACACTGTAAAGTTTCAATTTGATCTATCGAATGTTTTTTTTTGTTTCAAGTTTCAAGCAATCGAATTTTTGAAAAAAAAATTGAAGAATCATGTTTATTGCCCCTAAACACTTCGTTATCACCATTAAAATGAGAAAATGTTTTTTTAAGCTTTTTTCACATTTTTATCGCAAACAACGTTTAAATTTATAAAAGAAAATAAAATTTAAAAATTTTTGGAAAATTTGTTTGAAAATGTTTAGAAATTTTTGAAGAAACTCACTCCTTTGAAAATTGTTCAAAGGTAAAATTGAATTTAGAATGAATTTTCCTTTTATTTTTAGTTTCCGGGAAAAGGTTAAAGCTTATTACTAAATATCGTGAAATCTTTCTTTAAAAAAACGTTAAAATTGCATTATCATAAATAACCTAATTTTTAAAGAAATGACGAACAGTAGTTAACATATATTCACAGTCTAATATACATATATATTAGACCGTGAATAACTTTTGAAGGAGAGTGTTTATCGAAAAATCATGAGAAACGTTTTCCGTAGAGCATTCAATTCCCTACAAGAATATGCATCGCTCGTTTTAGTGTATTGACTTGAAGCCGAGGTGAAAAATTTCAAAGGTTGACTTTTTTTCCCCGTGTCATTTAAATATAAAAAATAAGTTTGCGACGAGAGACCTCTAAATATTAATATTCAGAGCTCTGCTTGAAACGGGAATCTTTTTTTACTTCCCTGAAGGTAATTAATTGGAGATTGCGAATTGAAAAAATAGTCTCATTTTTTAAAAGCATAGTAACGATGACCATACGCGGAGAGCAAAATTCTGATAAGAATCGAAACGTCTCGCCTCGTGAGAGGTTTTGATCCTCAGACTTAGTATACCTATATATATCTCTGTCTCGCTCCCGCGCTTTATATCTCTCTCTCTATATATATATATATATATACATATTTATCCAAGCTTATTGCTGTACACCCCGTGATAATATATATAGGTATAGACATTGTAGCGATGACCGTACGGAGAGCAAAATTCAGGTAAGGATCGAAACCGCTCGACTCTCGACGAGTTTTACTCCTCGAGGAGTTATACTCCATCGAGCCCGTGCACATTCGATCCTCGATGATCAACACGTTCAATGAGTTCCGACGAGGGATCCCATTGACTCAGTATATCTATATATATCTCTCTGTATACGTATATATTAGACTGATTCACGAAATTAGATTTTTTTTTTTTAAATCTCCGATTAAATACTTTCGGGGAAGTGAAGAAGATGCCTGTTGAAAGCACAGCTCCAAATGTTGATATATTTAGAAGTCTCTCGTCGTTAATTTAAATTTTAGATTTAAATGACACAGGAAAAAAAAATTCAAACTTTGAAATTTTTTACCTCGATTTCGTGTGAACTACTATTGGTTGTTTCTTTAAAAATTAGGTTCTTTACGATAATGCAATTCAAACTTTATTTTCAAGAAAGATTTCACAATATTTAGTAATAAGTTTTAACATTTTTCCGGAAACTAAAAAAAGGGAAATTTACTCAAAATTTAATTTTAACTTTGCATAACTTTCGAAGGAGTGAGTTTTTCAAAAAATCTTGTGAGACCTTTTTTGTAAAGCGTTCCATTCCCTATAAGAATATGTATCGCAGATTTCGGTACAGGGAATTGAAGTCGAGGTATGACATTTCAAAGTATAAACATTTTTTTTCCTGTATTATTTAAATGGAAATTCGTGATGAGAGATCTCAGAATATTAATATTAAGATGAGCTCTGCTTATATTATATATATATATATAAGCAAAGCTTTCAATATTAATATTTTGAGGTCTCTTATCTTGAATTTCAATTTTCCTTTTAAATAATACAGCCAAAAAAATTTCGAAATTTTATACCTCAGCTTTAAGTCAATGTACGAAAATTTGTGATGCTTTCTTTTTATGGAATGGAACGCTCTACGAAAAATGGTTTCAAGATTTTTCAAATAAATCCTCAAAAGTTATCCACAATTAAATTTCAATTTAGAGTGAATTTCACTTTTTTATTCAGTTCCCGGAAAATTGTTGAAAATTGTTATTAAATATCGTGAAATCTTTCTTGAATAAAAAGTTTGAATTGCATAAACATAAATTATCTAATTTTTAAAGAAATTACCAGCAGAAGTACACATATATTCACAGTCTAATGTACATATATATTAGACCGTGAATAACTTTTCAAGAAATGAGTTTATAGAAAAATCATAAGAAACGTTTTCTTTAGAGCGTTCAATTCTCTACAAGAATATGCATCGCTCATTTTGGTACACTGACTTAAAGCCGAGGAAAAAATTTTCAATGTCCAAAAAAACGTTTTCCTGCGTTATCCAAATGGAATAATTATGAAACAACGCGCAAAACAGGTTTTCCATTTCTTTTGCAATTTTTTAATTAATTTATTTTATGTATTTCATTTGTTACAAATTTTTTATCTTATTTCGCAATATTTCCACTAATGATTCTTGAAAGCCAGCGGGAATTTCAAGTATTACAATCATCGCTTAATTCTACATTGATGTTATCTTTACGCCTTTTTTATTCTTCGTTTCAACGTCCGCACAAAATTCCTTATAGTTACTTCTTACAAGGAGCACATTATTAACATTTCTTCCGCTAATTCTACCTCTTAACGTTGAGCAGATGTACCTCAAGCCAGAGAACAGCCGTTCGACGCTCACTTGGGTTGCTGGTGCCCCAAGGATGATCTAGGATAGTTGGTAGAGTTCCGGCATCAGGAACTTATTTCTTTGCCAATATCTTAACAAATGTTCCTGTGTATCCCGATGCTGTTCTTTGAAAAATTTCTCAAGGAGAGGCTTTATATCCGTAACACACCGGAACGTGTTATCGCTGGTGCAGGCCTTTTTTCAGTTCGTGCGATCGATCGAGGAACCGTGCGATCGAGGAACCGTGCGATGTCATCATCGATACCGATATTCGATAAATCCATTGCTGGTGGATGTACATCCCTTTCTGTTCTTGCTTCTGCAGTGATGCCAGAATCACGTCGACGCAATTTTTCTAATCTTTCCCAGATTTGTACCAAATGAAGGATGGCTCTTTTTTGCTGGTCTTCGCATAACGTCGGGTTGACCAGTGGATCTAAATATATTGCTGAAACCAGGACATCACTTTCGAAAAGCCCCACTTGTCGTCGTTCCATCCACTTGACAATTTTGGCTGCCAGTACTGTTTTTATCCGCTTCGTTTGGGCTACGCACGACAACCACGTTAGATAAAAGTCCGTGAATAATAGTTGTTCCGTTTCGAGTTTTTTCGTCGCGATTTTTGCCGGTTTCAGCGCTGTCACATATTCCTCAATCTTGGCCCAATCATTATCGCTCAAATACTTTCGAACATGGGAACTGAAGTCTCGAAGTGTTAGAATTGATTCCAACATGTCATATGTTGAATGTCAACGCGTTGGGACATCCAACTTTGGTTTCACAAGTTTCGGCCTTAATTTTCGCAGTTCGTCCATCGTCGTGTGCTTCCGGAAATATTTCGCCGCCGCTCGCGCTTTTCCCATTATTTTTCCCAACTTCGTCATAGTAATAGCGTCCTCTACGGCTAGTTGTAGGATATGAGCTGCGCATCGAATATTCGCTATGTTGAACTCATCGGCTTCCAATGAGGAGCAGTTGTCCAATAGACGAATCAATTCTTCTTCCTCTGATGTTTTCGGAAAGTCATCAGATATTATTGTTGTTGTGTCATCGTCGTTCATATTTTCATCCAAATCGTCGTCGTTAGCATCGTCGCATTCGTCATCATCGTCGGGGCCGTCGTTTTCTGCTGAGTCCGTTGATTCCATCTCGACTGCATTTTCTCCAGGTTCGTTCAATAAACGACACAGCTTGACCATATCCGAAGCGTTATCTGACGTAAACGAATAAATATTGGCTACTGCGAAGTCGTAATCCTCCATAACTCCATAACATATATAATATAAGCAGAGCTCATCTTAATATTAATATTCTGAGATCTCTCATCAGGAATTCCCATTTAAATAATACAGAAAAAAAATGTTTAAACTTCGAAATGACATACCTTGACTTCAAGTCTCTGTACCAAAATCTGTGATACATATCCTTACAGAGAATGGAACGCTTTACAAAAAAGGTCCCCCAAGATTTTTTGAAAACTCACTCCTTCGAAAGTTATGCAAAGTTATAATTAAATTTTACGTAAATTTCCCTTTTTTTAGTTTCCGGAAAAATGTTGAAACTTATTACTAAATATTGTGAAATCTTTCTTGAAAAAAAAGTTTGAATTGCATTATCGTAAATAACCTAATTTTTAAAGAAACGACCAACAGTAGTTCACACGAAGTCGAGGTAAAAAATTTCAAAGTTTGAATTTTTTTTCCTGTGTCATTTAAATCTAAAATATAAATTCGCTACGAGGGACTTCTAAATATATCAATATTCAGAGCTCTGCTTTCAACAGGCATCTTTTTCACTTCCCTGAAAGTATTTAATCAAAGATTTCAAAAAAAAAATCTAATTTCGTGAATCAGTCTAATATATACGTATACAGAGAGATATATATAGATATACTGAGTCAATGGGATCTCCCGTCGGAACTCATTGAACGGGTCGATCGCCGAGGATCGAATGCGCATGGGCTCGATGGAGTATAACTCCTCGAGGAGCAAAACTCGTCGAGAGTCGAGCGGTTTCGATCCTTACCTGAATTTTGCTCTCCGCACGGTCATCGCTACAATGTCTATACCTATATATATTATCACGGGGTGTACAGCAATAAGCTTGGATAAATATGTATATATATATATATATATAGAGAGAGAGATAAAGCGCGGGAGCGAGACAGAGATATATATAGGTATACTAAGCCTGAGGATCGAAACCTCTCACGAGGCGAGACGTTTCGATCCTTACCTGAATTTTGCTCTCCGTATGGCCATCATTACTATACATATACCTATATACATTGACACGGGGCGTACAGGAATGAACGGGCGTATCTATACATATATAAGCAGCGATCTCAATATTAATATTTTGAGATCTCTCATCCCGAATTTCCATTTAAATAATACAGGAAAAAAAAAATTTATACTTGGAAATGTCATACCTCGACTTCACATCCTAGTACCAAAATCTGCGATACATATTCTTATAGGGAATGGAACGCTTTACAAAAAAGGTCTCCCAAGATTTTTTTGAAAAACTCACTCCTTCGAAAGTTATGCAAAGTTAAAATTGAATTTAGAGGACATTTCCTTTTTTTTTAGTTTCCGGAAAAATGTTAAAATTTATTACTAAACATTGTGAAATCTTTCTTGAAAAAAAAGTTTGAATTGCATTATCGTAAAGAACCTAATTTTTAAAGAAACGACCAACAGTAGTTCACACGAAGTCGAGGTAAAAAATTTCAAAGTTTGAATTTTTTTTTCCTGTGTCATTTAAATCTAAAATATAAATTCGCTACGAGGGACTTCTAAATATATTAATATTCAGAGCTTTGCTTTCAACAGGCATCTTTTTCACTTCCCCGAAAGTATTTAATCAAAGATTTCAAAAAAAAAAAAATCTAATTTCGCGAATCAGTCTAATATATACGTATACAGAGAGATATACAGTGTGACCCATCGGGGGTGGCCATGCTTTTTTTAACCGATTTCGAGGGCGATTTTGACTGAAGTTAAGTACGTATCGCGAAGGATTTTTGCCGCTCTCTTTGAAAAAAAATATGGCATAATTATCCGAATCGTAGTTTTTGCTGTGGAATTTTTTTTTTTTCGAAAAAAAATTAAAAATGTATTTCAAAAATATATTATTAAAGTTAATATTTTTCCGAACCCAGATCACTCGTACTAAAGTGCTTTACATATTTTTTTTTGCAGTGAAAAAAAATATCAAACTTCATTAAAAATGATGAATTTCGTCGAACAAAGGTGCCGCGTGAAGTGCGCCGTGCTATTGTCCCGTCAGTTGGTCTGAGCTCACGGCTGTCGAGTGCGCCGCCATCGAAGATCGAAGTGACCAAATGTCATTTTCGATGACATTTCGGAATCACTTCAGACGAAAAATTCTTATGACAGGGGGATAACAATACCGCGAGACAATTCAAGACTTGCAAAGTCTCGTCAAGACGAAATTTTTGAGATGGTAAAAATTTTTGAAAAAAACGTCGAAATTTTTTACGTTCCATAATTTCATACGTAAATTCGATTGCATTAAATATGCAAAAATCGCTTGATCAGAGCGACATTTGGCATTAAAGAGTTTTTGCGGTCACCAATTACGAATTAATTGCAATGCAATTTTCGAAATTCGACATAGCGGACCGAAAATACAAAAAAATTGCTTGATGAAAGCGAAAGTCGGTTTCCACGGGTTTTTGGGGTCGCTAATTACGAATTTGCAATGCAAATTCAGAAATTCAAAATGACGGATCAAATATGGCTGACTGGAAATGCAGAAAAACGCTTGATCTGAGTGAAAATTGGTATCCAATGGTTTTTGGTGTCGCTCATTACGAATTTGCAATGCACATTTAAAAATTCAAGATGGCGGATCCAATATGGCGGGCCAGAAATTCAAAAAGTAGCTTAATTCGAGTGAAAGCTTGTATCCATAGGTTTTTGGGGTCGCTGATCACAGATTTTCAATATTAATTTCGAAATTGGAGATAGCGGACCAGGAACGCAAAAAATTGTTTCATCAAGGCGAAAGTTGGTATCCAGACGTTTTTGGGGTCGCTCATTACGAATTTGCAATGCAAATTTCGAAATACGAGATAGCGGATCCAACATGGTGGACAGGAAATGCAAAAAATAGCTTCATTGAGGCAAAAGTTGGTATCCAAGGGTTTTTGGGGTGGCTGATGACGAATTTGCAACGCAAATTCAGAAATTCAAGATAGCGGACGAGAAATGTAGAAAAATTACTCAATGAGGGCGAAAGTCGGTAATAAAGGATTTTTTGGGTCGCTGATTACGAATTTGCAATGCAAATTTCTAAATTCAAGATGACGGATCCAGTATGGCGAACCGAAAATGCAAAAATTCACTTGATCTGGCCAAAATTCAGTATTCGAGAGTTCTTGGGGTCGCTAATTACCAATTTCCAATGCGAATTTCGAAATTCGAAATGGCGGATGCACTATGGCAGAGCGAAAATGCAAAAAATCGCTTGACTAAAGTGAAAGTTTGTATTCGAGGGTTTTTGAGGTCAAGTGACCTTAAAAACCCTCGAATACCAACTTTTACTCAAAACAAGCGATTGTTTGCATTTCCGCTCCACCATAGTACATCCGCCATTTCGAATCTGTACTGAAAATTCAGAAAATCAAGATAGCGGATCAAAAATGCAAAACATCGTTTGATCCAAACGACAGTTGGTATCGTACAGTTTCGGGGTCGCTGATTACGAATTTGCAATGCAAAAGTCGACATTTAGAATAGTGGGTCCAATATGGCGAACCGTAAATGCAAAAAATAGCTTCATCTAAGTGAAAATTGGTATTCGAGAGTTTCGGGGTCGCTGATAACGAATTTGCGATACAAATTTCAAAATTCAAGATGGTAGACCAACAATTTTGAAAATTGCTTCAAAAAAGTGTCTGCTGGTATCCAAGGGTTTTTGGGGTCGCTGATTACGAATTTGCATTTGAAATTCAGAAATTCAAGATGGCGGACACGAAATGCCAAAAATCGATTCATGAGGGCAAAAGTTGTTATCCACTCAGTATCAACTTAATGTTAACTTGATGTCAACTTAATGTCAGCTTGATATCACCTCCACATGAACTTATTACGAACTTGAGATCAACGTCATCTCAACCTGATATGGATACATTAGGATATGGCAAAAAAAATTCATACACTGATTCATATTCTTATGTGACGAATTGATTGATCTATATTATAACTATGATGATGGTACAAGAAGGGCTTTATTTTTAGCAAACTCATTTTCCCATACAGCTGCTAAAACAAGGTTTTTCATTTTTCTGAGAACAAAGTCTTCGCGACTAAACAATTCTCGTATTTCTCAGTTAGCTGAGACTTGCTTCGATTAGATAGGGATAATACAAGCCGCATACAGCGACGCGCAAGCATCACACTAAGATCTTATTTTCTGATACTTACTTTCCCATACAGCCACTGAAAAACGACTTTGGATTTTTGTAAGTTCAGCGACTACTTAATTTTCTATTCGAAAAAACTTTATATCAGACTCCCCGCGTAGAGCGATAGACTGAATAGACTCATGAAATGTACTTGTCTCCAGTTTTTGCGTACACCACGTTTGGAGTTTTTGGGGTATTACGGGAGTAAAGGAACTAGGGGACCAACGTAAATAGGGTTGTAGAGCGTCACAAGCCGACCAAAATGCTTTTTTAAATTTTTGTTTCCGAGTGAAATTGACCAAGATATCATTAGACAAAGTTTGGCTGACAATACGGTTAGGGCCGATTATACGATGGATGTACTGTGCATTGTTTCGCCACATCGACAGATGACAATCGAACGGATGACAAGCTTCTTCGGTTCAAAGCTAGCTGTGAACGAGAGAGCGGACACAGCCATCCTTGCTGTGCGAAAGCTTTCGATCAGCTCATAATGGCATCTCTGTCGATAGATTGTTTTCATGTAAGCGCGGTCTCAATGTCATTTTTGTACGTTGGACATAACCGCGTGACGTGTAAATGACTTCTTTGATTACTATTCGGTTGGATGAAAATGCAAATGATATTGTGTTCGCGTGTGCCTTGCGCTAATGTGTTTCGTGATGATTTTAATTTTTAGGTGCATCGCGATACTTGTTTGGCATTATAAAATAATTCTGTGATTGTAAATAAATACGAAAACCATTCCACACATGAAAAAATAAAATACAATATATATTTTTCAACTTGGCAAGACTTGTTGCAAGAGTCTCGGTGAGAGTCACAGCGATGTCTCGAATAGCCACGTTTCTAAAACTTTCTCCAGACTCTTGCCGAGACTTTTGCTGAGACTCTTGGTGAGACACTCAGACTCGTTGCGAGGTTTTTTGAGAGTTTTTATGGAAATCCGCCAAGATAAAATTATAGAGTTTTTTTTCTTTATTTTGCAACTGTAATCTGTTAGTTCTAGGTAAGAGTCTGGTGAAGGTCTTGAAAACGGGCCTATTCCAGACATCGCCGAGGCTCTCGTCAAGACTCTTACCGAGATTCTTGCCAAGACTCTTGCAAAAAGTCTTGCCGAGTCTAATTTTTTCTGCGCACTCTTACACCCACTAATTCCGGGACGTCTACCCCCCTAACAGGGATAAGATTGAAATTTCGACAAGATTTATATCGTTGGGCAA
The DNA here is from genome assembly GCA_946863875.1 of Alloplasta piceator. NCBI lineage: Eukaryota > Metazoa > Arthropoda > Insecta > Hymenoptera > Ichneumonidae > Alloplasta > Alloplasta piceator. The sequence continues at coordinate 37,094,598 of OX333073.1, forward strand.
ACCGTGTTAAACAATATTCTGGAAAGATCGACCTCGATTCCGTCTCTGCAGAAATTTTCGATACAGGCGCGTCTATGGTTATCGACCAAGACGACTTCATAATCGTCCAACCCCGTTATGGAGATGGAATCGAAATACTGCAAATGTTATCTCGTAGGGTACACCATGTGAGACAATTTTTTCAAATATTTGATCCCGATTTCGTCACTGTCTGGTCTGCAGAATTTTTCGATACGGGCTTGACCAAAACTACTTCTGGATCGTTCATCCCCCCCCCCCGCCATTATGGGGATGAAATCAAAAGTCTTGCGAATTTTATCTCGTTAGGTACACCTTGTGAAATAATATTTTCGAATTTTCAATCCCGATTTCGTCACGGTATGTTCTGCGGAAATAATCGGCACGGGCTCGACCAAGACTAATTCTGGATCGGATATCCCCCTTATGGGGATGGAATCAAAATTTCTGCAAATGTTTCGATACAGACTAAACCAATACTACTTCCGAATCACTCACGGCGACCCCTGGTAGGGATGAAATCGAAATTTAAACCATTTTTACATCTTTGGGCACACCGTGTGAGACATTATTTTCGACTTTCCGATCCTGATTTCGTCACTGTATCTATCCTCTGCAGAATTATTCGGTACTGGCTTGAGCAAGAATACTTCCAGGTTGTTTATCCTAGTTTAATCCCCTTATTGGTATGAAATCGAAATCCGTGGAAATTTTATCTCGTTGGGTACTCTGTGTGAGATAATATTTTCGAATTTTTATTCCCGATTTCGTCACGAGATGCTCTGCAGAATTTTTTGATACGGGCTCGACCAAGCCTATTTCCGAATCGTCTATCTCCCTTATGGGGATGAAATCGAAATTCCTGCAAATTTTATCTCGTTCGGTGAACTGTGTGTGATGATATTTTCGAATTTTTATTCCCGATTTCATCACGAGATGCTCTCAAGAATTTTTCGACACGGGCTCGACCGAGACTACTTCCGAATCGTCCATCCCCCTTATGAGGATGAAATCGAAATTCCTGCAAATTTTATCTCGTCGGGTACAGCGTGTGAGATAATATTTTTGAATTTTTTATCCCAAATTCGTCATGGTATGCCCTGCAGAATTTATCAACACGGGCTCGGGCAACACCACTTCCGGTTCGTCCATCTCGCTTATGGGGATGAAATCGAAATTTTTACAAATTTTATCTCGCTGGTCACACCGTGTGAGATAATATCATTGAATTTTCAATCCCTATCCCGTCGTGGTATGCTCTGCAGAAACCCAACTCGATAAAATTTTCAAGAATTTCGATTTTATGCCCATGAGGTGGGTAAACGATCCGGAAGTATCTTGGTCAAGCCCGTACCGAAAAAATCTGCAGAGGATACAGGTGCGGAATCAAGATTGAAAACTCGAAAACAATGTCTCACACGGTGTGCCGAAATACATCAAATCAGTAGAAATTTCGATTTCATCCACATAAGGGCGGGGGGGGGGGTGGGGGCGTCGACGATCCGGAAGTAGTCTTGGTCTAGCCTGTATTGAAAAATTCTCCAGAGCATGCAGTGATTAAATCGGGATCGAAACTTGGAAAATATTCTCACACGACGTACCCAACGAGATAAAATTAGCAGGAATGTCGATTTTATCCCCATAAGGTGGATGGACGATCTAAAAGTAGGCTTGGTCGAGCCTATGTCGAAAAATTCTGCAGAACATACAGTGACGAAATCGGGATAGAAAATTCGAAAATAATATCTTACACGGTGTACCTAATGAGATAGAATTTCCAAGAGATTCGATTTCATCCCTATAGGGGCAGGGGGGTGGTAATGATGTGGAATTAGTCTTGGTCGAGTCTGTATTGAAAAATTCTGTAGAGAATACCGTGACAAAATCGGGATTAAAAATTCGAAAATATTATCTCACACGCTGTACCTAATGAGATTGAATTTGCAAGAATTTCGATGTCATCTCCATAAGCGGGATGGACGAACTGGAAGTAGTCTTGGTCGAGCCCGTGTCGATAAATTCTGCAGAGCATACCGTGACGGAATCAAGATTGAAAATATAAAAATTTTATGTCACACAGTGTGACCAACGAGATAAAATTTGTAGAAATTTCGATTTAATCCCCATAAGTGAGATGGACGAACCGGAAGTAGTCTTACTCGAGCCCGTGTCGATAAATTTTGTAGAGCATACTGTGACAGAATCGGAATTGAAAATTTGAATATATTATCTCACATGGTGTGACTAAGGAGATAAAATTCGCAGGAATCTCGATTTCATCCCCATAAGGAGGATGGGTGATTCGAAAGTAGTCTTGGTCGAGCCGTTACCGAAAAATTCTGCAGAGCCTACAGTGAATAAATGGAAATCAAAATTTTAGGATTATTATCTCACACGGTTTACCCAACAAGATAAAATGTGCAGGAGTTTTAATTAAATCCTCATAAGGGGGATGGACGATTCGGAAGTCGTCTTGGTCGAGCCCGTGTAGAAAAATTCAGCAGAGCATCTTATGACGAAATCGGAAATAAAAATTGTAAAATATTATCTCACTTAGTGTACCCAAGGAGATAAAATGAACAAGAATTTCGATTTCATGCCCATAAGGGGGGTAACGATCGGGAAGTAGTTTTGGTCAAGTCCGTACCGAAAAAATCTGCGGAGGATACAGGTACGAAATCAAGGTCGAAAACTCGAAAGTAATATCTCACATAGTGTGCCCAACGACATCAAATTAGTAGAAATTTAGATTTCATCCCCATAAGTGTGGGGGGGGGGAGTGAGGGGCGTGAACGATCCGGAAGTCGTCTTGGTCGAGCCTGTATCGAAAAATTCTACAGAGCATACAGTAAGTAAATTGAGATCGAAAATTCGAAAATATTATCTCACACGATGTACCTAACAAAATAAAATTTGCAGGAATTTCGATTTCATCCCCATAAGGGAGGTGGACGATCTGGAAGTAGGCTTGGTCGAGCCTGTGTCGATAAATTCTGCAGAACATACAGTGATGAAATCAGGATAGAAAATTCGAGAATTCGAGAAAATTCGAGAATAATAATAAGGTGTATCAATGAGATAGAATTTCTATTTCATCCCTATAGAGGAAGTAACGATCTGGAATTAGTCTTGATCGAGCCTGCATTGAAAAATTCTGTAGGGCATACCGTGACAAAATCAGAATTAAAAATAGAAAAATATTATCTCACACGCTGTACCCAATGAGATAAAATTTGCAGGAATTTCAATTTCATTCCAGTAAGGGGGATGGACGATTCGGAAGTAGTCTTCGTCGAGCCCGTATCGAAAAACTCTGCAGAGCATCTCGTGACGAAATCGGGAATGAAAATTCGGAAATATCATCTCACACAGTTTACCCAACGAGATAAATTTTGCATGAATTTCGATTTCATCCCCATAAGAAGGGGTGAACAATCCAGAAGTAGTCTTGGTCGAGCCTTTACCGAAAAATTCAGCAGAGCCTACAGTGAATAAATCGAGATCGAAATTTTGAAAATATTATCTTGTCTTGGTCGAGCCCGTGTCGAAAAATTCTGCACAGAATTTTATGACGAAATCGGAAATAAAAGTTCGAAAATATTATCTCACACAGTGTACCCAACGAGATGAAATTTTCAAGAATTTCGATTTCATGCCCATAAGGGGGGTGAACGATCTGGAAATAGTCTTGGTCAAGCTCGTACCGAAAAAATCTGCAGAGGATACAGGTACGAAATTAAAATCGAAATCTCGAAAATAATGTCTCACACAGTGTGCCGAAAGACTTCAAATTAGTAGAATTTTAAATTTCATCCACGTAAGGGCGGGGGGGGGGGGGGGTAGAGGGCGTCAACGATCCGGAAGTAGTCTTGGTCTAGCCTGTATTGAAAAATTCTACAGAGCATACAGTGATAAAATCGGGATCAAAAATTCGAAAATATTATCTCACACGATGTACCGAACGAGATAAAATTTGCAGGAATTTTGATTTTATCCTCATAAGGGGGATAGACGATCAGGAAGTAGGCTTGGTCGAGCCTGTGTCGAAAAATTCTGCAGAAGATACATTGGCGGAATCGGGATGGAAAATTCGAAAATGATATCTCACACGGTGCACCTAACGAGATAGAATTTCCGAGAGATTCAATTTCATCCCTATAGGGGCAGGGGGGCGGTAATGATTTGGAATTAGTCTTGGTCGAGCCTGTATTGAAAAATTCTGTAGAGCACACCGTAACAAAATCGGGATCAAAAACTCGAAAATATTATCTCACACGCTGTACCGAACGAGATAAAATGTGCAGGAATTTTAATTTCATCCCCATAAGCGGGCTGGACGAACCGGAAGTAGTCTTGGTCGAGCCTGTGTCGATAAATTGTGCAGAGCAGACCGTGACGGAATCGGGATTGAGAATATCAAAATATTATCTCACACGGTGTGACTAACGAGATAAAATTTGTAGAAATTTCGATTTAATCCCCATAAGCGAGATGGACGAACCGGAAATGGACTTGCCCGAGACCGTGTCGATAAATTCTGCAGAACATCTCGTAACAAAATCGGGGATAAAAATTCGGGAATATTATCTCACACAGTGTACCCAACGAGAAAACTGTACAAGAATTTCGATTTCATACTTATAAGGAGGGGTGAACAATCCGGAAGTAGTCTTGGTCGAGCCCGTACTGAAAAATTCTGCAGACCAGACAGTGACGAAATCGGGATCAAATATTTGAAAAAATTGTCTCACACGGTGTACCCTACGAGATAACATTTGCAGTATTTCGATTCCATCTCCATAACGGGGTTGGACGATTATGAAGTCGTCTTGCTCGATAACCATAGACGCGCCTGTATCTAAAATTTCTGCAGAGACGGAATCGAGGTCGATCTTTCCAGAATATTGTTTAACACGGTTTGCCCAACGATATAAATCTTGTCGAAATTTCAATCTTATCCCTGTAATGGGGGTAGACGTCCCGGAATTAGTGGGTATAAGAGTGCGCAGAAAAAATTAGACCCGGCAAGACTTTTTGCAAGAGTCTTGGCAAGAATCTCGGTAAGAGTATTGACGAGAGCCTCGGCGATGTCTGGAATAGGCCCGTTTTCAAGACCTTCACCAGACTCTTACCTAGAACTAACAGATTACAGTTGCGAAATGAAGAAAAAAAACTCTATAATTTTATCTTGGCGGATTTCCATAAAAACTCTCAAAAAACCTCGCAACGAGTCTGAGTGTCTCACCAAGAGTCTCAGCAAAAGTCTCGGCAAGAGTCTGGAGAAAGTTTTAGAAACGTGGCTATTCGAGACATCGCTGAGACTCTCACTGAGACTCTTGCAACAAGTCTTGCCAAGTTAAATAATATATATTTTATTTTATTTTTTCATGTCAGGAATGGTTTTCGTATTTATTTACAATCACAGAATTATTTTATAATGCTAAACAAGTATCGCGATGCACCTAAAAATTAAAATCATCACGAAACACATTAGCGCAAGGCACACGCGAACACAATATCATTTGCATTTTCATCCAACCGAATAGTAATCAAAGAAGTCATTTACACGTCACGCCGTTATGTCCAACGTACAAAAATGACATTGGGACCGCGCTTACGTGAAAACAATCTATCGACAGAGATGCCATTATGAGCTGATCGAAAGCTTTCGCACAGCAAGGATGGCTGTGTCCGCTCTCTCGTTCACAGCTAGCTTTGAACCGAAGAAGCTTGTCATCCGTTCGATTGTCATCTGTCGATGTGGCAAAACAATGCACAGTACATCCATCGTATAATCGGCCCTAACCGTATTGTCAGCCAAACTTTGGCCAATGATATCTTGGTCAATTTCACTCGGAAACAAAAATTTAAAAAAGCATTTTGGTCGGCTTGTGACGCTCTACAACCCTATTTACGTTGGTCCCCTAGTTCCTTTACTCCCGTAATACCCCAAAAACTCCAAAAGTGGTGTACGCAAAAACTGGAGACAAGTACATTTCATGAGTCTATTCAGTCTATCGCTCTACGCGGGGAGTCTGATATAAAGTTTTTTCGAATAGAAAATTAAGTAGTCGCTGAACTCACAAAAATCCAAAGTCGTTTTTCAGTGGCTGTATGGGAAAGTAAGTATCAGAAAATAAGATCTTAGTGTGATGCGTGCGCGTCGCTGTATGCGGCTTGTATTATCCCTATCTAATCGAAGCAAGTCTCAGCTAACTGAGAAATATGAGAACTGTTTAGTCGCGAAGACTTTGTTCTCAGATAAATGAAAAACCTTGTTTTAGCGGCTGTATGGGAAAATGAGTTTGGCAAAAATAAAGCCCTTCTTGTACCATCATCATAGTTATAATATAGATCAATCAATTCGTCACATAAGAATATGAATCAGTGTATGCATTTTTTTTGCTATATCCTAATGTATCCATATCAGGTTGAGATGACGTTGATCTCAAGTTCGTAATAAGTTCATGTGGAGGTGATATCAAGCTGACATTAAGTTGACATCAAGTTAACATTAAGTTGATACTGAGTGGATAACAACTTTTGCCCTCATGAATCGATTTTTGGCATTTTGTGTCCGCCATCTTGAATTTCTGAATTTTAAATGCAAATTCGTAATCAGCGACCCCAAAAACCCTTGGATACCAGCAGACACTTTTTTGAAGCAATTTTCAAAATTGTTGGTCTACCATCTTGAATTTCGAAATTTGTATCGCAAATTCGTTATCAGCGACCCCGAAACTCTCGAATACCAATTTTCACTTAGATAAAGCTATTTTTTGCATTTACGGTTCGCCGTATTGGACCCGCTATTCTAAATGTCGACTTTTGCATTGCAAATTCGTAATCAGCGACCCCGAAACTGTACGATACCAACTGTCGTTTGGATCAAGCGTTCTTTTGCATTTTTGATCCGCTATCTTGATTTTCTGAATTTTCAGTACAGATTCGAAATGGCGGATGTACTATGGTGGAGCGGAAATGCAAACAATCGCTTGTTTTAAGTAAAGGTTGGTATTCGAGGGTTTTTAAGGTCACTTGACCTCAAAAACCCTCGAATACCAACTTTCACTATAGTAAAGCGATTTTTTGCATTTTCGCTGCACCATAGTACATCCGCCAATTTGAATTTCGAAATTCGCATTGAAAATTGGTAATTAGCGACCCCAAGAACTCTCGAATACTGAATTTTGGCCAGATCAAGTGAATTTTTGCATTTTCGGTTCGCCATACTGGATCCGCCATCTTGAATTTAGAAATTTGCATTGCAAATTCGTAATCAGCGACCCAAAAAATCCTTTATTACCGACTTTCGCCCTCATTGAGTAATTTTTCTACATTTCTCGTCCGCTATCTTGAATTTCTGAATTTGCGTTGCAAACTCGTCATCAGCCACCTCAAAAACCCTTGGATACCAACTTTTGCCTCGATAAAGCTATTTTTTGCATTCCCTGTCCACCATGTTGGATGCGCCATCTCGTATTTCGAAATTTGCATTGCAAATTCGTAATGAGCGACCCCAAAAACGTCTGGATACCAACTTTTGCCTTGATGAAACAATTTTTTGCATTTCTGGTCCGCCATCTTGAATTTCGAAATTGATATTGAAAATCCGTGATTAGCGACCTCAAAAACCTATGGATACAAGCTTTCACTTGGATCAAGCTATTTTTTGAATTTCTGGCCCGCCATATTGGATCCGCCATCTTGAATTTTTAAATGTGCATTGCAAATTCGTAATGAGCGATACCAAAAACCATTGGATACCAAATTCCACTCAGATCAAGCGTTTTTTTGCATTTCCAGTCAGCCATATTTGATCCGCTATTTTGAATTTCTAAATTTGCATTGCAAATTCGTAATCAGCGATCCCAAAAACCCGTGGAAACCAACTTTCGCTGTCACCAAGCAATTTTTTTGTATTTTTGGTCCGCCATGTTGAATTTCGAAAATTGCATTCCAATTAATTTAAAAAAGCATTTTGGTCGGCTTGTGACGCTCTACAACCCTATTTACGTTGGTCCCCTAGTTCCTTTACTCCCGTAATACCCCAAAAACTCCAAAAGTGGTGTACGCAAAAACTGGAGACAAGTACATTTCATGAGTCTATTCAGTCTATCGCTCTACGCGGGGAGTCTGATATAAAGTTTTTTCGAATAGAAAATTAAGTAGTCGCTGAACTCACAAAAATCCAAAGTCGTTTTTCAGTGGCTGTATGGGAAAGTAAGTATCAGAAAATAAGATCTTAGTGTGATGCGTGCGCGTCGCTGTATGCGGCTTGTATTATCCCTATCTAATCGAAGCAAGTCTCAGCTAACTGAGAAATATGAGAACTGTTTAGTCGCGAAGACTTTGTTCTCAGATAAATGAAAAACCTTGTTTTAGCGGCTGTATGGGAAAATGAGTTTGGCAAAAATAAAGCCCTTCTTGTACCATCATCATAGTTATAATATAGATCAATCAATTCGTCACATAAGAATATGAATCAGTGTATGCATTTTTTTTGCTATATCCTAATGTATCCATATCAGGTTGAGATGACGTTGATCTCAAGTTCGTAATAAGTTCATGTGGAGGTGATATCAAGCTGACATTAAGTTGACATCAAGTTAACATTAAGTTGATACTGAGTGGATAACAACTTTTGCCCTCATGAATCGATTTTTGGCATTTTGTGTCCGCCATCTTGAATTTCTGAATTTTAAATGCAAATTCGTAATCAGCGACCCCAAAAACCCTTGGATACCAGCAGACACTTTTTTGAAGCAATTTTCAAAATTGTTGGTCTACCATCTTGAATTTCGAAATTTGTATCGCAAATTCGTTATCAGCGACCCCGAAACTCTCGAATACCAATTTTCACTTAGATAAAGCTATTTTTTGCATTTACGGTTCGCCGTATTGGACCCGCTATTCTAAATGTCGACTTTTGCATTGCAAATTCGTAATCAGCGACCCCGAAACTGTACGATACCAACTGTCGTTTGGATCAAGCGTTCTTTTGCATTTTTGATCCGCTATCTTGATTTTCTGAATTTTCAGTACAGATTCGAAATGGCGGATGTACTATGGTGGAGCGGAAATGCAAACAATCGCTTGTTTTAAGTAAAGGTTGGTATTCGAGGGTTTTTAAGGTCACTTGACCTCAAAAACCCTCGAATACCAACTTTCACTATAGTAAAGCGATTTTTTGCATTTTCGCTGCACCATAGTACATCCGCCAATTTGAATTTCGAAATTCGCATTGAAAATTGGTAATTAGCGACCCCAAGAACTCTCGAATACTGAATTTTGGCCAGATCAAGTGAATTTTTGCATTTTCGGTTCGCCATACTGGATCCGCCATCTTGAATTTAGAAATTTGCATTGCAAATTCGTAATCAGCGACCCAAAAAATCCTTTATTACCGACTTTCGCCCTCATTGAGTAATTTTTCTACATTTCTCGTCCGCTATCTTGAATTTCTGAATTTGCGTTGCAAACTCGTCATCAGCCACCTCAAAAACCCTTGGATACCAACTTTTGCCTCGATAAAGCTATTTTTTGCATTCCCTGTCCACCATGTTGGATGCGCCATCTCGTATTTCGAAATTTGCATTGCAAATTCGTAATGAGCGACCCCAAAAACGTCTGGATACCAACTTTTGCCTTGATGAAACAATTTTTTGCATTTCTGGTCCGCCATCTTGAATTTCGAAATTGATATTGAAAATCCGTGATTAGCGACCTCAAAAACCTATGGATACAAGCTTTCACTTGGATCAAGCTATTTTTTGAATTTCTGGCCCGCCATATTGGATCCGCCATCTTGAATTTTTAAATGTGCATTGCAAATTCGTAATGAGCGATACCAAAAACCATTGGATACCAAATTCCACTCAGATCAAGCGTTTTTTTGCATTTCCAGTCAGCCATATTTGATCCGCTATTTTGAATTTCTAAATTTGCATTGCAAATTCGTAATCAGCGATCCCAAAAACCCGTGGAAACCAACTTTCGCTGTCACCAAGCAATTTTTTTGTATTTTTGGTCCGCCATGTTGAATTTCGAAAATTGCATTCCAATTAATTTAAAAAAGCATTTTGGTCGGCTTGTGACGCTCTACAACCCTATTTACGTTGGTCCCCTAGTTCCTTTACTCCCGTAATACCCCAAAAACTCCAAAAGTGGTGTACGCAAAAACTGGAGACAAGTACATTTCATGAGTCTATTCAGTCTATCGCTCTACGCGGGGAGTCTGATATAAAGTTTTTTCGAATAGAAAATTAAGTAGTCGCTGAACTCACAAAAATCCAAAGTCGTTTTTCAGTGGCTGTATGGGAAAGTAAGTATCAGAAAATAAGATCTTAGTGTGATGCGTGCGCGTCGCTGTATGCGGCTTGTATTATCCCTATCTAATCGAAGCAAGTCTCAGCTAACTGAGAAATATGAGAACTGTTTAGTCGCGAAGACTTTGTTCTCAGATAAATGAAAAACCTTGTTTTAGCGGCTGTATGGGAAAATGAGTTTGGCAAAAATAAAGCCCTTCTTGTACCATCATCATAGTTATAATATAGATCAATCAATTCGTCACATAAGAATATGAATCAGTGTATGCATTTTTTTTGCTATATCCTAATGTATCCATATCAGGTTGAGATGACGTTGATCTCAAGTTCGTAATAAGTTCATGTGGAGGTGATATCAAGCTGACATTAAGTTGACATCAAGTTAACATTAAGTTGATACTGAGTGGATAACAACTTTTGCCCTCATGAATCGATTTTTGGCATTTTGTGTCCGCCATCTTGAATTTCTGAATTTTAAATGCAAATTCGTAATCAGCGACCCCAAAAACCCTTGGATACCAGCAGACACTTTTTTGAAGCAATTTTCAAAATTGTTGGTCTACCATCTTGAATTTCGAAATTTGTATCGCAAATTCGTTATCAGCGACCCCGAAACTCTCGAATACCAATTTTCACTTAGATAAAGCTATTTTTTGCATTTACGGTTCGCCGTATTGGACCCGCTATTCTAAATGTCGACTTTTGCATTGCAAATTCGTAATCAGCGACCCCGAAACTGTACGATACCAACTGTCGTTTGGATCAAGCGTTCTTTTGCATTTTTGATCCGCTATCTTGATTTTCTGAATTTTCAGTACAGATTCGAAATGGCGGATGTACTATGGTGGAGCGGAAATGCAAACAATCGCTTGTTTTAAGTAAAGGTTGGTATTCGAGGGTTTTTAAGGTCACTTGACCTCAAAAACCCTCGAATACCAACTTTCACTATAGTAAAGCGATTTTTTGCATTTTCGCTGCACCATAGTACATCCGCCAATTTGAATTTCGAAATTCGCATTGAAAATTGGTAATTAGCGACCCCAAGAACTCTCGAATACTGAATTTTGGCCAGATCAAGTGAATTTTTGCATTTTCGGTTCGCCATACTGGATCCGCCATCTTGAATTTAGAAATTTGCATTGCAAATTCGTAATCAGCGACCCAAAAAATCCTTTATTACCGACTTTCGCCCTCATTGAGTAATTTTTCTACATTTCTCGTCCGCTATCTTGAATTTCTGAATTTGCGTTGCAAACTCGTCATCAGCCACCCCAAAAACCCTTGGATACCAACTTTTGCCTCGATAAAGCTATTTTTTGCATTCCCTGTCCACCATGTTGGATGCGCCATCTCGTATTTCGAAATTTGCATTGCAAATTCGTAATGAGCGACCCCAAAAACGTCTGGATACCAACTTTTGCCTTGATGAAACAATTTTTTGCATTTCTGGTCCGCCATCTTGAATTTCGAAATTGATATTGAAAATCCGTGATTAGCGACCTCAAAAACCTATGGATACAAGCTTTCACTTGGATCAAGCTATTTTTTGAATTTCTGGCCCGCCATATTGGATCCGCCATCTTGAATTTTTAAATGTGCATTGCAAATTCGTAATGAGCGATACCAAAAACCATTGGATACCAATTTCCACTCAGATCAAGCGTTTTTTTGCATTTCCAGTCAGCCATATTTGATCCGCTATTTTGAATTTCTAAATTTGCATTGCAAATTCGTAATCAGCGATCCCAAAAACCCGTGGAAACCAACTTTCGCTTTCACCAAGCAATTTTTTTGTATTTTTGGTCCGCCATGTTGAATTTCGAAAATTGCATTCCAATTAATTCGTAATTGGTGACCGCAAAAACTCTTTAATGCCAAATGTCGCTCTGATCAAGCGATTTTTGCATATTTAATGCAATCGAATTTACGTATGAAATTATGGAACGTCAAAAATTTAGACGTTTTTTTCAAAAATTTTTACCATCTCAAAAATTTCGTCTTGACGAGACTTTGCAAGTCTTGAATTGTCTCGCGGTATTGTCATCCCCCTGTCATAAGAATTTTTCGTCTGAAGTGATTCCGAAATGTCATCGAAAATGATATTTGGTCACTTCGATCTTCGATGGCGGCGGACTCGACAGCCGTGAGCTCAGACCAACCGACGGGACAATAGCGCGGCGCACTTCACGCGGCACCTTCGTTCGACGAAATTCATCATTTTTAATGAAGTTTGATATTTTTTTTCACTGCGAAAAAAATTTGTAAAGCACTTTAGTATGAGTGATCTGGATTCGGAAAAACATTAACTTTAATAATATATTTTTGAAATGCATTTTTAATTTTTTTTCGAAAAAAAAAAATTCCACAGCCAAAACTACGAATCGGATAATTATTTTATATTTTTTTTCAAAGAGAGCGGAAAAAATCCTTCGCGATACGTACTTAACTTTAGTCAAAATCGCCCTCGAAATCGGTTTAAAAAAGCATGGCCACCCCCGATGGGTCACACTGTATATATAGGTCTACTGAGTCAATGGGATCTCCCGTCGGAACTCATTGAACGGGTCGATCGCCGAGGATCGAATGCGCATGGGCTCGATGGAGTATAACTCCTCGAGGAGCAAAACTCGTCGAGAGTCGAGCGGTTTCGATCCTCACCTGAATTTTGCTCTCCGTACGGTCATCGCTACAATGTCTATACCTATATATATTATCACGGGGTGTACATATGATGGATATATATGTATATAGATATAGAGTTTCAAGATATAACAATACTCAGACAATTATGAAATTCTTAAAAACTCAAAAAAATGCGATCCCAAAATTTTGAAAAAATGTACACTACCCTTTTTCATATAATTAAATAATTTGACAAAATGTCAATTTTTTAGAGTGGACAACTTTTTGACCGTTCGAAATCGCACGGAATGCATTATATATATATATTATATAAATATATGTGGCATTCCACGGTATTTCGATCAAAATCTTACCTTCATGATTTTGATTTTCCTCTTAATTTTTTATATAAATAAGGACATTAAAAATAAAAAATATTCTAATAAAATATAACAACATTTTTGGGCTTTGTTCCAAAATGGAGATTTCAAAACTCCATGAGTCAACTTTTTTTTTATTTTTTCGAATTTGACTCATAGAGTATTGAAATCTCCGTTATGGAACAAAGCCCAAAAAATTTGTTATATTTTTTTAGATTTTTCTGCATTTTTTCAGATTTCACACAGTTGTCGCTTTTGTTTAAAAAAAATAAAAAAATAAATCCAAAAAACTCGTGGCTGAAAAATTCTGAAAAAATTTGGGAAAATTTTTTGAATGTCCTTATTTGTATAAAAAGTTTAGAGGAAAATTGAAATCATCAAGGTAAGATTTTGATCGAAATACCGTGGAATGCCACATATATATTCATAGATATATGTTATTATTTGTTGAACCGGTTTACGAAAGCCCGGCTTGCGTTAGTGCTTATCTATGGACTGTATGTATCATAATTTTTCGTTACATTCATCACTGGTGATAATTGTCAAGCAAAAATGCGAATAAAAGAATAACAGGAAATGATAATTTAGAAAAATAACGAAATTAACGGAAATAAATTACGGCCATTTGCAAACATTAATCATGTTAACAAAAATTTGTATTTCAATACTCCTGTTTCCCAAGAATTCAAAGATCGAAAAATAATTGTCGGCTTGAAATATAAAAAAAAGATTGTCGCAACGTAATTAACCATTAACGGTTGCATGCACAAAAGAAACTGAAGCGTTCAAAAACAATCGTCATTTCAATAGTAGAATATTTAAAAAAAAAACGTTTCCATTGAAAAGATTACATTAATCATAATATGTAATCTATGAGATTTTTGCAGTAACAATTTTTTTAAAGTTCAATTTTTTATTATTTCATGTAAAAATGCCGTTTCAATATTTCATCCAATAGTCAAGATCGTACATATATAATGTAACCCAAAACAAAGAGGGAAACATCCTATGCCCAACGAGATCGGGCCAGGTAAAGATCGAAACCCTTTTGCGTCGCTCGAGGTTTTGATCCTCGGCGAGTTTTACTGGAAGAGTTCTCGGACGTTTCGATCCTCATAGGATCGATCCGACGGACTCGAGACACCCAATAACTCGCGATAGGATGGAAACCTCGTCCGAGAACTATTTACTCGCTCGCGATACGATCCCCAAAAATAAATGTCTCCTCGACTCGCGAGGAGAGGGAAACTACCTGAGTCTCTTTGCGCTCCCTCTCCGATTCGATCGTCCCGGTATACCATAAAGTTCCTCTCGCGATACGAGCTACCCTTCGTATACCTGCAATGTGCTCGCTCAAGGATTAAATCCCCGAAAGAGCAAAACGTTTCGCTCGCAACCCCTGGTATATGAATAATGCTATATAATCTTGGTATATAGAGCATCAATGAAGTTTCAAAGAGGAGCGAAATCAATCACAAAATACTTCTGAGAAGTGAAAAAGGACGCCAAGTATTAAATCCCGAAAATTCGAATTCAAAAAATAAAAAAAATTTGAGATTCAAAGGAAGTCCTGAAAATATGAAATATGAAATTTTGAAAAACAAACACAAATCACACAAGCCAAGGCAAAAATTTGGCGTGCGTGAATAATTAAGGACCGAATCAAACTCAAAAACTTGGCGTGCAGGGCTGAGAATCAATACGCTCAGCGAGGAAAAACCGAGTCCAGCCGCCCTTACCGTTGAACGAAAGAATGAATGAACGAGAAAATGAAAAAGAAAACAATTGATCGAGTGCACTAGTAAGCAACCATGAGAATAACACAAGAGGTAATGGCTGCGTATACTAGTGAGTAACTATGAGAAAAGTTCGCTGAGAAAAATCTTGTACAAGGTTTAAAATTAAATGAACGAACAATGATATTATAATTATTTCTGGAATTGTTGAAAATCTTTTATTGATCTTTTGTTATGTCCAAATTTGGTAAATCATAGTAGCATCACTGCACTTAATGGTTGCAATAATTATAAACATCGTTGCTACTTCTTTGTCATAAATTTTCTCGGTGTTATAATATGTAACGTTATTTGATTTTCATAACGAATTATCTTTAATTTTCCTCTCTTAATGGCCAATCGTTAAAATATCGAAAACTCATCTTAACTATTGAACGTTGATGACATCCACGACGTACGCAGAAATGCGAACAGGCCTGGATTTACCATGATTGTCGTAGATGCACGTGGCGATTGAGCGAGTGTATTAGAATATTCAAGATTCAAATTGACCATATAAAGAGCGATGCTCTGATTGCGGTTGAATTCAAAAATCGCAGAACGATCATTGCTCATAATGCGTTAGTAATCGTGAGCAAACTACAGTAGACGATTAGATAATTTAACTCGATGGGACTCATTCTCTCACTCACGTGTCTGAGCGCATGCGCACTACGCATGTTGGCAATACGCATGCTCATAGATATTTCGCGGTCGGTTGAAGGTTTAAGGTGGGGAAAAACGGTCATAGGGGGAGTTAAGAGATGCTAATTTAGTGTCATGGTAACGAGTTAAGTTATGCGAGCGGTCAAGTTATCTGATCATCTACTGTACTTGACAATGAAATATACAAGTAATAATAATCTGTGTTATCACTATATAAGTAGGTATAATAATTTTCTATCTTATCTCGTGGAAATCTTACAGCACCTCCCGGGGTTATTTTTCTCAACCCTACATGCCAAGTTTTTGAATTTGGCTTGGTCTTCAATAATTTACGCACGCAAAATTTTTTGCATGGCTTGTGTGATTTGTGTTTGTTTTTTAAAATTTAAGATTTCGAATTTTAAGGATTTCCTTTGAATTTAAAATTTTTGTGATTTTTTTGAATTCAAAGCATATTCATGAATATGTGGCAATATATATAGCCGATATATAGCCAACTTCAATTTTAGGTCAAACCAAAATTAAACTTCAATTTTAAGCCAAACCAAAATTGAACTTAAATTTCAGGCGAAACCAAAATTTAACTTTAATTTTGGGCTTGATCAAAATTGAACTTAAATTTTAAGCTAAACCAAAATCGAACTCAAATTTTAGGCTAAACCAAAATCTAACTTAAATTTAGGCTAAATTTTTAAACGCTTCATAGAAAAGATCTGAATGAACATTTCCGATAGTTGTTTCAGAATAAGAATAACATAGAAAAACTTATTTTTGAGTCTTCTGATTTTTATAACTGATAACATCATCTATGATTATATAACATTATATGCATTATCTATATATTTATGATTTTAACATCGCATTATATATCGCATCGCAGCATACAGCATCGCATTATATATCGCAACATCACCTCATATATCGCATTATCTATATATGGGGCATTCCACGTCAAATCGACCTTTTTAGAACTTGACCTTTTTCGATTTCGTTGAAACATTTTTATTTTTTTTTTACCCTATCGAAAACATTTTTCAGAATTTTCTCAAATTTTCACACCCAGCCGATAAAGAGTTATAAATTTTTCAAAAAAATTTGCTTTTTATTTTTCAAATAGCTATAACTTTTTCAAAATTTGACGTATCAGGACAAGTTTTTTTCAACATTTTTGTTTTTAATGTACTTTTTGAAAAAAAATACAAAAAAATCATAAAAACCCATCATCATTGTTTTTTTAGATTTTTGAAAGAAAACGAAAATTTCTCGATGATTACAATTTTTTCTTTTTTTTCTTTTTATTATATGAAACTTTGACATTTTCTGCAAATCCTTGAATTTTTCAGAGTGTTGTTTTTTCGATTTCTTTTTTTTTCCAATTGAAAAAAAATTTCTTTCAACCAGCCTTATTTCTCATAACACCATTCTGCAAATTTTTAAGGGTGTTCAGAGGACTGCCAAGGACGAAAAAAAATGAAACCAAAAATTAAAAATGGTAATCATCGAGAAATTTTCGATTTTTTCCGAAAATTAAAAAAAAAACGATGAAGATGCGTTTCAATAATTTTTTAAATTCTTTTTTGAAAACTGTTTTTGAATGTTGTTTCAAAAAAAATATAAAAAAATTATTAAAACGCATGTTCATCGAAAATTTCTTAAAGATTACCACTTTTGATTTTTTTATCATGTTTGGAAGTCCTCTGAACACCCTCGAAAATTTGCAGATTGATGTTATCAGAAATAAGGCTGGTTGGAATTTTTTTTCAAGTGGAAAAAAAAGAAATAAAAAAATCACCACTCTGCAAAAATTTAAGGATTTACAGAAAATGTCAAAATTTGATATAATAAACAGAAAAAAAATAAAAAATGGTAATCATCGGGAATTTTTCGATTTTTTCCAAAAATCTAATAAAAAACGATCAAGATAGGTTTCAATAATTTTTTTATATTCTTTTACGAAAACTGTTTCTGTATATTGTTTTCGTAAAAAGTAGAGGAGCTATGCCGGTTCGAGCACACTTTACCATGATAATTGACCCAAATAAACCCAAACCGTCGGTAAGGTAGATTTCTGTACCGCGGTCGGTAAAGTAGGTATTGAAACCCAAACTTTTCGAAAAAATTCTTTTTGAAAACCCAAACCCGAACCCAAATAAACCGAAACCGAAAAATTCCTATTTTTCAAAACCCAAATAAACCGAAACTGAAAAATTCCTTTTTTTTAAAAAACCAAATAAACCCAAACTAAAAAATGCTTATTTTTTTAAAACCCAAACCACATTTCAGTGGTCTGACCCTTTTTCTTCCTCGGTTCGCGTCCAAGCTAAGAATTCCACCGACTTCGCCTCCCCGTCGCTGAATTTCGGCCCCCCGTCGCTGCACATTGAAATTTTGGCCCCACTGCTAAATTTTGGCCCTCTTGTTGCTGAACATGTGTCTTTTGACCTCAGCGTAGCATGAAATCATGATTTCGGCTTCG
Organism: Alloplasta piceator; assembly: GCA_946863875.1. Taxonomy (NCBI): domain Eukaryota; kingdom Metazoa; phylum Arthropoda; class Insecta; order Hymenoptera; family Ichneumonidae; genus Alloplasta; species Alloplasta piceator. The sequence continues at coordinate 37,112,863 of OX333073.1, forward strand.
ACGCAGCTGAATATCCCAATATTGGCCTCGGCGTAGCTGAATATTGTCCTCTACCTAGCAGGAAATCACATTTTTCAGCTGAATATTCCAGTTTTGTACACTGCAGAAAAATCAAGATTTTAGCATCTACGTACCTGAATTTGGCCTCAGCGTAGCTGAATATCAGAAATTTGGCCTCGACGTAGCTGAATATCAGAATTTTGGCCTCGACGTAGTTGAATATTCTAATTTTGGCCTCGGCGTAGGTGATTTTGGCCTCGGCGTAGATGAATTCGAGCCTCAGTGCAGCTGATTATTGGAATTTATTGCCTCGGCGTAGCTGAATATCAGAAATTTGGCCTCGGCGCAGCTGATTTTGACCTCGGTGTAGCAGGAAAATCTTAATTTGGCCTCAACGTAGATGAATTTTGGCCTCGGCGTAGTTGAATTTTGGCCTCGGCGTAGTTGAATTTTGGCCTCGGCGTAGTTGAATATTGGCGTCGGCGTAGGTGGATATCAGAATTTGAACACTGCGTAGCAGGAAATAAAAATTTTGAGCTCTCCGTACCTGAATATTTGAATTTTGGCTACTGCGTAGCTGGACAGTACAATTCTGGCCTATCCGCAGCTGGATATTATAATTTCGGCCTCTCCGCATCAGATTGTCGCAGATTTGGCTTCGGCGTAGCAAAACAACATAACCTTGGCCTCAGCGTAGCAGGAAATCAGAATTTTGGCCTCGGCGTAGTTGAATATTAGAATTTTGGCCTCTGCATGGTAGAATATCGTATTTTTTTTGAAACTTCACGTATAATATCGCAATTTTCACGTACGATATCGCAATTTTCACTTCCAGCCACGTGTATCCGGCCACGTGTACGACAGCATGATTTTCACATGTAATATCACAATTGTCACTTTCACTTGTCGGAATTTCGAATCTCCACGTGAACTCATCCATTCACGTGGCCAGATTCGACCGATAAAGTATTGCGAGATATCAAAGAAAACGCTGACTGCAGCAATGAGCAAATTGAGGTTATGCATATGACTGCTGACATGTAGTTCTTTGATTCGCTGATGGAATTATCTAAACCCCTCAATTTGCTCGATGCATATAATACAAGGAAGAAATAATGAGAATTTATGTATTTTATACCTTGAATCGTGAAGTTGTGGAAATAAGTTGTTTGAATTTTCCGCCGTGATTTTCACGCGTGCGCGGACCTCCGCTTGCGAAGAACGGCTCCAATGTCTCTGGAGCTCCCTCCAGGAGCGGTGTGGTCGCACGTCTGGCAGGTAAGGCTGTTAAACCCCCCCCCCCTCCCTATCATCTTCCTGTGTTATTTTCAATTTCTAATCTTTTTGCCCCCTTACTGAGATATCTTTATATGGACGAGGCGGTGGCATGGGCCAATATTGCCAACCCACCACCACCACCACCTCCCAGATACGCACCAGCAAGCGGGGTGGGGTCTATTCCATCGCAGATTCCATCAAGGTCACCCTCCGGATCGGTTCCTCCAAGGGCTTTATCCCCACCACTACCACCACCACCACCACCACCACCACCACCACCACCACCACCACCACGACAACTAACGCCACGACCACCGACACCTCCACCGCGACCACCAACACCATCACCACCGACTCCACCACCACCAAGACCGCCACCATCACCAATCTCCCCACTGCCTCTGACGCCACCACCACCTCCCAGATACGCACCAGCAAGCGGGGTGGGGTCTATTCCATCGCAGATTCCATCAAGGTCACCCTCCGGATCGGCTCCTCCAAGGGCTTTATCCCCACCACTACCACCACGAACTCCATTGTCGAAGTGATACTTGTGGCTGCAACCACCGCTCTTTTATACCCCTATCCCCACCGGAGTCAGCATCGAGGATATTCCATCGACCAATCAGCGTCGAGTTCACTACCCCCACCAATTGGTAATCAGTATAAATAGAGGAGGCCGTGCCAGAGCAATCACATTCGACCGAGTCTTCTCTTAAGCGTAACAGCCAAGAGGGACTCTACCAATGAAACCAGAGTAAAGAATATTTCATGATCAGCAACCAATCAGCGAGCAGAACATTCCATCGGCCAATCAGCGTCGAATTCGCTACCCCCTCCTAATTGGTAAATCACTATAAATAGCGGAGGCCATGCCAGAGCAATCACATTCGACTGAGTCTTCTCTCAAGCACCAAGAGCAGCGAAAATGTCTGCTGCTGATTGCAAGGATATCATCAAGACATGGAAAGAAGTATTACAGGCGGTGAAGAATGAAGGTCCTGCAGTGATCGGAGAGTGGGTGAAACGCCCAGATGCCGTGAAGAAACCATTCCGGTTGATGAAAGGAGTCGTGACATCGGAGAAACAACGATACCTATTCATCGACGGCTTCCTAACCGGGGTTCGCATTAAATTGTCGAGATTGCTGAAACATGGCGAAGGAATGCGAGAGAGGCATGCGAACAAAGTCGTGTGGTCCGACATCAAATCGTCATTCAAAGATCGCATCAGGACAGGCGTCATCACTAACATGGACCACGTTGACGTGAAATCCTTCCTGCAAGAATGTGCCAACAATTTCCAATAAAAAATCCGACATGTCCTCAGGCGAGAGAGGAACCCCGTAAAGGTTTATGCAGCGCTCACAGCGAAATTTACGTTAACGAAGGATAATGAAGAAATTATCGAGATGAAGCACTTCAACACGAAGGCCGAACCAATTTACGAAACAACCAAGCTGGCCGAGTGGTTCGCTGAGCACGTACAAGCCCCAATGCAGCGAGAAGTCGAGGAATTCGAGCACCAAGGCTCTGGATGGTCGCTCCATTCTATCGTCAGCTTAACGGTGAATATTGGCAAATTCAATCCAATGCGCGGCAGCTCTTACGTGGATCTACCAGATAAGATTCGTAAGAGAGAGGCATGTATCAACGTACGAAACAACGACAATATGTGCTTCAAGTGGGCTATACTCTTGGCCTTACATCCCGGGCGTAACGGTGACCGCGTTTCCAAATATCGCAGATACACAGCGGAATTAAATTTTAACGGAATCGAATTTCCCGTGATGCCGAGCCAAGTGGCAAAATTCGAGAAACAGAATGACATCACCGTGAACGTGTTGTATCCCAGATGCCTCGATTTCGGAATATTACGAATATTCCCGATCGCGATACGCGCGTATTCCAGATTTAGCAATTGTTGTCATTTAATTATAATACACGCGCGTTCGAATTCGAGCAGGTGCAATTGTGCAGGTCAGCAACTACGCAAGCGACGCATCATCGGCGTCTTGGCCAAGCACTGCCAAGTCAGCAGTCTTACTAAATACGAAAATCTCGTAATTCATGTTATCTTAACCGAATTACGTATATAAAAACTAATATCTTATACTAAGAAATTATTGTTAAATTGATAATATAGTAACAAAGAAATGCTTACGCGATTGCGCTCTTTCCCGTATATAACGGACCCGAGAGCAGACACAAGACAGTTCCGACTCAAAGTACCAACCTGCACGACTGGTCCGACGAGGCGAGCGCAACGTGCCTCTGTTAATTATAACCATTCGTAGTTTCTATTTCTACGATAATAAATTATTCTTTTATACGACTACCTTTGGTTCGATTCATTTGGGTTCTAACCCTTAATCTGGTAAGATCCCGATCAAAATAACGGAGTAATCTCAAACTCTCGCCATTCAAAGTAGCTAATTGAATTTCGGCGATACAACATTGGTGGCAGCGGTGGGATACCAGAGTGAGTAAAAAACGAACCTCGTTGAAAGAATTATCATCGCTGAATAGAAAACCATCAAGTGAAGTCAAACCCATATTCGAAGAAGTTCCGAATACGGATGCCACCTGCTTAAGTAGAATCAGGTGAAGAAGCGGCCCTTAAAGGTGAGAAGAGCCCAGTCTCTTCAGAGGCGTGGGTTCGAATCCCACCGCTGCCACCAATGTTGTATCGCCGAAATTCAGTTAGCTACTCTGAATGGCAAGAGTTTGAGATTACTCCGTTATTTTGATCGGGATCTTACCAGATTAAGGGTTAGAACCGAAATGAGTCGAACCAAAGGTAGTCGTATAAATGAATAATTTATTATCGTAGAAATAGAAACTACAAATGGTTATAATTAACAGAGGCGCGTTGCGCTCGCCTTGTCCGACCAGTCGTGCAGGTTGGTACTTTGAGTCGGAGCTGTCTTGTGTCTGCTCTCGGGTCCGTTATATACGGGAAAGAGCGCAATCGCGTAAGCATTTCTTTTTTATCATATTATTGATTTAACAATAATTTCTTAGTACAAGATATTAGTATTTATATTCGTAATTCGGTTAAGATAACATGAATTACGAGATTTTCGTATTTAGTAAAACTGCTGACTTGGCAGTACTTGGCCAAGACGCCGATGATGCGTCGCTTGCGTAATTGCTGACCTGCACAATTGCACCTGCTCGAATTCGAATGCGCGTGTATTATAATTAAATGACAACAATTGCTAAATCTGGAATGCGCGTGTATCGCGATCGGGAATATTCGTAATATTCCGAAATCGAGGTATCTGGGGTACAACAAATGTGTACATTCTGAAGATACGAAGGCAGTTCGAAACCGTACCCATTCACGTGTTACGTCAAAAATGGGAGTTTTCGCGAACTATTAATAATCTCTGACGTATGACGTGCTGAATTTGATTGAGACCCTCTAGTCATGGAATTAAATTTCCGTACTACTCCTGGAATCAATCTTGAACACGTCTGCCCCTGCTTTTGAGTCTAACCTTTCGGAAAATTACACGGGAAATGGGCTTGGAATCACTGTTGAACCTTTAATCACGTTGATGTCTATTGAATTTTCGGATCTTTCGTTTCGATATAAATTACTGTTAGTTTCACCACGTGGATCCTGATCGTTAGTTTTAATAAATGAAGGAATGATTGGGAAAAAATCGATCGGCCGTAGTTTGTAAATAGTTATTGGATGTTTAATGATTTCAGTGCAAATAATTGTGGGTTTCGGAGCCTCTCTAACTATCTCTGTTTCTGCGGGCAAGGCCTGTACTCCATGATAAGTTGATTTAGATCTTTGAATAGGATTTAACCTTTTTGGCCATGGATTCAAATATATCGCGTCGAGTTTACGTAATTGATATCTTCGTTCGGCTCTGCGTGTTCTTTTCTTTTTTGCGCGGTACGGGGGGGGTGACTCTCATGGAATTTGAGGGGAGAGTATCCAGGGTGAATCTCTGGTGAGCGTGCAACCTGACGCATCCCTAGTCCCAACCAGATTTCCGCCAAGGAAAACGAAGGAGTGCAAATATTTGGTGAGTGTGCAACCTTACGCAACCCTTATCCCAACCAAACTTTGCGTAAGGAGAGGTAAACGAATACTTGGTGAGCGTGCAACGTGACGCAACTCTAGTCCCAACCAAGTTTTTCGCACGGGGGGAGAGTAAAGTAAGGAACACGAATCCTCGGATGAAGTTGCAGATTTACACAACCGTACTGAATCGAATAAGTTGAACGAATAGTAGAGAGAGAGCGGTAGGATTCTTACTTTAAATTTGATCGTTGGAGAGGAAAAATTCTTTGGATTGGATTTGTTAAATTGTTTAAACCTTCAATGAAATACCGAAAAGGAAAAATTCAATTAAACTTTATTCTGTGACTATTGATGAGTCACTGGTTCGCGAGAGTCTCAAACTTGATCAATTTGTTATCTCACCCTTCCCTGAATCTTATATTTTTTTCTCCTCTGTCGCGAATCTCCAATTCTCGAATGACACGATTTCAGCAATGGAAAGGGGAGAGGGGTCGAAAGGCCTTTGTTGAACTTCACGCGGATGAATTTTCCTCCTTCAAATTATCTCAAAGAGTTGGTTGAATTAAGGTTTTATGAAACTTGACTCAGTAATGCCGCAAGAACAATCTAGATTTAAGATTCACTTGGATAATGTTGAAACTTCTTTTTTTTAATTATTTTAATGAAATTTTTTAAATAAAGCCTTTTATGGACAATTAAATCACCAACGCCGCAAGGGTAATATAAATTTAGGATCACTTGGATAGAGATTCCAAAAATAGAGATTCTCCAAAAATAATCAACTAACCGGTTTTTAATTGAATTTAATCGATCAATTCCGTCCAAATTTATGTTACTCACTGTGTTCAATTTTTCCCGAACTATTCCTCACAATTTCACGAGAGAAAGATGAGGTTGTAATAAAACTTCACTCACTGGCTGAGACGTTCTCCAAACGGAAAGGGTGACAGCATTTGTAGACGCACCGGCGACTCAGACGGAAACGGTGAAGTTGAATCGGCAGTAGATCAAGGGCGTGGCAGGTTGGCGATGAAGTCAAAGAATTTGTCGATGCACAGAGTTTAATTTTCGAGATCCAAAATTTTATTCAAATTATTGTAAAAAGAAAGAAATGGTTAACAAAGATTCAGTCTTAAATTTCGTAATTCATTTAACAATAACCGCGATGTATACGTTATCCAATATTTCGTGGATTGCGGATGTCAAAGTAAAATAAACGTAAATTATTAAACAGAAAATAATAACTAGACAAAGGAAAATAAGATAGAATAAAACGAGGTCCAACGTCTCTTCCGACATTCAGAGGCCAACCCGAAATCTCGAGAATTTAAAATAGAAGCAATTTCAATTCGACTTAGAATTCAAGATTTGAAATTCCGAACCGAAAAAAACTATCTTCCTTCGAAAATCGAGTGAAATTCTAAGTCCAAAACGAATTGATTTGGAAAATTCCAGAATCAAGAACGTCTTTGTCGAAAAATTTCACAAGTTCAGCCCAAGAATGGATTCGATGAGTACGATGGGTTTCGTAGTTTCCACGTCGGAAAAAAGTCGAAGAAGTCTGCCGAGAGCCCTTTTTCCGGTCTTTATATACCCGTGATCCAGGCTAACCCGTTCGATAAAAGTGGGGATTGATGATAAAGACAGAGGATGTATTTTTCTGATGCAATGCATTTTCCTTTTCTATTTCGTGAGCTTCCCTTGAAAAATCGGGGTCATAGCGAGGGCGCTAGCGTAGATCACAGGGTGGGCCCTATGCGTGTGGCTGCATCGCGGCGCGCGTGGCTGTATCGCGGCACGTGTACCCCCACACATGTACACGCTTATGCCGCACGCTTCTTATATTCTTATTCTGTATACAATATTACTTTCTTATGAACAATTTTAATTTTCGTATTATAACTATTTTTTTAGTTGCTTATTTATCATGGATAGAATTCTTATATTTTCCTTTATATTTATCGTGTTGCGCATTTGTTAAAATTACCTTCCTTTCTTATATCTTATTGTTTGTTTAATTATTATTAAAATAAAAAAAATTGTTGTTTTCGAATTGAACATCAGAATAGTAAATCCAAATGAATTGAATATTTGTGCGATATTTTTGTAGATTAAAATTACAATCCAAATTGTTATAAATAATTTTGTTGACAATTTTTTTGTGGATTTTGAATTGTTAGTGTTGAAGTATTTATGATTAAAAATTAATCCTGCGATTGAAACATCGTTTTCTTAGTTTTTATATTTTTATATTTTTTCCTGTGGGGTGTGGTCGCATAGGCTTCTTGTATGAGTCCACGAAAAAAAGGGGAGGTAGGGAGCTACGGCGCATGACTAGGAAAAAACTCAACTCTTATTCGCGTCCTCTTTTCCTTCGAGAGAGAGAGACGGGAGATTTATTGGGTACATAAAAAGGGTAAGGCTAGAATAGAGGGTGGAAAGTGGGGAGACATTCGAACGGTCTCCGGGTAGCGACGACAGCCGAGCTCCTCGCTTTGCCACGCAAACTCCGTGGATCGTCGAAAGATGGGAGGGGATTATGTAAATGAGCTCTGCTTCTGCTCGTGGACTTCGGGGCGTTTTTGCTTTTTACTTCCTTCTTGATTTTAACATAGTTAAATAATATTTCGAGTTTGTAGTTATTTAAGTTAAATAATATAAGTTTTAACTTGTTTCTTCCGGAGTTTGATTATTGGATTTAGCATTAACCGAATTCGGTGCATAATTTTATTTCGCAATTGTAGGTTTCTTTAAATTGTTAATTCTTCGAAATATTATTTAACATTGCGTAACGATTTTCCCATTTGAGAGGAATAACTTTAAATGAGTATTTTTTATCCTAGAGTATTTCCACGCGTATATTCCTACTCTTACTCACACATAGATAAATGACAGTGTGTATATTCTAGTGCATATACATATATATGTACGCGTGCCCCGATACCTGTTTTGTGAGGTGTACAGAATTGGGTCTTAAGGACGGTTCGGGGTTTTCCGCGCCTTGCAACATGAGTGAGAGAGAGAGAGAAGGTCAAGAAACGGTGATCCTACGCATAGGCCTCTTTAAAATCTTTTCTCGCTTCCCTTCTTGTATTCTTGTGAGGTCATTGCCCTCTTGGGAACGACTAGTGGTTTCCTTTCCGTTTTGCCATGATCTTCTCCCTTGTCAATACTTATCGTTTTAAGTTGACTTAATATTTATTTTGGATCTCGTTCTTAATTATAATCTTTATTACCTATTTTTGATCAAGAGAGTTATAGATATATTTTCAACTATTTCATTTGTTTAGTTAACCATTATTCAGTCTCTTCTGTTTGTTGAAGTATTATTTGGTTTCATTTATTTATTTCGTTTTGTTTCCCTTAATTCTATTGCGAATTTCTCCCGAAAGTTCGTTATTTAAATAAATTTTAATTAATGTTTCAAAATTCTATATTGATTTGAGATAGGAAAATCCATCGCTGTTTAGCGTCATTCCGTTCGTTCTTGCTTTGAATATACGCATATATACTCATACACATACACGTATGTGTATGAGAAGAGGAATGCAACGTTTCCTTGTATGCTAGTTCTTCGAGAGGGTGTAATCAGCGCCCCTCGTTGGCTTTACGGCAGAGTAAAATACTATGTGCTTTTTCTTTTCTTTTCCCAATGTTAAGAGCATTTTCGGATCCAATGATCTATCTCTCGGATCGATAGGCCGGTAGAGGGTACGTCAGTTAGGAAAGCGACGTTAGTGTGCCTGACCCACCAGATGGTGTGACGAGCCTATGGCTTTTCCTGTAGGGATCTTTGACCCTGGTTTTCCCTTCCTTACTACCCGATTTTACCGATGGCCTTTTCCTTGAGATTTTCAGTCGGTAATGTAAATTTCTAATTTTTATTATTGAATTGAACGGAATAACGTAAGAAACGACAAACCTTTCTCTCACAAATCTTCAAGTTTTTAATTATGTTTTTGGTGGAAGTTTCGTTAAATAATCTCATTTATGGACGTTACGTCAGGACGTAACACACGTGACATCTTCGAAGAAAGATCGGCACGTAAACTTGCTCCTCGTGCAAGATTATTACGTCAATGAAGATGCAGGAGAGGATGAGGGTGCAGCTGTCGAACCTCCAAGATTCCACTATGTTTGGATAAGGAGCTTGTCTCGCTTGGTCTCGATAGAAGTATCTGGGCATGATCAAGAGGTTCACATCTGCGACCGATGCCTTCACTACTTCCACAGCAAAGTAAAGTTGGCCGCTCATGAGATTGATTGCAATAAAGTCAACAAGTGTAAGATTAACATGCCGAAATCGGGGAACACGATACTGCGGTTCAAGAATCATTGTCACAAGGAACCCGTTCCATTTATCGTAAACGCGGACTTTGAATGTCTTCTGAAACTCACATGCGACGCGAATCCCTACCAAAAGCACGAGGCATTCAGCGTGGGGTACTATTTCAAGTGCTCCTACGACGACTCATTGTCGAGATATCGCAGCCACCGGGAGCCAAAGCCCACTGAATGGTTCGCTTTGGAGCTACGGCAGCTGGCTGAGGAATTGGAAGTCATTCATGCGAATCCAAAGGCGATGGAGCCATTGTCGTTGGAGCAGCTGCGACAATTTCGTGGAGCCAAGGTATTCCACATTTGCGAGGGAGCGCTAAGCATCGACCGAGTTCGCGATCACTGCGATCTGACGGGAAAGTGAGTCTACTCTTTATACTAGGGTAAGTTTTTGAATTTACGAAAATATGCGTCTATTTGCAGATACCGAGGGCCAACACACAACGAGTGCAACCTCAACTACCAGGACTCGTGGATGATCCCGGTGGCGGTCCACAACCTTTCGGGATACGACTCACATTTCATTATTCGGGAAATCGCTACCTCCTTCGAGGGGCAGGTTATTCTACTGCCGCAGACGAAGGATCGATATATCTTCTTCACGAAGAACATCAAGAGCAGTGACGTGAGGTTTCGATTCATTGACTCACTGCGCTTCATGAATTCGTCACTGGAAAAACTCGCCTCGTACCTGGATGATCTGAATATCACGAAACGCGAGTTTTCGTAACTCTCTGCCGACAAGTGCCAGCTCCTCACGAGAAAAGGCGTATTTCCATACGAGTACGTCGAGTCGATTGTCAAACTCGATGATAAGGAGCTGCCGCCGAGGGATGCTTTTGCCAGCACGCTCAATGAGAGCGACGTCTCCACCGATGACTATGAGCATGCTCGTAAATTGTGGAAAGAGTTCGGTATCGGGGACTTGGGCGAATACTCGGATCTCTACCTGAAGACGGACGTGATGCTCTTGGCCGATGTTTTCGAGAATTTCCGTGAAAACTGCCTTAAGGCCTATGGACTCGATCCAGCCCACTATCATACAACACCAGGCTCCACATGGGATGCCATGCTCGAGTTCACGAAAATCGAGCTGCAGCTCCTCACTGACGTGAACATGCACATGTTCGTGGAGCTGGGTATACGAGGTGGAGTGAGCCAGTGCTGCAACCGGTATGCTCGAGCCAACAACAAATACATGAGCGACTACGATCAAACCCAGGCCAACAAGTAGCTCATGTATTTCGACGTAAGCAATCTCTACGGCTGGGCAATGATGGAGTCCCTGCCTTACGGCGGCTTTAAGTGGGATGAGAATGGCGTCGACTGGAACGTCAAGGATGATTTGCCGATCGGATATATCCTTGAGGTTGATCTCGAGTATCCGGAGAATCTGCACGATGCGCACAAGGATTTAGGTCTTTGTCCCGAGCACAAGAGTGCACCAGGCTCCAAGCACACAAAGCTCACGACAACGCTTGATTCAAAAAGCCACTATATTCTCCACTACCGTAGCTTGAAGCAGGCTCTCAAGTACAGACTCAAGCTGACATGGATCCATCGAGTCTTGGAATTCAATCAGCGACCATGGCTCAAGTCCTACATCGAGCTCAACATGGATCTCCGGAAGAAGGCCACCGACGATTTTGAGAAGAATTTATTCAAGCTCATGAATAACGCCATGTTTGGCAAAACGATGGAGAATGTGCGCAACCACGTGGACGTGAAACTCGTGACTCACTGGGAAGGACGCTACGGGGCTGAAGTACTTATCGCGCGTCCAAACTACCACAGTTACACGATCTTTGAGGAGAATTTCGTTGCTGTGCAACTGGCACAGACTGAGGTTTATCTCAACAAATCAATCTACGTGGGACTGTGCGTGCTGGACTTGTCAAAGATCCTCGTCTATGACTTCCATTATGAATTCATGCTGGAGAGAGCCGAGTTTGAGGCTGGATTCAAGCGACTTCACACCGATACGGACAGTTTACTGTACGAGGTCGAGTGCGAGGACATCTACGCTATGATGAGAGGCAATATTGATCAATTTGATACATCCGATTATCCCGACACGAACCCATTTGGAATGCCACGACGCAACAAAAAAGTAATTGGGCTCATGAAGGATGAGTGTAACGGGCGGATAATGACAGAGTTCATGGGACTGCGCAGCAAGATGTATAGCGTGCGAGTCGAGGGTGAGGATCGTATGAAGAAGGTGAAGGGGGTGAAGACAAGTGTGGTGGAAGCCACCATCACCTTCGATGACTTCATCAAGTGCCTCCGCAATCGATCCACGCTGAGCTGGCTCCAATCCACCATACGATCACGTGAACCACACTGAGATGCAGGTCAAGGTGGCCCTGAGTGCGCACGATGACAAACGATACTTGCTGCCTAATAGTACCGATACGCTGATTTGGGGGCACTACAAAATCCCGAAAAGCCCGCCAGAACTCGTAATTCTTGAGTAGTGGTGGGGGGTAATACCCCTCCACTACGACGATGGAGTAGGGTGCTAAGAAAACGCTCAGCCAATAGAAACATTCGAATCGGCCGATAGAGTGGGAATAGCGGGTATATCAACTGCGCTCGCAGAGTCATTCTCTTCATATCATCACCACGATGGACAAGCTCAACAAGATCGCTAGTCTCAATAGCTTTCTCCCCGGGAAGCAACTCACCGATCTGGAACTCGATCCAGTGTACCGAATCACCGATCTGCGTCAAGTTGAGACGAGATATGGGCTGAAAATCATCATGGATCTCGACAACGAGCTTCAAGTATTCATGCTGAAACGTATCTCAAGCGCATTCGAGCAAGATCAAGCGATGTTGGAACTCACAAAGCGCACGGTGGAAGACAAAGAATTATCCCTCAAATATCTGGGTGGTTTGAATAATCACATGGAATTCATCGAAAAATAATTGCCTATCACGCAAGCTCCGTACCTGAAATATTTGAATGGTGTGAAGAATCGAAAAAATGATTGTTTATTAATAATGATTGTTTATTGATAAAAAGAAACAATAATTTTGTTACAAATCTGTTTTATTAGTCCAACTATTGTGTGAACCGTCGGACCCCAACCACTTAACATAAAGGCGATCTCAACGTTTCTTCAGCACCTTCTCCACGAGATATACGTCGGGATATTTGGCTTTGAGGAGCTCCTCTTCGTAGAATCCTCTGGCTATGTGTTCATCCTGATAGTCCTTCAGCTTGTATGTGACCGGACTCGTTGCAGCTGCATGCGACACGGTGAAAACTTCCGTTGTCCAGTTTGGTGTGTAGCCTTTCTCGAAAACGTGTTTGCTCTTGCTCACGCGTACTTTGTCGCCTACGCTGAACTTTGAAGCCCTGCAAATGCGCTGATCGGCGAAGTGCTTCATCAATGCGGCATCAACCTGAGATAACTGCCGATAGTCCGATGTTTGTTATCATTGTACGCGGCTACGCGTTCGGGTAAGATATCGAGCCATTTGTAACTGCCGTGCAGACTGAATCGCAATCACATTCTGTTCTTGAGTGTGCGATTGAAACGCTCAACGATGGACGCCTTCAGATAACTGTACGTTGAGTAGTGGTTGATGCGATATTCCTTTATGAGTTTCTGAAAGCCGGCATTGTAGAATTCTTTCCCTTTGTCAGTCTGCAGATTAGCAGGTACTCGACCTTGTCGTAACACAGATTCCATAGCGTCGGTAACGTCCTTGGCGGTTTTCTGCTTCAGTGGAACGGCCCACGCAAACTTGGAAAGGACGTCGATGATGGTGAGCAAGTATCGCGCGCCTTTCTTTTCTCGCGCGTAAGGTTGCATCTCGACGAGATCCGCCTGCCACGTTTCATCCAGTCCACGCACGTCAAATTTGCATATTGCATACTCGCACAATCGTTAGAACGTCGAGGCGCGCAACGCAGTCGACAGAGATTTAGCGGAGAAAGCCTGGCAGCGAGTGTGGGCAAAGGACGCTGGTATGAGTGAAAAACTTTTCGCATACGCTGTAACTAACGTCATGAAGGCGAAATCCAAACTCGGTATGGGGCTGAAGAAAAAGCCTGCATTCATGCTCCAAGAATAGTGAAGGCTGCGTCGAAACCTGCGGGGAAATATGCACGTGAAATTATTCAATCAGCACTGAAGAAGACACGCGCTGCAGCGAAGAGAGTCGGCGGGAAGAGCCACGTGCATATACCACGCATACTACCAGTGCCCGAAAAGCTTGGGGGATTCCTGCCTTTTCTCATTCCTCTGCTTGCCTGCTCGAGTGCAACAGGAGCCCTGGCAGGTGGCGCTGCGGGTATCGCCAAAGCCGTGAACGATGCTAGCGCAGCCAAGCGTCAGTTGGAAGAGAGTCAAGGGCACAATAAGACGATTGAGGCTATAGCCCTCGGCAAAGGTCTCTACCTCAAGCCACACAAGAAAGGATTTGGCTTGCATCTGGATGCAAAAAAAAAAGTTACCCAAACGCGCGCTAACCGATGCAGATTTACTCGAGTATGGCCATGATGTTCCACATTTCCGTGGTGTATTTATGAGAAATAACTTGCCGAGTGAGGGTCCTCGTTATCGCGAATCGGCCATTGTCAATCTCGATGACAGAGATGGACCTGGAACACACTGGGTAGCATACCGCAAAAACGGTCGTAATGTCACTTATTTCGATAGTTTTGGCGATCTTCAGCCACCTCGGGAGCTTATGGACTATCTTGGGGTCGACCAAGTGAAGTATAATTATGCGAGATATCAAGACTATGACATGTACGAGTGCGGACATCTCTGCCTGAAATTCCTATATAAGAGCTTATAATTTCGAGAATTGATCAGTCGTGTGCGCACCATCATGGCAGATTCATTGACTCTCAGTCTGTCTGGAACGTCATCCGTACTCGAACCGCAATACTTTCCGCCCATTGAGCTGACACCAAATGAAAACTACGTTCTCGGACCAGTGGAGCTATTATCCTTCAACTCTATACCGAACATTGACCTCGGCAGAAACAAGTTTTACGTGGGTGACGAGGTGGTCGTGCTGCCAACGGGAAGTTACGAGATTGAAGACATTGAGAAGTACCTGCAGGAAGCGCTTGCACCGAAAGATATTTCAATCTACATCGAGCCCAACAACAATACCCTGCGCAGCCTCATAAAGTGCAATCGAGACATTGGTTTTCGACCGCGAGACTCCATTGCCGATCTTTTGGGCTTCACTCACCGTAAACTACGGCGTGATACGATACACCGCTCAGAATTGCCCGTAGCTATTCTCAAGATAAACGCGTTGAGAGTTGAGTGCAACATCACATCGGAAGCGTACATAAACGAGCGCAAGGTTCACACGATACACGAATTCTTCCTGGCTGTGCCACCAGGATATAAGATCATCGAAGTGCCATCGCAGATCATTTACCTGCCAGTCGCCGTCAGAGTCATTGAACACGTGCAGCTGCGAATAGTCGATCAGGACGAAAAATTGGTGAACTTTCGCGGTGAATTTATAACGATCGGACTACACATCAAGGAAGTCGCGTAATCATGGGCATCGTCTTTGACGTGAAAACTGGGCATGGCTATAAAAGAGAATCAACATGGCACCCAAGCATCAGTCATCGTCAAGCGCTGAAGACGCTAATACGTCGCAACATTCAGTTCCTGAGAAGCCTGGGACTTCGAGTCGTCGGTGGAAAAAAATAAAGTTTGGGATAATTTACTGCTGCTGGAATGGAAGAGGCTTTGCACGTTCAGTCACCCGTGGTATTCGACGAATCGGTGGCGCATTACGAGTCATACGCATCAGCCATACACCTCGTCAACCTTCAACAACAACGATGAGATCCGGATATCGATTCAACATCAGGATCTGTGTCTTTTACTCGCACGGAGCTCACTACACGTGTGCGGGAGACGGTACGATATTTTCAAGATTGAACTCACGAGAACCGACTGGCTCATGCCGTACGTGATACTGTCGGACAAGCGCAAAATACGTCTGCTCAGTCACATCGACAACGATATCACTGTGAGTTTCCGCACCTGGGAGTTGTACGAGTATCCATGCTTCCGAGCACTACAAAACACGTATGGACAGTGAAAACGGCTAATCAACTGGAGAAGCCCCGATTCGTGATTGTGGGCTTCCAAACGAATCGACGAGGAGTTAAGGCGGCGAATGCAAGCCGCTTCAATCATTGCAACGTCACGAACGTGAAATTATTCCTCAACTCGCAGTGTTACCCATATGGCAATCTCAATCTCAATGTTAGTCACAATCAGTTTGCCATGTTGTACGAGATGTATGCCAACTTTCAGAAAGCGTACTACGACAAGGCTGCGAAACCTATGCTGATCAAAAAAGATTTCCTCGACCATGCGCCACTGATCGTAATCGACTGCTCGAAACAAAATGAGGCGCTGAAGCAGGCGCCCGTCGACGTCCGTCTTGAACTGGAGTCTGAGGGCAATTTTCCCGCGGAAACTACAGCCTACTGCCTCATTTTGCACGATCGCATTGTTGAGTAAAATCCCATAATTGGCGGTGTGAGGAGGCGCGTGTAGGAAGTAGTAAGGGGATATGTGAGGAGGAGTGGGGGGGGGATATGTAAGGAGGAGTGAGGAATATGCGAGAAGAGGGGAGAACCACCTATAAAAGCACCGCTCAAATCAAGCACGCATCCCAATCACGATGAAGTACGTGTTGGATGCACAGGGCTTCCAGCTCACCAACAGCGAATTTATCGTCAAAGAGCTGGTAATTGTTCCACTCAACTTGGGCCACAGACCGGTAACCTTCCTATTCAAACCGCCATTAAGTTTGCATGATTCGCCAGCCAGATACAAGAGTACAAATCTCTGGTTGGAACGCAACCATCACCATTGATCCAGGAGCTCGGGTGATTTGCCTTACGATGAAGTGGAAACCATTCTTCGATCGATGATGTGCGATGCGAGCGTCATCTACGTAAAGGGTGAGCAGAAGAAGCGGTGGCTCGAACAGTTCAGCTCCAACGTGCGTGAGTTCACGCCATGTCCGTCGCTGAAGATGCTGAACATGGGACAGATGATAGCACCTTGCTATCATCATCAGCAAAATTCGCAATCCCACTGCGCAATGGAAAATATTTTAATTGAGAGTTTACTTTACTATCCTGCACGATAACCTGCTGCGATCGGGGTTTTCCCCCGCCATTTTGTTTGAATGCAGACTTCGCGCCATTTTCTCGAATTCAACATGCGCGCATTACATCGAGAAACGTGGCCAGTCCGCGCACGCGTGAAAATCACCGCGGGAAAATTCAAACAACTTATTTCCACAACTTCGCAATTCAAGGTATAAAATACATAAATTCTCATTATTTCTTCCTTGTATTATATGCAATGAGCAAATTATGGGGTTCACATAATTCCATCAGCAAATCGAAGAACTACATGTCAGCAGTCATATACATAACCTCAATTTGCTCATTGCTGCAGTCAGCGTTTTCTTTGATATCTCGCAATACTTTATCGGTCGAATCCAGTCACGTGAATAGATGAATTCACGTAGAGAGTCGAAATTCCGACATGTCAAAGTGAAAAGTGTGATATTACATGTGAAAATCATGATGCCGTACACGTGGCCGGATACACGTGGCCGGTAGTGAAAATTGGGATATCGTACGTGAAAATTGCGATATCGTACGTGGAGTTTAAAAAAAATACGATATTCTACCATGCAGAGGCCAAAATTCTGATATTGAACTACGCCGAGGCCGAAATTCCAATATTCAGCTACGCCGAGGTTATGTTTTGCTACGCCGAGGCCAAATCTATGACAATTTGCTGCGGAGAGGCCAAAATTATAATATTCAGCTGCGTCGAGGCAAACAAATTCGAATATTCAACTACGCCGAGGCCGAAATTCCAATATTCAGCTGCGGCGAGGCCAAAATTCAGCTGCGCCAAGGCCATAATTCCAATATTCAGCTGCGTCGAGGCCAAAATTCTGATATTCATCTACGCCGAGGCCAAAATCAGCTGTGCCGAGGCCAAAATTGGAATATTCACCTACGCCGAGGCAAAAAATTCCAATAATCGGCTGCGCCGAGGCCAAAATTCTGATATTCATCTACGCTGAGACCGAAATCACCTACGCCGAGGCCGAATTCAGGTACGTAGATGCCAAATTCAGGTACGTAGATGCCAAAATCACGATTTTTCTGCAGTGTCCAAAACTGAAATATTCAGCTAAAAATTGTGATTTCCCGCTAGGTAGAGGACAATATTCAACTACGCCGAGGCCAATATCGGAATATGTAGCTGCGTCGAAGCCGAAATCATGATTTCATGCTACGCCGAGGTCAGGAGACCCATATTCAGCAACGAGAGGGCCAAAATTTAGCGACGAGGCCAAAATTTCAATGTGCAGCGACGGAGGGGCCAAAATTCAGCGACAGCGAGGCTAGTGATTCGATATGAGTTGAGATTGTCAAGCATCTTGGTCAATTTTTCTCGCGTTCGTTGTTTGTTTCAATGTCTTGTCTCGATCGTTTGCTGTCAAGATCAAGCCGTGTTTTGAGATGAAATTAGCTAACGGACAAGCAAGATCGAGCACGAATCTTAGAATCTATGCTTGTGGAAGAACGTTTTTCAAGCCTGTCATATATATGAGTAGCTCCGCCAAATATCAGGGTGCCATTCAACATTGAATTTTAGAACAATTGTATTTTTGCATATCGTCTATATACGATAATAGTACTTATTTAGAAAATTATATTCCTGTTGATTTATATGCTTCCGGAACAAATACATAATTTATCGATTTTACGAATAGCAAAGTCAACTTATTCCCCAATTTTTTAATCCTTCCCTCGAGCTAACAAAAAACTATCAAATATGCTTTGGGAAATCCAACACTTAATTTTGGAATAAATAATGTTTATCGCGTTGTGAGAGTTACATTCACAGAATGAATAAAAATTTGAGAACCTCTTCTATTTCTCAATGTCAGTGCAGAAAAAAATAGGCCTTTATATACATACTTAGCAGACACTCTTAGCTATAGTACCTTCACTCTTATGCCGAATGGTACGGAGAAATTTAAGGAACGGCACGATATCAAAAATTTAAGTGACATTTGCGTGAACGAATATCGAGTGAAGAAGGAGAACATGAATGAACTTAATTGCCTCGAAGGATAATTTTTATCCGATTTTTAATTTTTTTTCGATTCTTCTTCATTATACATAGTGCAAACAACGAATTAAAAAAAAAAAATTCAATCCAATTTTTTTGAAGAATTTTTTTTTATTTTTTCCATCTTACTTATGATGTAGTAACACTTTTTCAAATGACAATAATGTGTTTTGGTACAAAACATGATAATTGATTTGTTTATAATAGAAATCTTCGATTTTCCTCTCCTTGATATCGTTCGTTTTCAGGGGATTGAATAATTTTACTTTTTTTGGCACAACTGATCGCAACCCAGTTTTTCTCAAACATTCCGATGTACATGACAATAATCCATAGCAATTTTTGTTTCCATTGCGAATTTTTTTTTGATGGACATTTAAGCTAAAATACTTTTTTCGGCCGTTTTCGCTCAGATAGCTATTTACAGCATAAAAAACAATAACTTCGGGGCTCTAGTAAACATTGGCTTACATTTTACAGACATTGAGAAATAGTCAGGCATTTTTTGAGATTTCTTGAAACATTTTAACGCGTTGAAAATTGTACGCAGACACAGACGACCCAGTGTGATCACGGAAGCATCGAAATTTTAGTGTGGCCACTGAGGGTTACAAAATTTTTGATGTTCGACTCGCTGTTGACAATTGGGATAAATGACATAAGCGACCGAGAATCTTGAAAAACAAGATGTCATCGAAACAAGATCGAGACAAGATCTGAACTCGCCTCTCAAATTCAAGAACAAGAAAAGTCTTGCTATATCCATTCGATCGAGAATTAACAAAGATCGATGTTCAATTTTGTGAAGAGAATCTCGATATTGATATTTTCTCGTCTCATCTCGCTTGCCGAATCACTAAGCGAGGCGAAGTCAGTGAAATTTTTAGCTTGGACGCGAACCGAGGATGAAAAAGGGTCAGACCACTGAAATGAGGTTTGGGTTTTTAAAAAAAATGGGAATTTTTAGGTTTGGGTTTATCCGGGTTTAAGAAAATAAAAAAATTTCAGTTTGGGTTTATTTGGGTTTAAAAAAAAATAGGAATTTTTCGGTTTGGGTTTATTAGGGGTTGGTTTGGGTTTTAAAAATATAGGAATTTTTCGAAAAGTTTGGGTTTGGATACCTATCTCACCGACTGCGGTACAGAAATCTATTTACCGACGGTTTGCGTTTGGGTCCCTACCTTACTGACGGTTTGGGTTTATTTGGGTTAAGTATCATGGTAAAGTGTGCTCGAACCGGCATAGCTCCGCTACTGAAAAAAATACAAAGAAATTATTGAAACGCATCTTTATAGTTTTTTTCAGATTTTTGGAAAAAATCGAAAATTTCTTGATGATAACCATTTTCAATTTTTGTTTTTAATTTATTTTTCAAGTTTCGAACTCTTCTGAACACCCTCAAAAATTTGCAGAATGGTGTTTCGAGAAATAAGGCTAGTTGAAAAAAAGTCTTCTTTTCAATTGGAAAAAAAATAAAAATCGAAAAAACGACAATAAAAAAATTTGACGATTTGCAGAAAATGTCAAATTTTGATATAATAAAAAGAAAAAGAAAATAAAAAATGGTAATCATCAAGAAATTTTCGATTTTTTTCGAAAGTCTAAAAAAAAACGATGAAGATGGGATTTTATAAAAATTTATTTATTACCAGTGTACAGCATTGCTTTATATTAATCCCCCCCCCCCTTTTCTAGTCAGGCCGGGGCTGCAGTCCGCACCCTACACCTTTTCCATTCTGTATCGCAATTCTGCCGAGAGTGAAGGGAAAACTGCAGAAAAACCTTCACTGATACAAACGGTAAACTCTACCTAAGCGCCCGTCGGTAGGAATGCGAGCCCGCTCTAGCACGACATCGTCGGTCGGTTAGGTAGTTACCTTCCCCATTGCGATCCAGTGAGCCAGTCGCTTGCACAGTTAGGTGAACCACCATCCGAGTGATAAGAACCGCGTCGGCAGGCCTCACCATAACCGTACAATTAACCGCCCACTCATCGCAATAAGGTCTTTGGGATTCCATTATTTTGAGGTCGGGTCCCAACCCACCGGGATTGCAGCTGATAAACACTTGAAAAATTGGAATATTTTTCAGCGGTGTCGCCGGGGTTCGAACCCGGGTCTCACGGATTACGAGACCCGCGCTCTAGCCACTTGGCCACTGCTCTCCCTAGATGGGATTTTATAATTTTTTTGTATTTTTTTTTCAAAAAGTACATTGACCAACACAAATTTTGAAAAAAAAATTGTCCCGATACGTGAAATTTAGAAAAAGTTATAGCTATTTGAAAAATTAAAAGCCAATTTTTTCGAAAAATTTATAACTTTTTATCGACTGGGTGTAAGAACTTGAAAAAATTCTGAAAAATGTTTTCGATAGGGTCAAAAAAGATAAAAAAAGTTTCAGCCAAATCGAAAAGGGTCGGGCTGTAAAGTGGTCGATTTAGCGTGAAATGCCTTAAAGTACAAAAAGGACGTCAAGTATTAAATCCCAAAAAATCGAGTTCAAAAAAATCCCAAAAATTCAAAATTTAAAGCAATTTAGAAAAATTTGGAATCTGAAATTTCAAAAAACAAATACAAATCACACAAGCCAAGCCTATTAGCTTGGCCAATATTGTTGAATTCGAATATCTTGGCGTGCGTGAATTATTAAATACCGTGCCAAACTAAAAAACTTGGCGTGCAGGGTTAAGAAAAATAAGCCCGGGAGGTGCTGTAGGATTTCCATGAGATAATATAGAAAATTATTATTCCTACTCATATACTGATGACACAGATTATCATCAGTGATATATTTTATTGTCAAGTACAGTAGGTGATCAGATAACTTGACCGCTCGGATAACTTAACTCGTTACCATGGTAACAAATTTGCGTATCTTAACTTCCCCTATGACCGTTTCTCCCCACTTCAAACCTTTAACCAACCGCGAAATGCCTATGATATGCGTATTGCCAACATGCGTAGTGCGCATGCGCTTTGACACGTGAGTTAGAGAATGAGGGGAAAGCTAAGGAGGTTCATCTGGCACACAATTCACAATACAGATGTTTATAAAGGAATCAGAATACAGTTATTAATATCCAAAAAGTTATCTGTTGAAATTTCAAGACCTGAGGGTACGTTGCTCGTGAGAAATAAATAAAAATCTAAATCCTAAATATCATGGGCTCTTACGGGATACCGTCTATAAATATTAAATGCACAATCATTACAATACAGATTTCAACGATAATTCAAGAATTAATGAAAAAGTATCTAAGGAACATTCTTAGAGCTTCATAAAATCGATTAGTTACTTGTGAGATTCATAATAAATTAATTAGTCTTGAAAATGCTGATTATTTTGAGGTTAAGCATTGTCAATGACTACGCTAGTCACCGCTTATTTTGAGGTTAAGCATTGACATTTTTCTTTTGACTCACTTGGTACCAAATGAACCTGCATAAGTTATGTGAATGTTTCCTGCCCCATCGAGTTAAATTATCTAATCGTCTACCGTAGTTTGCTCACGATTACTGACGCATTATGAGCAATGATCATTATGCGATTTTTGAATTTAACCACAATTGGAGCATCGCTCTTTATATGGTCAATTAGAATCTTAAATATTCTAGTACACTCGCTCAATCGTCACGTGCATCTACGGCAATCATCGTAATTCCAGGCCCGGTCGCATTTCTGCGTACGTCGTGGATGTCATCGACTTTCAATAGTTAAGATAAGTATTCGATATTTAAACGATTGGCCGTTAAGAGAGGAAAATAAAAAATAATTCGATATCAAAATAAAATAACGATACATATATTACACCGAGAAAATTTATGACAAAGAAGTAGCAATGATATTTATGATAATTGCAACCATTAATTGCAGTGATGCTACTATGATTTATCAAATTTGGACAAAACAAAAGGTCACTAAAAGATTCTCAACTATTCCAGAAATAATTATAATATCATTATTCGTTCATTTAAACATAAAGCTTGTACAAGATTTTTTCTCAGTGAACTTTTCTCATAGTTACTCATTAGTTTACTCGGCCGTCACCTTTTGTGTTATTCTCACGGTCGCTGCCTAGTGCACTTGATCAATTGCTTTCTTTGTTATTTACTCGTTCGTTCACTCCTTCATTAAACGGTAGGGCGGCTGGACTCGGTTTTTCCTCACCGAGCGTATTGGTTCTTAACCCTGCACGCCAAGTTTTTTAGTTTAGCATGGTATTTAATAATTCACGCACGCCAAATTATTCGAATTCAACAATATTGGCCAAGCCAATAGGCTTGGCTTGTGTGATTTGTGTTTGATTTTTGAAAATTCCGATTTCGAATTTTTGGGATTCATCACTTGGCGTCCTTTTTGTACTTCTCAGAAGTATTTTGTGATTGATTTCGCTCCTTTTTGAAACTTTATTAATGCTATGTATATCCAGATATATAAAGCGTGACAATTATAAGGTGGGCGGTATTTTTTACGTTCCTTTGCGAAGCGATATCGTGATTGGCACAAATCGTAATCCGCATGATTTTTTCCGCTCTCTTTGAAAAAAAATACGGCGATTCTGTGGGAAAGACAGATTTTGTGTTGAAAATATGAAAATTTAGAAAAAAAATCGGAAGTTGTTTTTTATTTTTGAAAAGTGAAGATTACAATTTTCTAAATACAAACCAATCGTTTTCAATTGAATTTAAGGTCATAATCATTTAGAAAAAAATTGTCCAAGTTGACGATTTTTCAACTTTTCGAACTTCGAACGAACGCATCGTGTGAAATGGGATCGTATCGTCTGAACTTGCACCATGCCGTAGCTGTTGACAGAAGATACATCTGAAGGTTACCGGACTTTTAGTTTGACGCGCCAGTCACCCCGAGTGTTTGGAAACATGACAGATAATTCCAGTGGCTTTCATCCGGGACTGTGGTTATTGAAAGATCCTATGATACTCACGCGTTGACACGCGTATGACTTAAATGCAAAACTATTGTCCACACTAATAATTCATTATTATTGCAAATGAATTATTGTTAAATATTTCTCTGAATAACAAGTAATGATGATGTAATAATAATAATTAACGATATTTAAATCATTTTTAATATTTTTATTCAAAATGATAAAATCCTCGGCATGTTTTTCTCGTAACATACATTTTATTGGTAACCTACTTGGAACCCTTACTCCCATCGAAACAATCATTTTTGAAAAATGATTCTGAAGATACTCGAAAATCCCGAGAAATACGATCACTCTTACTAATTGTGTTCATACGATCGACTGCTCCCCAGTTTTTAACGTTCTAGGTGTCCAGGTCGAACGCTCGATAGTTTCCGTTATCCAGGTCGACTATTTCACAGCTTTCGAGATATAAGTTAACCACTTAATATTTTTTGTGTTCAGGTCAATCGCTCCACAGTTTTCGATGACCGGGTGAATTGCTTCATAGTTTTTGGTGTCCGGGTCAACCGCTGCATAGTCTTAGATGACCGGGTGAGTTGCTTCGTAGTTTTCGTTGTCCAAGTCAACCGCTTCATAGTTTTTGGTGTCAAAATAGTCTACTCCATAGTTTTCGATGTCCAGGTTGACTGCTTCACAGCTTTGGGGGGCCAGGTCAATCGCTTCATAGTTTTCGGTGTCCAGGTGAATTGCTTTATAGTATTCGGTGTCCAGGTCAACCGCTTCATAGTTCTTGGTGTCTAGGTCGACTGCTATGTGGTTGCCGATGTCCAGGACGACTGCTCGATAGTTTCCGGTGTCGAAATGGACTGCTCCATAGTTCTCGATGTACAGGTTGACTGTTTCATGGCTTTGGGAGCCCAGGTCGATCGCTTCATAGTTGTCGGTGTTCGATAGTTTTCGGTGTCAAAATAGACCGCTCCATAGTTATCGATGTCCGGGTTGACTGTTTCACATATTCGGGGAACCAGGTCAATTGCTTCATAGTTTTCGGTGACCGCGCGAATTTATAAATAGTTTTTCGTGTCACGGTCAACCACCGCGTTATAGTTTTTGGTGTCAAAATGGACTGCTCCATAGTTTTCGATGTCCAGCTTGACTGCTTCACAGCTTTGTGGGTCAGGTTAATCGCATCATTGTCGTCGGTGTCCAAATAACCTACTTCATAGTTTTTTCTTCATTACTATTTTATTATTCATTACTTATTCATGAAAATGCATTATTTTTCTTCTCTTAGTGCGCGGAAATGGAGAGTTAAAAGAGAACAGTCAAAAGTTTGAAAGAAAATGTGAGAAAGTGTAAGAACACCAGGAAATATTTGTAAGTGATTGGCTTAATATTGAAATATCTAGGCACATTGAACAAGCATTAGCTGATAAGTGAAAAACCAAATATTTACGAAGAATAAATTTCACCATGGGTTGGGATCAATTAATACATAGAAGGAAGGCGCAGGACGTCCCGATCAAATTTATTCCTACTCCAACCAACAGCTAAGTGATTTTTATTCCAATTTTCTAAGCCAAATTTTAGCCCACGTAGAGCCAAAATCTACTGATAAATTTGATATTAAAAAGAAATTCTAATCGTGCGTTACAGATAGTTAATACTCTGATAAGAATGACATGAGTTACATTCCAAATGTGATCTTGCTCTGAGGAGCAGCTGTTAGTTTCATTTCAACTTTCTAAGCAGTCGCAAACCCACGTTAAACAAGCATCGACTGATAATTTAGTTTTATAATACATTGAAAAAAAACAATTTTCCAGACAGGTTAGATACAATGAGTACGCCGATTAAAGATTAAACTATTGAGTGGCGCAAGTTAGATTTAGTATCGCTATGACAAAAACCTGTGTTATTTATGTTAAAACTTTATCTTCTGCATTCAGCCCATTTTGAGCACGCTTTGACTGGTAGGTTGAAAACCGCAATTTCCAGAAAAATGAGAATTGCAATTGGTTGGAATCAATTAATACAGAGACGGAAGGCGCAAGACGAACCGATCAAATTTCATCCTACCCTCACTAACAGCTGCGATACTTTTTTTTGAATTTTCTAAGCAGTATCTAGCCTGCGTTGAGTCAGCACCTACCGATAGTTTTGGTGTAAGAGATCCCGAAAAAACCTTTTTGAGCGTGGGTTAAAGAAAGTTAATACTCCGTTAAGAATGACAAGCAGTGCATTCCAAGTGTAGTCTTGCTCTGACGAGGAACTCTGTTAGTTTCATGTTAACTTTTTTTACCAGTCTCTAATCCAAGATAAGCGAGCATCGCTTGATAATTTGAGTGCCAGAAACAATGAAAAAAACAATTCTCAAGGCAGGTTGGATACAGTGAATAAGCCGATTAAACTATTGAGTAGTGCAAGTTAAATTTAGTACCGCTATGACAAAAACCTGTGTCATTTATGTTGAAAGTTTACCTTCGGCATTTAGCCAATTTTGATCAAGCTTCGACTGGTGAGTTGAAAACAGCAATTTCCAGAAAAATAAAAATTGCTATGGATTAGAATTAATTAATACAGATACGGAAGGTGCATATTTCATCCTACTCTTACTAACAACTGCGTTACTTTATTTCGAATTTTCTAAGCAGTATCTAGCCCGCGTTGAGCAAGAACCTACCGATAGTTTTGGTGTGAGAGATCCCAAAAAACATTTTTGAGCGTGGGTTAAAGAAAGTTAATACTCCGATAAGAATGACAAGCAGTGCATTCCAAGTGTAGTCTTGCTCTTACGAGGAAATCTGTTAGTTTCATTTTGACTTTTTCAGCAGTCTCTAACCCACAATAAACAAGCATCGCTTGATAATTTAGGTGCAAGAAACGATAAAAAAAACAATTTTCAAGGCAGGTTAGATACAGTGAGTAAGCCGATTAAACTATTGAGTGGCGCAAGTTAAATTCAGTATCGCTATGACAAAAACCTGTGTCATTTATGTTGAAACCTTACCTTCGGCATTTAGCCAATTTTGATCAAGCTTCGACTGGTAGGTTGAAAACCGCAATTTCCAGAAAAATGAAAATTGCTATGGGTTAGAATCAATTAATACAGATATGTAAGGTACATATTTCATCCTACTCTTACTAACAGCTGCGTTACTCTATTTCGAATTTTCGAAGCAGTATCTAGCCCGCGTTGAGCAAGCACCTACCGATAGTTTTGGTGTAAGAGGTCCCAAAAAAACATTTTTGAGCGTGGGTTAAAGAAAGTGAATACTCCGATGATAATGACAAGCAGTGCATTCTAAATCTAGTCTTGCTCTGACGAGGAGCTCTGTTGGTTTCATTTTTACTTTTTTAGCAGTCTCTCACCCACGATAAACAAGCATCGCTTGATAATTTAGGTGCAAGAAACGATGAAAGAAATAATTTTCGAGGCAGGTTCGATACAGTGAGTACGCCGATTAAACTATTGAGTGGCGCAAGTTAAATTCAGTATCGCTATGACAAAAACCTGTATCATTTATGTTGAAACTTTACCTTCGGCATTTAGCCAATTTTGATCAAGCTTCGACTGGTAGGTTAAAAACCGCAATTTCCAGAAAAATGAAAATTGCTATGGGTTAGAATCAATTAATACAGATATGGAAGGCGCATATTTCATCCTACTCTTACTAACAGCTGCGTTACTGTATTTCGAATTTCCTTAGCAGTATCTAGCCCACGTTGAGCAAGCACCTACCGATAGTTTTGGTGTATGAGATCCCAAAAAAACCTTTCCGAGCGTGGGTTAAAGAAAGTGAATACTCCGATGATAATGACAAGCAGTGCATTCTAAATCTAGTCTTGCTCTGACGAGGAGCTCTGTTGGTTTCATTTTTACTTTTTTAGCAGTCTCTATCCCACGATAAACAAGCATCGCTTGATAATTTAGGTGCAAGAAACGATGAAAGAAATAATTTTCAAGGCAGGTTCGATACAGTGAGTACGCCGATTAAACTATTGAGTGGCGCAAGTTAAATTCAGTATCAATATGACAAAAACCTGTGTCATTTATGTTAAAACTTTACCTTCGGCATTTAGCCAATTTTGATCAAGCTTCGACTGGTAGGTTGAAAACCGCAATTTCCAGAAAAATGAAAATTGCTATGGGTTAGAATCAATTAATACAGATATGGAAGGCGCATATTTCATCCTACTCTTACTAACAGCTGCGTTACTGTATTTCGAATTTTCTTAGCAGTATCTAGCCCACGTTGAGCAAGCACCTACCGATAGTTTTGGTGTATGAAATCCCAAAAAAACCTTTATGGGCGTGGGTTAAAGAAAGTGAATACTCCGATGATAATGACAAGCAGTGCATTCTAAATCTAGTCTTGCTCTTTTTTAGCAGTCTCTAACCCACGATAAGCAAGCATCGCTTGATAATTTAGGTGCAAGAAACGATGAAAGAAATAATTTTCAAGGCAGGTTCGATACAGTGAGTACGCCGATTAAACTATTGAGTGGCGCAAGTTAAATTCAGTATCGCTATGACAAAAACCTGTGTCATTTATGTTGAAACTTTACCTTCGGCATTTAGCCAATTTTGATCAAGCTTCGACTGGTAGGTTGAAAACCGCAATTTCCAGAAAAATGAAAATTGCTATGGGTTAGAATCAATTAATACAGATATGGAAGGTGCATATTTCATCCTACTCTTACTAACAGCTGCGTTACTGTATTTCGAATTTCCTTAGCAGTATCTAGCCCACGTTGAGCAAGCACCTACCGATAGTTTTGGTGTATGAGATCCCAAAAAAACCTTTCCGAGCGTGGGTTAAAGAAAGTGAATACTCCGATGATAATGACAAGCAGTGCATTCTAAATCTAGTCTTGCTCTGACGAGGAGCTCTGTTGGTTTCATTTTTACTTTTTTAGCAGTCTCTATCCCACGATAAACAAGCATCGCTTGATAATTTAGGTGCAAGAAACGATGAAAGAAATAATTTTCAAGGCAGGTTCGATACAGTGAGTACGCCGATTAAACTATTGAGTGGCGCAAGTTAAATTCAGTATCGCTATGACAAAAACCTGTGTCATTTATGTTAAAACTTTACCTTCGGCATTTAGCCAATTTTGATCAAGCTTCGACTGGTAGGTTGAAAACCGCAATTTCCAGAAAAATGAAAATTGCTATGGGTTAGAATCAATTAATACAGATATGGAAGGCGCATATTTCATCCTACTCTTACTAACAGCTGCGTTACTGTATTTCGAATTTTCTTAGCAGTATCTAGCCCACGTTGAGCAAGCACCTACCGATAGTTTTGGTGTATGAGATCCCAAAAAAACCTTTATGAGCGTGGGTTAAAGAAAGTGAATACTCCGATGATAATGACAAGCAGTGCATTCTAAATCTAGTCTTGCTCTTTTTTAGCAGTCTCTAACCCACGATAAGCAAGCATCGCTTGATAATTTAGGTCCAAGAAACGATGAAAGAAATAATTTTCAAGGCAGGTTCGATACAGTGAGTACGCCGATTAAACTATTGAGTGGCGCAAGTTAAATTTAGTATCGCTATAACAAAAACCTGTGTCATTTATGTTGAAACTTTATCTTCGGCATTTAGCCAACTTTGAGCAAGCTTCGACTAGTAGGTTAGAAACCACAAATTTCAGAAAAATGAAAATTGCAATAGGTTAGAATCAATTAATACAGAGACGGAAAACGCATATTTCATCCTTCTCTCACTAACAGCTGCGTTATTTTTTTCGAATTTTTTAAGCAGTATCTGGCCGCGTTGAGCAAGCACCTACCGATAAGTTTGCCGTGAGAGATCGCAAAAAAACCTTTCTGAGCGTGGGTTAAAGAAAGTGAATACTCCGATGATAATGACAAGCAGTGCATTCCAAATGTAGTCTTGCTCTGACGAGGAGCTCTGTTAGTTTCATTTTAACTTTTTTAGCAGTCTCTAACCCACGATTAACAAGCATCGCTTGATAATTGGGGTGCACAAAACGATGAAAAAAACAATTTTCAAGGCAGGTTAGATACAATGAGTGCGGCAATTAAACTATTGAGTGGCGCAAGTTGAATTTAGTATCGCTATGACAAAAACCTGTGTCATTTATGTTGAAACTTTCTCTTTGGCATCTAGCCAACTTTGAGCAAGCTTCGACTGGTAGGTTGGAAACCGTAAATTTCAGAAAAATGAAAATTGCAATGGGTTAGAATCAATTAATACAGAGACGGAAGGCGCATATTTCTTCCTATTCTCACTAACAGCTGCGTTTTTTTCGAATTTCCTAAGCAGTATCTAGCTCGCGTTGAGCAAACACCTACTGATAATTTTGGTGTGAGAGATCGCAAAAAAACCTTTCTGAGCGTGGGTTAAAGAAAGTTGATACTCCGATGATAATGACAAGCAGTGTATTCCAAATACAGTCTTGCTCTGACGAGGAGCTCTGTTGGTTTTATTTAAACTTTTTTAGCAGTCTCCAACCCATGATAAACGAGCATGCAATGGTTCCAGCAAAGCTATTTGTTCATCGATGTATTTTTTTTTCATTTACAGTCACATCAGTAGTTTCACGAACGAACTGCAGTCTAATTGGTCGGCAGTATCGAGGTGATAAGGGCCTTGGATTTTCCCACATGACTTCGGTGGTGCTTTCGTCAGATTCGCTCTTAGAGGAGGCGAGTCGAAGAGGAACGAACGACGTGAGAAATATATGTGCGTCCGGAGTAGAGTCATCGCTGAATGATTGCTTATATTCACTCTGGCCTGAACTTCCGTCGCATCCCCACTTACATGTCAAATCAGCTGTGATACGCTGGGTATTGAGTGATTTCAAACAATCTCTCTTCGAGAGCAAGAGACGTTTGCTAGTGTGATCTAGTAAGCCTTGTAATTTTACGTCCGCACTAGTTTCGGTGACGGTGAGGCGGATAACAGAGCTTCTTGGCTATTTGCACGGAGTCGTAGCTCGGATAAACTTTGCAAGTCACTGTCCTCAATCTCTTTCTGATGACGTTGTACTGATGTCTTGTCAGTTTTCCTTCAACTATATCGGACAATACTTCATCCGCAGAAATCGTTTGCCGTGCATCAGATGTTTTCGCAAACGCTGCTCTGTACCGTGTCGCTCTCATTGGTGAAGCAGCAGCATCTTGTATAATCTTTGCTGAATCCAAGCTTCCAGAAGACCGAAAATTCATCGTTGTTGCTTGCAATAATTGTGCAGGCGTATATTTTTTGTGTAGCTCGTCCGATTTTCGACGCTTTGAACGATCGCTTGATGTAGCGAAGTCCAACGATGGCCGACCACGCCAGCGACCAGGTGTGGTTTGCGATTCTTTTGAAGTTGAATTTTCTGCTCCGTAATCTTCTGATTGCTTTATTGTGCGAAGAGAGAATGAAAGAGAGAGAGTGTTTAACCAATTTTCGTTTTTTCCGTCAAAAAATCTTTCATTGCTTCTCGCCTCCTGCCACTTCGTTCGCATTTTAAATAACAAGTTCGTTAACTGCGATCTTGCAGTCAACTGTATTTGCACAGCTTTACACTGAAGTATCTCGGCAATCACAGGTCGTCGGGGGGCAGGCTTAACGGTTTTAAATAGAGGTGATATTCCTGAGTAAATCCTCACCGGTCATAAATTTAAAAAAAAATCACTTTTTCGATTCTCGGACACTTCGGCCGAAATCCCCCACTGTGCGATCCAATTTCATCGTGTTTTCACTAACAGCTGCGTTACTTTTTTTTGAATTTTCCAAGCAGTATCTAGCCTGCGTTGAGCAAGCACCTGCTGATTGTTTCGGTGTAAAAGATCCCAAGAAAACCTTTTCGAGCGTGATTTAAAAAAAGTTAATACTCCGATAAGAAAGACAAGCAGTGCATTCCAAATGTAGTCTTGCTCTGATAAGGAATTCAGTTGGTTTCATTTTAACCTTTTTAGCAGTCCCTCCCCCACGATAAACATGCATCGCTTGATAAGTTAGGTGCAAAAAACGATGAAAAGAACAATTTTCAAGGCAGGTTAGATACAGTGAGAACGCCGATTAAACTATTGAGTGGTGCAAGTTAAATTTAGTATCGCTATAACAAAAACCTGTGTCATTTATGTTGAAACTTTCTCTTCAGCATTTAGCCAACTTTGAGCAAGCTTCGACTGTTAGGATGGAAACCGCAAATTTCAGAAAAATGAAAATTGCAATGGGTTAGAATCAATTAATACAGAAAATTATGACCAGGCCCCCAAAACCCGTGAAACCGTTAACCCGAACATCGAAAACTATGGAGCAGTTAATTTAGACACCGGAAACTATCGAGCCGTCGCACTGTGGGCAGAATCACAGAAAAATCGGCAAAACCCAAAAATTGAGTGTTCTCATTTCGTATTTCTATGTATGTCATTTCAAAGACCAGGTATTTGTACGCCCTATTGTAAAAGGACCGGTCCCTACCCTTCGCGGTACTCGACTTACGACAGTCTGAACTCGACCGTTCGAGAGTGAAGAACGTAGCGATTTTGTACGCTGAAATTTTCGATTCGCGCAAAGTGAAATATATTTTGTTCTACGCTACCGATTTCAAATCGGTAAAATGGGAGATAATCTTGAAGGTATGTAGAATATTATCATGTCAAATAGTTTTTTGAAATTTGAAATATTGTATGTATAAAAGAGTGTTCAATGTATGCATTTTAAGCAAGCTTGTAAATTTATTTTTCCAAAAGAAGTATAAAAATAGTTGTGATCCCAGGAGATCCCAGACTTTTAAACATTGTAGCCTATTGATAATGTTATTAAGATTAGAATTTATAAAAAAAATTCTGCAGATTGTTGCATATCTGGCTTTGGGAACCGGAATTCTCATGTCGCGCAACGCTTGGCTTCTTTGTTCAGGCTGGGCGCATAGCCCCCAGCAGGTAAACGTATACCTGCTGGGGACAATAGCCGGTCCTTGTGGAATATAAAATAATTTTCTACCCAGTGATCTATTCGTAAAGAGTCATGATTCATGTAACGGGTGTTCAAAATGTTACAATAATTTATTCTATCATTTACAATTAGATTAAAATTTTTCCCATGAACACATTTATTTTTAGTAAATGTTTATCATACTTGTTTTATTCTAGGTTCACGTGCCATGGATTACACGTGCACTTATCAGGATATTTTTGGAATGATTAAGGAGAAATTTAAATTGTGCCTGGATGAGCAACTTCAGATTTTTGAGGAAAAAATTACTCTTGAGTCATCCGAATCTTTCACGATTGACAACAATGAAAAGGATTCATTAAAAAAATTACTTTGTAATATCAAAAGTAGATGGCGCGAAGTGCACAGAAGCCACGATGCATTTAAAAAAAAAATGAAAAATGGTTGCAAACTTCAATAACTATTTTGGTAATTAATTTTATTGATGTTTCGAAAACTCGAGTTATGGGTCAAGATCAGGGATGGGCATAAAGAACTTAAAAAAAAAATAAGTGATAAATCATTTTTGACTCGTGATTTAAACGGGCTCGGAGTATCAAGTACTTTCGGACTTGTGATTTAAACGGGCTTGGAGTATCAAGCCTTTTTTGACTTGGGATTTAAACGGGCTCGGAGTATCAAGTCTTTTTTGATTGGTGATTTGAACGGGCTCGGAGTATCAAGTACTTTTGGACTTGTGATTTAAACGGGCTTGGAGTATCAAGCCTTTTTTGACTTGGGATTTAAACGGGCTCGGAGTATCAAGTCTTTTTTGATTCGTGATTTGAACGGGCTCGGAGTATCAAGTACTTTTGGACCTGTGATTTAAACGGGCTTGGAGTATCAAGCCTTTTTTGATGTGGGATTTAAACGGGCTCGGAGTATCAAGTCTTTTTTGATTCGTGATTTGAACGGGCTCGGAGTATCAAGTACTTTTTTACTCGTCACTCCTTTCGATTAAGAGTGACAAATTCTTTTTAATTCTGAGTATATTTAAGCTTTAAATTCATTTTAATTCCTTTTTTAATCGAATTAAACGACGAAATTCATATTAATTCCTGAATATTTTTTAATTGTACCATGGTCAAATCGATCCCGGTACAACAAATTATAACTCTGCATACGGAGAATAATCATTAGTGACAAATAAATAAATAAATAAATAAATAAATAAATAAATAAATAAATAAATAAATAAATAAATAAATAAATAAATAAATAAATAAATAAATAATTAAATAATTTTTTATTTTTTTTTTTTTTATTTTTATTTTTATTTTTATTTTTTATTTTTTTTTTTTTTTTTTAATACGGGCCAGTATCGACCAAATTCGGATTTGGTTTGGTTGAGTCTACGCGCGAGCATACTGGCCCGTATTAAAAAAAAAAAAAAAAAAAAAAAAAAAAAAAAAAAAAAAAAATTAAAAAAAAAAAAAAATTATTTATTTATTTATTTATTTATTTATTTATTTATTTATTTATTTATTTATTTATTTGTCACTAATTATTATTCTCCGTATGCGGAGTTATAATTTGTTGTACCGGGATCGATTTGACCATGGTACAATTAAAAAATATTCAGGAATTAATATGAATTTCGTCGTTTAATTCGATTAAAAAAGGAATTAAAATGAATTTAAAGCTTAAATATACTCAGAATTAAAAAGAATTTGTCACTCTTAATCGAAAGGAGTGACGAGTAAAAAAGTACTTGATACTCCGAGCCCGTTCAAATCACGAATCAAAAAAGACTTGATACTCCGAGCCCGTTTAAATCCCACATCAAAAAAGGCTTGATACTCCAAGCCCGTTTAAATCACAGGTCCAAAAGTACTTGATACTCCGAGCCCGTTCAAATCACGAATCAAAAAAGACTTGATACTCCGAGCCCGTTTAAATCCCAAGTCAAAAAAGGCTTGATACTCCAAGCCCGTTTAAATCACAAGTTCAAAAGTACTTGATACTCCGAGCCCGTTCAAATCACCAATCAAAAAAGACTTGATACTCCGAGCCCGTTTAAATCCCAAGTCAAAAAAGGCTTGATACTCCAAGCCCGTTTAAATCACAAGTCCGAAAGTACTTGATACTCCGAGCCCGTTTAAATCACGAGTCAAAAATGATTTATCATTTAAAGCATGTATTTAAATACTTTTTGATTCGAGTCCGCCCATCCCTGGTCAAGATGTATAGTATAACACTCGCGCTATTTTTTTCAGAATTGTACGAAACCAATTGGAGAGCTATCAACTTCAGGTGTATCTGGGCGACCTCGAAAATTGAGTTTCGAAGAGTCGAGTGAACGTACCAAGAAAAGAAGGGCTTTAGAAGTCAGTGAAAAGCATTGCGTGGAGGAATTAAGTTTGGCCACCAGGATGAGACTCAGTTCTGCAGGATTAAACGATGCTGCCACTATTTTAAAAAACATCACAACAAAATCTCCCTCAAGAGCTGCGAGATACCGAACAGCATATGAATCGTCGATAGATCCACGGCTAGTTGAGATGTCTGGAGATGAAGCACTGATAGATTTTGTAAATGCAAAACTAACAAAACAGCAATACATAGACGGCGATCTTTGAGAAATAAAAAAGTTGCTATTTATCCATCGTACGCAAAAGTCGTTGCTGCTAAAAACCGTTGTTACCCTTCAGATATAACGGTAACTGAGACTTTAGCCGAAGTGAAATTACAGTCTTTGATTGATCACACTTGCGACAGAATTCTAAAGTTGCAAACTGACGTGATTAACTCTTTGCGCCCTGAAGAATCGAAGAATTTAAGACTAATTTGTAAATGGGGTTGTGATGGAAGCTCTGGGCACAGTGAATACAAACAAAAGTTTACGAATGCTGAGAGTTCTGATGCGAGTATATTTTTAACGTCTTTAGCTCCATTGCAAATTTTAGGATCGGATATCTCAAAAAAAGAATTCGTCCTTTGGAAAAATCCCAGGCCCTCATCTCCACGGTATTGTCGCCCTATTAGAATTTAATTTTTAAAAGAAACTGTGTCGTCAACGATTCAGGAACGGCAACACGTTGATAATCAGATCAAGTCTCTCACCCCTCTTACGACATTTATTGACGGGAAGGAAGTTACTGTTAAATACGAGCTGTATTTCACTATGATTGACGGCAAAGTTTACAACTCCGTGACAAATACAAAATCCGCAATGAGAACAGCGACCATGCAAGACGTTTTCAATCGACTCCTCTTAACTTCAGATCCGTACATATCGAGCATGGGCAAGCAGTATCCGAAAAAAGCAAAAAGTTTATCACCAGAAGCATTGCAACTTTTGCTCTGTACCGATAGTTCTCGCGATAAGTATGGTTTAGGTGAATTAATGGAATACACGAGTGACGAATCAGAATCCACCAATTCCTCTGACGACGGCGATCGCGATTCCGACGCTGACGATTATGATTAATATTGAAATCAGGAATAATTATTAATAATTAATATTATTATTATTATTATTGATTATTAATTATTCTATGTAACGCACGTATTATTTTCGGTAAAATTTAATTCGTTAAGTGTCGATTGCCTTTTCAAATGTATTTAGCAATAAAATTCGTTAAAAATGATTTATAACTAATTTTCCGAAATTATTTGAAAACTTTCCCTCACTTCCAGACAATCGTTTTGTTTTCCCCAAATCTCATTCAAAATTTATAAAAAACAACCTTCAAAACACAAATATTGATTTCTGATAGCAAAAGTTGCTTATGAGTAAGATAAAAATATATTTTCGGTTCGCCATTTTGTTTTTTTTCGAAATTTTGATTCAGGATTTTCAATAAGTGACTTTTAAACCGCAAATTTACCGATCTCTACACAAATTGGATGCTTTTTAGTAATGCAGATAGTCACTTCCGGTCCGCCATTTTGTTTTTTCGAAATTTTGATTAGAGATTTTCAATAAGTGACTTTTAAACCGCAAATTTACCGACCCCTACTCAAATCGGATTCTTTTTAGTAACGCAGATAGTCACTTCCGGTCCGCCATTTTGTTTTTTCGAAATTTTGATTCAAGATTTTCAATAAGTGACTCTTAAACCGCAAATTTACCGATCCCTACTCAAATCGAATGCTTTTTAGTAACGCAGATAGTCACTTTCGGTCTGCCATTTTGTTTTTTCAAAATTTGGATTTGAGATTTTTAATCAGTGACTTTTAAACCGCTAATTTACCGATCCCTACTCAAATCGGATTCTTTTTAGTAACGCAGATAGTCACTTCCGGTCCGCTATTTTGTTTTTTCGAAATTTTGATTCCAGATTTGAAATCAGCGAGGTTAAAAACTTAAGAATCACCATTGCATTTTTCAGTACGCACATCGGCCTAGTTTTGCCGATTTTTCTGTGAATCTACCCACAGTGCGTCGTGGAACAAAATCTGTCTATCAATTCTTTCTGAATCAGCCGCAGAGTGTAAAAACTCAAAGCTAGGTTTTTACACAGAGTGTAAAAACTCAAAACTGGGTTCTTACACTCTGCGCATGATTCAGAAAGAGTTGCTAGATAGATTTTGTTCTACGACGTCTCATTTTCTTCGTAACACTTTTTATTATGGGATGAGCGCGGCAAATTTTGATTAAAGTCAAAATTGTGACCAGGACAATGCCTGGAAAATTGAAAATAGGCTATCAATTTCAAAACAGGCCTGCAACACAGAAAGGAAGGGCAAAGAGAAATTAAGCGAACGTGCAACGCGAATAAGGTTATAAACCGAGTAAGGGAAATCCCTGGGTGTTTTTCCATCACGGCAAATACCCATATAACTTATTTTTTTCTTTTAAATAAAGGGATCACATTAAACTTACCTCTTGCAATGTATGCTGTATTATTATGGTTTATTCTGTATTACGCTGGATTATTCGATATCACCTCCTTGTACTTTACACTCACATATTGTTTACGTTCCTCAATCGACATAACCTTAAAATGATTGAAGACATTTCTCGTAATATATGATACGTATATGTTGCGGATTTGTTACAAGAAATGACTTGTGACATTTATGTCACACATTATACCCATTTGCTATGTAGCCTATACTACGAGACTATAATGTCACCAATGTTCTATAATTGTTACAGCATCGACTCGTAACAGTTTAACAAGTTTACAGTACATGTAAATGTCTCGTATAAGAGTGACGAGATCTTGACGTATCAATGTAACGTATTTGTGATGTCTATAGTTTTTCGTAATTCCTACATCTTTCATTGACATCCTTACTACATATCGTCGGGACGTATCATATACATCTCGCTTACGTGCGTTATGAAAAAGTTACGAATTTGTGATGAACATTATATGACGTAGTTATTACATTTCAATTATACGTAAATGTTTCGTAAATCATCCAAGTGTGTTTGCTGGGATACCTGATAAATTTACAAAGATGTTCTGAATTTTTTTCTGGAAAACCAAATGAAATCCAAACGCATACGAATTCATACGGTTTTCTATATGAATTATCAAGATAATAACCTTGATAAATTTATAATGATGTCCTGAAATTTTTTCCGGAAAACCAGATTAACTCTGGACAAATTCGCGTGGAACTCTGACTCAAATCCCTGCGGATTTATGGCTGGCAGCTCCATGAATGCACCCACGAAATGTTTGGTCGGTCTGAATACGGGACTGCAAAACGCTCGTTGGATTTTTTTAAATTCCTTCTACGAGCTCAGCCCGACGATAACTTGAGTGAAATTCAATTTTTAAATTCATAGAATTTCAAAATAAGAGCTTTATCATATGAATTTTCAAGGCAATGACCTTGATAAATTCACAAAGATGTTTCGAAATTTTTCCGGAAAACCAAATGAAATCAAAACACATAGGAATTCATACGGTTTTCCATGTGAATTATCAAGACAATGACCTTGACAAATTTATAATGATGTCCTAAAATTTCTTTCGGAAAACCAGATAAACTCTGGAGAAGCTCGCGTGCAACTTTGACTGAAATCCGGCGGATTTCTGGCTGGCAGCCCCATGAATGCACCCACGAAATGTTTGGTCGGTCTTAATACGGAACTACAAAACGCTCGTTGGATTTTTTTTTAAATTCCTTCTACGAGCTCCTCAGCCCGACGATAACTTGAGTGCAATTCGATTTTTAAATTCATAGAATTTCAAAATAAGAGCTTCAGAATATGAATTTTCAAGGCAATGACCTTGATAAATTCACAAAGATGTTCTGAAATTTTTTCCGGAAAACCAAATGAAATTCAAACACATAGGAACTTATACGGTTTTCCATATGAATTATCAAGACAATAACCTTGATAAATTTTTATAAATTTCTTCCGGAAAACCGGATGAACTCTAGAGAAAATCGCTTGAAACTTTGACGGAAATCCTGTGGATTTCTGGCTGGCAGCTCCATGAATGCACCGATGAAATGTTTGGTCGGTCTGATTTTTAAATTTATAGAATTTCAAAATAACAGCTCCATCATATGTATTATTATATTATATGTATCATAACCTCGATAAATTCACAATGGTGTCCTACAAATTTTTCGGAAAATCAGTTGAACTCTGGTAAAAATCCGCCCGGAACCTTCACTGAATTTCTGCAGAATGCTTGATGGAAGCTAATACAGGGTTTGAGTTCAAATTTGAAAGACGAAATGTTGATTTTCAAAAAACACGTACTGATCCTGTCCGGTAATGGGATAATGATAAGATCTATTTTTTTCCGAATTTTTGGTAATTATGCAGCTTGATGACTGTTCCAAAAATTAACAGGCAATTTTTTTTTCTTGCCTTTTCTCCACCATTTAGTTACTAATGATGATAATCAGGTGGAAAAACCCAAAATTTTCAATTAACAAATTTTTTAAAAGTGACAAACTGAAAAATGATAATTTAATTTGATAACTTTCTCGAAAATTAGTGGGAAATTTTTTTTTCCACCTTTTCCTCATTCATTTAATTACAAATAATACTACTCGAGACAGGGAAACCGAAATTTTCAAGTAACAATCTTTTCAAAGCAAAAATCCGTAAACTATTTATTCATTTATTTAGTTAGGAATGATGATATTCCGGTTGGAAAAACCGAAACTTTCAATCAAAAAATTATTAAATTTACATGCAGGATTCACATTAACTTGAACATATAAACTTATTAACTATTGAGTCATTACTCGTCCGCAGTACTGCTCTTGTCTGCAGTGCGGGTCTTGTTAGCAGTACTGCTTTTGTCAACAGTACTGCTCTTTATCGCATCCCGAATACTGCAGAGCATTTTTCCAACGCAAACCTGGAACTCCTTAGCGGTCAATTCCCTTCCTTCCGCAGTATGTATTGTCACGTATTCTATTAAAATATTAAATAGATTTGAGTAATTTATTATTACCAATCAGTGACAGTGTAAAAGGTTTCTTGGATTCTGTGCGATAGGAACGATTTAGTGTAAAAATTGTTATTACGGCACGGAGTGAAAGTTACACTGAACGCGGTGTTAATAAATTCGGATAGTGTCAAATCAAGAGAAAAACATTTAGACATTGTTTCTTAATGTGTTTTCTTGACGTTTTAGGACATTTTTAACATAACTAGATATAATATATGTAGGAAGCTTACCATAAACGGCTTCAAAAATGTCATCGGGTATTTTTTCTCTCCCTTTAGTTTCCGTGACCGTCATCTTGGATAATTTTTCTGTACCCAGAACTAATTTGGAGATTTTTCACGTCATTTCCCGAGGATTTTTGTTGTTGTTTTGGGTATACAAATCTAGCTTGAACCGATTTACTATTATACCTGAAACATGTATCAATTCAACCTGTTCAGATATAGATTATATAAACTTTGTTATTTGTTTTTTTTACCCTATTTTTAGCTATATTTCATAAAATATTGTTTTGGGTTTGGGTTCAAGTTATGTCGGAATTCACTTAGAATGTTGTCATATTATCCTTTAAGTAGTGGAGAAAGGCTCAAAAATAAAATTGCTTCGATTAAAAAAAAAATCATCATAACTTCTGAAATAACCAAGATATTCTAATTTGTCAAAAAATTTTTTTGTTCAATGTACTTTTTGATAAAAATATCAAGAATTAAAAAAACAACATTTTTAATGTATCAAGCTAAAAAATGGGATGTTCTTTCAATAAAAAAACAAGAGTTTCCGTAAAAAAAAATTTTTTTTGAGTCATTACCAAAGATTCGAATAACTTCTTGTGAAAAAATAATTTTCGACTTTTTTTCTCAATTTTGATTCATTTTCCTTCTATGCTTACAAGGAAATATGTGAGAAAAGTAAAGTTCCTTATCTTAACATAATTGAAATCAACTATTGTAGTCTTAGAAGGAAAAAAGATTGAAATTACGGAAAAAAATCAAACCCAATTTTTTTAATAAGCAGTTATTTGAATCCCATCTTTGGTAATAGCTAAAAAACTTTGTTTTTTTACAGAGAATTCTATAGTTTTTTTGTAAATCGAATTAAAAGAAATGATACAATAAATATGCAAGTGTCTAAGTTTTTCAATGAAACTCACTCAAACCTCTTTCGGTCGCTTTGTTGACTTTGATTTTTTATCACGCTTTTTCTTCATTTCCTGTTTTTCGCGATAGAGTTGTTACGTCCTGGGTTTATTCGACAAGCATTTTTTTGTGTCGACCATTTTGTTTTGGTCACACCTCGAAATTTATAGGAAATTTATAATAAATAATGTTCATTGGTGCTCGGAGGAGCCAGTAAATTGTCAAAAATATTTTTGTGACGGCTTATCGGTGTACGAGCGAGTAGCCGTTGACGATCTCACGGTGGTTGGTTACAGCTTTTCTGCTGACCAGGGAGATCTCACGGTAGCCGAGAGACGCTGCACATACAAGAGATGTGCAGCGCTCGGCGTAAGAACATCTCGCTCGCGCCTCGATATCCAACCAAGTCCTTAGGACTATTTTTACGAGAAAAGAAATCAGTTGCGTTCGCAGGTGCGATCCGAGCGGTCGCATCCGCAAAATTAATAAAAGAGTTGTATTCGAGGAGGCGACCTGAATGGTTGCTCCCGTAAAAATTTATTAATCAGTTGTATTCAAGGAGGCGACCTGAATGGTCGCTCCCGTAAAAATTTATTAATCAGTTGTATTGGGGGAGGTGGTCGGAGGGCCCCCCCCCCGCCATAAAATAATCAGCGCGGTCTCTTTGAAGAGTTACAACAAATAAAATAAATAAACCCATAAACATCGACGAAAGAGCGTACACGTGTAACGAAACCTCTGAGCTGTTGACGATCATGTGTAGCCACACCTCTGAATCGTCAATCAGACACGTTTCCAGCGCCTCTGAGACGCCTCATCGAAGTGTATTAAAATAAATTGAGATCACAAATAAAAACTTCAACCAATCGAAAAAGTAACCAAAAGTGTAAACCCTAATTCACAAAGGAACTCGACCATTGGTCGAGATGACTTTTCAATAAATATTATCTTTGTTATTGTTAACCAATAACGCGAGTTCCATTATTATACATCACCAATCCCGCTCGCGCTCCATCCCTGGCGGGCACACTCTCGTCTAAAAGGAGCAATTTAACATATTAACAGGTTCGTCCCTTTCGTTTTAACATCCCTCGCGTAATCGAGGGATTGCCTAAAACCCCAGGACGTAACAGGTTAAATTTTTGGTGGCAGCGGTGGGATAAACGAGTGTGCGATTGGTGAGACTTTTAAATGAAAATGACTTTTGAAAATTATTTTTGAAAACGATCGACAAGTGCGCGATTGTTGAAAAACAAAATTGATTCTCGGATGATTCGTGACCTCTCAAAAAAAAAATATTTTCAAAAACGATCGACGAGTGTGCGGTCGTCGCAAAACGAAATTGATGCCCTAAAAATCATTCGTGACTTTTTAAAAATATGTACGCAAACGATCGACGAGTGCGTGATCGTAGAAAAAAACTTTATCAAACAGCAATTAGCGACGGTCCAAAAGATCGCGAACCGTATTTTACATTCGCGTAACCAATCGGGATCTCAACGAGGGATAGGTGCTACGCATGTCCACCGGCGAGGGCCTTCTCATAGGCGAAGCCGTAGTGTTAGTAAAAGATGGCATAGCGTGTTTAATGGCGCGAACACTTCTGAAGAGGACGTGGAGATCGCCGTTCCGACGGTGACCTGAGAGGCTTTCGAGCTCTGCGACACCTCTCACGTGTTTAGAAACGGCAACTGCGACAAACCAGGTGAAGCACCAATAGTACAGAACCTAGGGGAAGATCGACATAACCGTTCAGACGTCCAACGCATGCACTTAGAGTCCTACTGATGGAGTGAAGTCACCCAAATAACCAGGACATCGTATCCGAAATCCAGGATCGGCTGAGACTCGATCACCTCAACGGAGAGGAACGGGAAAACATCATCAACCAAATCAACAAAACGCCGATTTATTTCACATTCCCGGCAAATTTTTGGATTCGACAAACGCAATTGTACAAAGGAAGATCATCGACAAGGAAGATCATCAACAGCGGAAGATCATCGACAAAGAAGATCACCAAAGCATCAATTGAGTGACGGTCACGCAAGTACCATTAGTCTTGCCCCTCGTCGAATACATTTTGTCCTATAACTTCTCGTGAGTAACTCGTCACAGTGTGAGCGGTTTTACGATGACCGGTACAAAATACTCTCGAGTTTGTAAACGGCATTTGTTCAAAGTTTTATCATTTGAATCTCTTGAAAGAAGAATAACTAAAACTAAATCACTAAATCACTAAAAATAAATAAATTTATCAGAAAAATCGGTGCAAGGAATAAAATTGCAAATAATAATGATCAGCTATCGCAAAACCCGACGGACTCCTTCCCTGTCGAATGCTAAGCAAAGGCGTAGCATTCTTCTCAAGGGGGGAGGTGTTACGTCCTGGGTTTATTCGACAAGCATTTTTTTGTGTCGACCATTTTGTTTTGGTCACACCTCGAAATTTATAGGAAATTTATAATAAATAATGTTCATTGGTGCTCGGAGGAGCCAGTAAATTGTCAAAAATATTTTTGTGACGGCTTATCGGTGTGCGAGCGAGTAGCCGTTGGCGATCTCACGGTGGTTGGTTACAGCTTTTCTGCTGACCAGGGAGATCTCACGGTAGCCGAGAGACGCTGCACAT
The DNA here is from genome assembly GCA_946863875.1 of Alloplasta piceator. Lineage (NCBI taxonomy): Eukaryota > Metazoa > Arthropoda > Insecta > Hymenoptera > Ichneumonidae > Alloplasta > Alloplasta piceator. The sequence continues at coordinate 37,156,705 of OX333073.1, forward strand.
ACAAGAGATGTGCAGCGCTCGGCGTAAGAACATCTCGCTCGCGCCTCGATATCCAACCAAGTCCTTAGGACTATTTTTACGAGAAAAGAAATCAGTTGCGTTCGGAGGTGCGACCCGAGCGGTCGCATCCGCAAAATTAATAAAAGAGTTGTATTCGAGGAGGCGACCTGAATGGTTGCTCCCGTAAAAATTTATTAATCAGTTGTATTCAAGGAGGCGACCTGAATGGTCGCTCCCGTAAAAATTTATTAATCAGTTGTATTGGGGGAGGTGGTCGGAGGCCCCCCCCCCCGCCATAAAATAATCAGCGCGGTCTCTTTGAAGAGTTACAACAAATAAAATAAATAAACCCATAAACATCGACGAAAGAGCGTACACGTGTAACGAGACCTCTGAGCTGTTGACGATCATGTGTAGCCACACCTCTGAATCGTCAATCAGACACGTTTCCAGCGCCTCTGAGACGCCTCATCGAAGTGTATTAAAATAAATTGAGATCACAAATTAAAACTTCAACCAATCGAAAAAGTAACCAAAAGTGTAAACCCTAATTCACAAAGGAACTCGACCATTGGTCGAGATGACTTTTCAATAAATATTATCTTTGTTATTGTTAACCAATAACGCGAGTTCCATTATTATACATCACCAATCCCGCTCGCGCTCCATCCCTGGCGGGCACACTCTCGTCTAAAAGGAGCAATTTAACATATTAACAGGTTCGTCCCTTTCGTTTTAACATCCCTCGCGTAATCGAGGGATTGCCTAAAACCCCAGGACGTAACAGAGTAAAAATTCTTGGAAGAGTTTTTTACCTGTAATATAGATGAAAAATTTTAATTAATTATTTTTTAGATCTGCTCTCTCTTAGTATTGTAACAAATTATTTTTTGACTGCTCTAAACTTAAGGATTGGAAGGAAGTTTCAACTGTTATTGCTGATTGATTGCCGATACTTCAAAATTATACAAATCTTACCATTACCTGAGGATCCACTTGAATTAATATATGAATCATCCCGGTTATCGTCTGAACTAGATTCATCTGTTGTTATTTTTTTTACTTTCTTTGCTCTGTCTTCAACTTCCTTTTTCTTATCATCATCAAGTGCCTTTCGCTTTTTGGTTTTCTTCTTTTCGAGTGAATCTATGGATAAAAATTAAACATGTATGTCTGTGTGTAACGGTCTAATATTTTATAATTAAAAAATTATATTTATTGCACTGCGTCCGAAAATGGCTCACTTCTCGTGCAATAATTATATTTTCAGTACTATTTTTGATTTTTTGTTCATCTTGTAGTGCATTTTTATCGATTCCCTTACTAATTGAAAGAAAAAAATTTATTAAATTTTAATCTGTAAATTTAAAGATCGCTCGACTATTTAATTTTAATTTTTAAAAATCATGATCGACCTTCAAAATTACTATTTTGAGCTAAAAATTTCAGAAACTTATTATTTTTTCGTCTATAAAATTCCACCGTAACGAGAACAAAAATTTAAAAAGAAAAAAAATTCGATTCCTGACCATTTTGGAAATTTTTTAAAATCTTGAGCTACCCCTAGAAAAATTGTTTTTTGAGCTCATATTTGACGAGGGTTCTCGAAACATTTAAAACTAACATATTTGCACGTGAGACTGAAAAAAAATAGTCGTTTTTTTTATCCACCCTACACTAATAACATCGTACTTTTCACCGGTAAACAGATTATGGGTTAACGAAGCAATCAATTTCTTGAATTTGAACTTCTTTTTGAATTAAAAAAAATACATTGAATGCTGCGAGCTCTATACAAATCAATTGTCATGTTTGGAAGATATTATAGTCAAAAAATTAAAAAAAAATTGTTACAAAAATAAAAATAATATAAAGTACAAAAAATATTTTGAAAATATTCTTAAATGTTTGGCATCGGTCGATTCAAGCTCAAAAATAAGAAGACATTATTATCAGCAGGGAAAATTAAAAATTGTCTGAGAATTTAAATTTTTTAGCTCAACAACTCAATATTCAACACACCAACACCTTTTTTACAACTCATTTCTTGTACCCAACTAAATAAATTAATATTGACCTTTCTTTTCAATTGAGTCGTCATCAGATAAACCTTCTCCCGATTTCCCAGTTTGGTCTTCGTGATTCTGAAGTGCATTCTCCTCGGATGTTGAACGTTTGGATGAATCTATAAAATAAAAAAATTCAAATCATTTAAGCAAGATTAATCTAGATTCCCAAGTGCTATAAGAGTGGATTATGATTTTGATTATTTTATGGAAATATTTTTATTACAAACGAACAAATTTACCTTCATTCAAATTATCATTTTTGGGGTCTCCTTGAAAGATGGATGGCATATCGACAATTGCTTTGTCGATGGCAGAATGCACATTATCTTTTTTGAGTTTTTTCTTCTTTTTGCTACCGCAGTCATTATCCAATTTTGATTTATCTTCTTGGCTAACCAAATTTCCATCTTCATCGATTGTGCACTTATCTAAGTATTCTCTATCATCTTTACAAAAACATTTATTTGTTATTAATACAATTAGTTACTTATTAAATTGAAAATATTATTTATTTAGAAGACCAATAAAATACTTACCGTGCTGCAACACTATTTTCAGAGGATAATTTTTATTTCTCAACTTCGCCATGAAATTATTTTGTTTTGACGATTTAATCTTTTCAGTTTTAATAACAGTACTGTATCTCAGTGTAGTCCAGAAAATCAGGGAGAATGTTTTTCCAGACATTTTTATAATATTCACGATTTCAAGTTGTCAGAGCACCAAAGGTTGACAACGACAAACAAATAAGTATCGATCTGAAAAATATTCTGTTTAAAAAGACAGTCGAAGACAAGCCCTCAAGATCGAAGAAATTGGTGAACGAAATAAGGAAAAATGAAGGATTTTTCGGATTTATCTCAATCAATGAAGTACCGGATTTTAAAAAAATATCAAGAGGCAACGGGCCCCAGTAATGATGGTTCGTCTACAGGTAAACAGATAAATGAATGAATAACTAACTATTCAAGAAACGTCAATATTGAAGTCAGATTAACGTCACGTCAGATTGACACTTTATATTAAAGTCAGAAAAAATTGTCGTGGGGCTTGAATAATTTTTATATTAGAAAGTTTTTAAAATACCGGAAGCCGTACTTAAATCATATCCTTAGCTCTTTTTCCCTTTTTCACACTATGTCACGGACACTAGGTTGGATAAAAAAAACAGACTATTTTTTTTTTGAGTCTCCTATGCAAATATGTTCGTTTTTTATGTTTTAAGAACCCTTTACAAATATGAGCTCAAAACAAAATTGTTTAGGGGTCACTCAAGATTTTTAAAAATTTTCAACATCGTCAAAAATCGATTTTTTTTCTTTCAATTTTTTTTCTCGCTACGGTGGAATTTTATAGACCATAAAAAAGTTTCTCAAATTCTTATCTTCAAATATTAATTTTTAAAGGTAGTTAGTAATTTAAAAAAATGTAATTTCAATTGTCGAGTGACACTTAAATATTCATATTAAAATTTAATAATTTTTTTCTTTCAATTAGTAAGATAATCGATAAAAATACACCACCAGATGAATGAAAAACCAAACACAATACTGAAAATATAATTTTTTAATTATAAAAAATTATATTTCCAGAGATTTGTTTGATTTCTTGTTTATCTCATGGTGTATTTTTATCCAAATGAACAAAAAACCAAACACAATACTAAAAACATAATTTTTCAATTATAACAAGTTATATTTTCAAAGATGTGTTTGGTTTTTTGTTCATCTCGTGGTGTATTTTTATCGATTATCTTACTAATTGAAAGAAAAAAATGATTAAAATTTAATATGAATATTTAAAACTCACTCGACAATTCAAATTTAATTTTCAAAAATTACTAACGACCTTTAAAAATTATTATTGGGAGCCAAGAATTTAAGAAGCTTCATTTTGTCTATAAAAGTCCACCGTAGCGAGAAAAGAAATTGGAAAGAAAAAAAATTCGATTTTTGAATTTTTTAAAAATCTTGAGCGACCCCTAAATTTTTTTTTAGCTTATATTTGGTGAGGATTCTTAAAACATAAAAAACAAACATATTTGCATAGGAGACTCGAAAAAAGAGAATAGTCAGTTTTTTTATCCACCCTAATGGACATTGAATATAACGAATTTTTTAACAAATTTATGTTCATCTGTCCATAATTTAATGTTACAAAACACTCTTTGCCGATATATATTCTGGAGTATTTTTGTAACATTTGTCATAAAAAACAAGTTCTATAATTTTTCTATAATATAAATTCCAGATGATCTTGAATGCAGCAGCAATTCTTCTGAGAACCAATATTCTGATAGTGCTGAAAATCAGTACTCCGATGACTCTGAGAACGATTACACCGATAATTCTGAGAACGGATATTTCGCTGACTCTGAGAACTACCTTGATGATTCTGAGAATGAATACTTCAGTGATACAGAAGAAATCTGAAATAGTATGGACGATTATCAATACAACGGAAATAATGATATTGATGATCGTGTTTTTGGCCTTCCTTGCGATCCTAATACTACTCGTAACAACTTGAATTCTTCAAGTAGCATTAGCGATGATCAAAATGAATCTCCTTATGATAGTTCGTTTAAAAGTGACGTCAGTGAATGGGGTTACAGCTCAGAAAATAGTCAATCGTCGGAAAGTCAAACCGATTGCAGTCTATCTGATGCCGATGAGACAGGACCTACTTTCGATACTGATCATTTGAATGATCCTATTTACGAAAATGCTCCTCTGACTTTAGGTGAAAGTGTGCTTTGGATCTTAACGTTTATGATTCGTCATAAAGTAACAAAGGTTCTTTTCGCCGATTTACTGTCTCTTATCTATATGCATTGTTTGAAACCAAATTTTTGCCTTAAAACCGAATACCAATTTACGAAATTGTTTAAAAAAATTGAAAACCCCCTTAAACGACATTTCTTTTGCTCTGGTTGTTTTTTGAAGTTAAACAATGAAAAAAGTCACTGTCCGCAATGCAAAAAGCAAAACAAAGTCAGCTACTTCATTCAAGTACCTTTGATACCGCAACCGTTTAATCTTTTCCGACGTCCGAATTTTTATAATTTGTTACAAAGCCGATTTAATAGACAAAAAATTGTGCAAAATAATTTAGAAGATATCTGGGACGGGGAAGTTTACCAGCGATTGATCAAAAATAATGGATTCCTATCATATTCTTCAAATATTTCATTCACTTGGAATACTGATCGGATAGCTCTTTTCAAGTCATTAAAATTCAGTCTCTGGCCTTTTTATCTAACGATAAACGAACTTCCATTTAACCAACGTACAAAAAAAGAAAAGTTATTGATAGCTGGCCTTTGGTTTGGAGAAAAACAACATCCAAATTTGTTTTTAGACAGCTTTCGAAATGATCTTACGAAAATATACAACGGTATTTGGTGTAAAGCAACTGACTTGAATTCTAGAGTGAAAGTGAAAGGTGTGATTATTTGCGGTACATGCGATCTACCGGCTAAAGCTACATTCCTTAATATGAAGGGCCATCGAGGAGTATTTGGATGTTGCCATTGCAAAATTCAGAGTGAAAATTCAAATAGAAGACGCGTTTACCCGTTTCGACCAAGATTGAAGCTCAGAACGACTGCAGAACGCATCAGCGAAGGGAAAAGGGCTTTCAACTCTAGTAATGCAATTAATGGAATTAAGGGTCCAACAGTTCTTTCACGATTAGTTTATGATGTTTACAATACTACTGTGATAAACTGAATGCACTTTGTATATTTGGTCGTTGTAAGAAATTTATTTGGTTTATGGTTTGATACGCAATACAAGAATCGCGCGTTTTCCCTTTGTCGACATCGACAGTGGGTAGATGAAAACATTAAATTAATTTCTCCTCCATCATTCGTTTCAAGATTAACTAGATCTATTTTCGATTATAAATATTGGAAAGCATTTGAGTGGAAACAATGGCTACTATATTATTTGATTTCACTTTTACATTCAATTATGAGCGAAGAATATCTCAATCATCACAAACTTTTGGTTCTTGCTATCAGCTATTCAAATTATCCTTCTGTCAGCAAGAAAATGATTGCGATTGCCAAAACTTCATTAAAAATATATGTTTCACGGTTCAAAAAATTGTATGGACTAACTCATATGACTTGCAATTTACATTGTTTGATCCATCTTCCTGATTGTGTCCGTAAATTCGGCCCGTTACGGTATACTTCTTGTTTTGCGTATGAAGATCTTAACGGGACTTTCAGACGGTTAATACAAGAAACTAGGTATGCTCAGTTACGAGTTTATTCTGCCTTATCGATTTTTAATAATATTGTCCAAGTGGAATCAGAAACTCTACGGGAAAATCGTGAGGTTAATGAATTTTGCGAGAAACTAGAACTCAATAATTTGAGAAGACGAAAACTTGTTCGGATTTTTGACAAATGTTCTATTCTAGGAAAATTGAAGCAGACAGATGGGTTGATTAACTTGATAAAGTCTTTAATGAGGAAAGATAACATATGTTTACAGGATCCTATTAATGTATATACGTTTTTGCGTTTATTTAAAAATAATATCGTGTATGACTCGGAACTTTATAAGCGTGAAAGAACCAATTCTTCAGTGGTCATTTATCGTCACAATGAAAATAATTGTATCGGTATAATAACAAAGTTTGTTAAAATTTGTTTCTGTGTCGACGAAAATGATTGTTTTATAAATTGTGTGAGCAGTCAATTCTTTGGCATTATAAAAAAGTGCCAATCAGTTCATTCTGAATTAAAACATTGTGAGATCGATAATCTGATGAATCTTTGTGTAGAATCTGGCGATGAATTAAGAGCAGTCGATGTTAACAATTTGCTTACTGTGTGTTTCGCGATACCCAACGACCGTGAGAATGATCTCAACACATTTTATGTAATAAGTCCTCTGAATGTGTCTGAAATTGATTAAAGTTTTTATGAACAAAGAAATTACTGTTGAAAATTATTACTTAGAAAACTGGTTATTTAAAAAAAACATTTTTATACAATTTATAATTCAAAATTCCGTTCTGGAGCATAACGTGATGGAAAATTGGAAAAAAAACCGACCACGCGTCTACTGTTGTTGGTACGACTCCCTGCAATCATTTTAAAAAACTCCATAGTCTTTAGTGGCGATCTATATGAATTTTCATATAGATGTATTGATGAAGCTCCCATTCAGCATTCCGCAGGAATTCAGTGAAGGTTCCGGACGAAATTTTTCTAGAGTTCATCTGGTTTTTCGGAAGAAATTTCAGGACATCATTATAAATTTATCAAGGTTATCATCTTGATAATTCATATAGAAAACCGTATGAATTCGTATGGGTTTGGATTTCATTTGGTTTTCCGGAAAAATTTCAGAACATCTTTGTGAATTTATCAAGGTCATTGATGAAGATATTATTGTCAAAAAATTAAAAAAAAATTGTTACAAAAATGAAAATAATATAAAGTACAAAAAATTATTTTGAAAATGTTCTTAAATGTTTGGCATCGGTCGATTCGAGCTCAAAAATAAGAAGACATTATTATCAGCAGGGGAAATTAAAAATTGTCTGAGAATTTAAATTTTTTAGCTCAACAACTCAATATTCAACACACCAACACCTTTTTTACAACTCATTTTTTGTACCCAACTAAATAAATGAATATTGACCTTCCTTTCCAATTGAGTCGTTATCAGATAAACCTTCTCCCGATTTCCCCGTTTGGTCTTCGTGATTCTGAAGTGCATTCTCCTCGGATGTTGAACGTTTGGATGAATCTATAAAATAATCGATAATGATCGATAATCTGATGAATCTTTGTGTAGAATCTGGCGATGAATTAAGAGCAGTCGATGTTAAAAATTTGCTTACTGTGTGTTTCGCGATACCCAACGACCGTGAGAATGATCTCAACACATTTTATGTAATAAGACCTGTGAATGTGTCTGAAATTGATTAAAGTTTTTATGAACAAGGAAATTACTGTTGAAAATTATCACTTAGAGAACTGGTTATTTAGAAAAAACATTATTAGACAATTTATAATTCAAAATTCCGTTCTGGAGCATAACGTGATGGAAAATTGGAAAAAAAACCGACCACGCGTCTACTGTTGTTGGTACGACTCCCTGCAATCATTTTAAGAAACTCCATAGTCTTTAGTGGCGATCTATATGAATTTTCATATAGATGTATTGATGCAGCTCCCATTCAGCATTCCGCAGGAATTCAGTGAAGGTTCCGGACGAAATTTTTCTAGAGTTCAACTGATTTTCCGACAGAAATTGTAGGACGTCGTTGTAAATTTATCAAGGTTATTGCCTTGAAAATTCATACGATAAAGCTCTTATTTTGAAATTCTATGAATTTAAAAATCGAATTTCACTCAAGTTATCGTCGGGCTAAGGAGCTCGTAGAAGGAATTTAAAAAACATCCAACGAGCGTTTTGCAGTCCCGTATCCAGACCGACCAAACATTTCGTGGGTGCAGTCATGGAGCTGCCAGCCATAAATCCGCAGGGATTTGAGTCAAAGTTCCACGCGATTTTCTCCAGAGTTAATCTGGTTTTCCGGAAAAAATTTCAGGACATCATTATAAATTTATCAGGGTTATTATCTTGATAATTCATATAGAAAACCGTATGAATTCGTATGGGTTTGGATTTCATTTGGTTTTCCAGAAAAAAATTCAGAACATCTTTGTGAATTTATCAAGGTTATTGCCTTGAAAATTCATATGATAAAGCTCTTATTTTGAAATTCTATAAATTTAAAAATCGAATTTCACTCAAGTTATCGTCGGGCTAAGGAGCTCGTAGAAGGAATTTAAAAAACATCCAACGAGCGTTTCGCAGTCCCGTATTCAGACCGACCAAACATTTCATAGGTGAATTCATGGAGCTGCGAGCCAGAAATCCGCAAGATTTCAGTCAAAGTTCCACGCGAGTTTCTCCAGAGTTCATCTGGTTTTCCGAAAGAAATTTTAGGGCATCATTATAAATTTGTCAAGGTCATTCTCTTGATAATTCACATGGAAAACCGTATGAATTCCTATGTGTTTTGATTTCATTTGGTTTTCCGGAAAAATTTCAGAACATCTTTGTGAATTTATCAAGGTCATTGCCTTGAAAATTCATATGACCTTGATAAATTCATATGATTAAGCTCTCTTATTTTGAAATTCTATGAATTTTAAGATTGAATTTCATTCAAGTTATCGTCGGGCTAAGGAGCTCGTAGAAGGAATTTGAAAAACATTCAACGAGCGTTTTGCAGTCCCGTATTCAAACCGACCAAACATTTCATGGGTGCATTCCTGGAGCTGCCAGCCAGAAATCCGCAGGATTTCAGTCAAAATTCCACGCGATTTTCTCCAGAGTTCATCTGGTTTTCCGGAAGAAATTTCAGGACATCATTATAAATTTATCAAGGTTATTATCTTGATAATTCACATGGAAAACCGAATGAATTCCTATGGCTGTGGATTTCATTTGGTTTTCCAGAAAAAATTTTAGAACATTTTTGTGAATTTATCAGGTATTCATCCGGAATTCATATTTTGCAACAAATATGAATTCCTCATGAATTCTGCAGAATCACTCGCGGAATTCCTGAACTTTTTTACACGGGTAGGTAAAGTCTTACGTAAGTAGGGGAAGGAGGAGTCTGAAAAATCTTATGTACCCTTACATGAGGAAGGGGGGCTCAAAACGATATAAATAATTATTCTTTCGTAATTAATGAATGAACCCGAATGCGTCAGTAATACGTGAACAAACCACTCGACTGTAAAATATACTCCTGACACTACTCTGTGTTATCTCAAGATAAGTAGGTGTAATAATTTTCTATCTCATCTCGCCGAAATCCTGCAACACCTCCCGGGCTTTTTTTATCTTAACCCAGCATGCCAAGCTTTATTGTTTGGTTTGGTCATTAATAACTTAAGCATACCGAGTTTTTGTGATTTCTCAGAAGCATTTTGTGATTTTATCATATTCTTCACTATAGCTGATGTCGCTATCTTCCGATTCGTAGTTTTCATTCTCTTCTCTTCTTCTCTTTCGTCTTTTGTCTCTTTCTTCTCTTCTTCATGGTGCTCATTCTCCGTTTTTGAGTCGGTGGCGGGTGGGGGTTGGCGCTCCGCGGTGTTACCTTGCGCGGTCTCCCTCTTTTCCGCGGCCTCTCCGGGCCCGGGTGTTCGCAGGTAGCAGTCGCGACCGCGCGAGTAAATAACCATGTGAGGGATTTGTGGTCTATAACGATGCTAAAGGCAGTTCTATATAAATCCGAAATTGAGCCACCACCCATACTATCGCTAGCATTTGTTTCTCTGTTATGGAATAATTTGTCAGCTTTGTTTAATGTTCTACTTGTATAACATATGAACAAATCCGATCCAATTTTTCCTTGCGATATTATGCCTATGATTGCTTTATCTTATCCGTCAGTCGTGATAATAAAGGGCTTCGAAAAGTCTGGATACTGCAAAATTGGAGGAGTGATAAGCTTTTCTTTAAATTTTTCCAATGCAAGTTGACATGTTTTTGTCCAGTCATATTTTTTATCTTTTTTTATTAGTTCGGTGAGGGGTTTCGCGATTTTCGCGAAGTCTCAAATGAATTTTTTATAATATCTCATTAGTCCCAAAAATGATTGTAATTGTTTCACGTTTTTGGAGCAGTACAATCCTGTACTGCCGATATTTTTGAAGGGTCTGGTTTTACCCTCACTTCCGTTATGATGTGTCCCAAATATTGTGTTTCCTTTTTCAGGAATAGGCATTTTCGATGGTGTATTTTTAATTTCGGCTCTCTCAGACGTTCGAAAATGTCCTCGTGTCGATCGTTATGTTCTTTGAACGATCGTCCGTAGATAACAATATCGTCTAGGTATACGTAGCATTTTATACCCTGTATTCCTGCTAGTACGGCGTCCATTCATCTTTGGAACATTGACGGTGCGTTTTTTAAACCGAAAGGCATGCACTTGAACTCCTAATCTCCTAACGGGGTAGAAAACGTGGTTTTACCTTTGTCTTTTCCACCGTTGGTATTTGATAAAAACCCGATGCGAGATCTAGAGTAGAAAAATATTTTTCTTGCACGAGCTGGTCCAATATCGCTGTAATATTGAGCAGTGGGTATGAGTCACCTTCAGTGACGTTATTTAATTTTCGAAAATCGACTATGACTCTTTTTCTTATTACGCTGTCAGCACCGGGGTTCACCCTCTATATGAAATACGTCTGCATATTCTTGGCAAAAATTTATGAGATATGTTTTTTCCGGATTGAGGTATGTTTCTCTCGTAATTTCTTTCTATCCGCTTTCTATGCGTTCATTCGCGTAGCACGCTTTTACTGTATTTATCATGGCCGTAGATGCTCTGGATTCCGCTGTGTCAGCAGAGTCTCCTCTGTCCTCCTCGAGCTCGACCGTCGGTCTCTCTATCTCGAGCGAATACTCGTTTGTATTACGTTTGACAAACTCTCCGCCAAGTAGCACGCCTTTTTCCAAGGTTCGTCCTGCAATGATTCCTTGCTTCGGGCCGGCCACCTTTGCGCAAATTAAAATTTCTGCTCTTGCTAGTAGGGACAATTTTTTCGATCCATTTATTAACGGCTCACAGTGCCCATACATTTTAATAATCTCTCCATTTCAAACGTCGACTTTATGTTTTTTCATAAAATCTATTCCCATTAGCCCGTCTATTCCTAATGGTACATGAGTTTGTAGGATATCATTTATTTTACACACAAACTCGTTTTAAGATCGACGAAGAAATTTCAAATTTTGTTCAATATCACAAGTCGCGCAGGCGAAAATACATGCACATCAATAACTTACACAAACAAAAAAGAATAAAAATAATAAATTGCCAAGCGTTTCCCCAATTTTCCTTGTCTCACAAATTTCAATTCATTCAATATTTCTTCATATCATTTTTCTTACGCTTTGCTCAATTCCACCTTTTTGTTTGAATTTTGTCTTTTTATTTCATATTTCATTCTATCTTTCAACAAATTGTACTTATCGACACCCGCGCTTCGTTGATATGTGATGGCTTGATTCCTCACAGGGGTTTAATTTTCTCTCGTTGCTCGTGTTGGAGTAAAAAAATCTGCACGGGCCCTGGATATCTCGTAGTAGGCCAAAGCCTCGAGATGGATGAATCCGGCCGATCTGGTCCTAATATTCGGACCACGAGGCAGCAAAGCTCAATAGGAGAATAGGATCGAGACGTCCTCATTGTCGGCATTCCCAGAGAGGAAGAGGGCAAGATCGTCGTTAGTGGCGTCGAAGAGGACTCGCTGGATTATTGGAGCATGCGCAATACTTTTATCACTCACGTGACAATTTCACTTCGCGGGAGCTGGTGCCCTCAAGCGATTTTATAATTTATCCGGTACTCATTTTAAATTTTTAAACTTATAAGTTTTAGCATACTATATACTATAGTTCTAGCATAATTTTGCACAATGCTCGGAACTCCATTTCAGTGACTCCTTGAAATTCAACGATTTCATCTATTATTTCGATGCTTTAATTGAGCACGTCTTTTTTGATGACGCTGCACTGCGCGCAAGTATCTCCTTTCAGTGTGGGCATTCCACTCTTCGCATGCATTGAAGGGATGGCGAAATCGTTGGTTGCTTCTTCAGCCGTTAGAACGTTCACGTTAAAATATTTTTCCATAGTCCTTGCCACGGATCGTATTTCTTCGTCTCGGACGCGTTATCTTCAACATCGCGTAACATACGTATCGTTAACCTCACAGCTGTGACCGTATTCTCTCTTTCGCGACTGTGGGTCAGCAATCTGATGTCGAGTGAACTTGAGGTTTTCCTTTCGGCTATTCCTTTTCGTTTTTCATGACGAGATTTTTCTTGTTTTTGATTTTTCCAGCTCGTACCCGTTTGCGTTTGATAATCCTTTCTTGGTCCTCGAAATGTTTGTTGTCCTTGATTGCTTTGTTGTCCTCGATTGCTTTGTTGTCCTTGATCTTGTTTTCGACTGCGACAATCCCTTTGAAAATGTCCTTGCTTCTTGCAGTATTGGCAGATCACTTCTACTTGATTCATACTTTTTGACGCCATTGCCGGAAGACTTTGTCTTCCATAACCGGAGTTGTACTTCGGCAGTCTCTGGCCAAATGTCCAATCCTGTGACACTTGTGGCATTTCTGTGGATTGTTTTCTTTTATGTGTATGAGACGATAAATTGATTCTCCTCCTTGCATCGATTTTTCCTCTTCCATTGCGCTCTTAAGCGCTGCACTTAAAGCGGTGAATCCTCGGGCCTCAATGATTACCTGATATTTCCTATTTCGAAATTATGCAGAGCCAGTAGCCGTATATATGTTTCGATCGTTTGTTTGCCCGCAGCTGTGGCTTCGTTTATCGTACTTATGTCGATTAATTCCATCATAATTCCTTCTAGCCTTTGACCGTAAGCTATCACCGTTCCTCCATGTTTCTGCAAACACGTATTAAAATCAACTTGCAACGCAGATACTGTACGTCGCGTGCCATACAAAGCTGTCACTTCTTTTAAATTATCGGAAAGAATTTATCTGTTTATATCACGTACGTTTTCGAGCCTTCCTTACTACTATGGTCGCTAGTATCGATTCTAGCAAAGATGCGCGATCTCATTCGGTCACGCTTCTGTCGGCATAACCGAACGCTTCGATTATATCATTTACTTCTTCCGACTTCGGTCGAGCGAACCGGAGCATAAGGCTACGAGCCTCCTTTAGGGACATAAATTCCGCATTGCCTAAATTATCTTGTCTAGCCGCGATGTTCGTCTGTCCGTCGATGTTTAACAACGAAAAATCTATCGGGTCTATTTCTTGACCACGTTCTGTTTGTACTATGTCAAAAGGGTGAATGTCTTCTACGTCAAAGTCGGGTCCAGTTACAGTGGCTCTCCTTTTGTTATTTACAAATTTTGAACGTCTCGCTGGTACAGGATCACCTCCAAGTTCTTCAGAACTGTCTGCCGCTCTACGCCATTTTTTGTGTCTTTAGTGAAGGTAGGAGTATCGCTACGTGTTAGTCAAATGACGGTTTATTAATCGTTGAAGCAAAACAAGATGTAGAAAAAGTTTTCTGTATCGCAAAAATCTTTGAGCGATACAAAATTCACAGATATAAAACTCAATCTTAATTATGGTTCGTAATTGATTATGAGAAATAATGTAGAATTGCTCATTTGGTTAGGGTACAATCAGCTGTAAACAGCTATATATTTGTCAGTTCACGGGTACGACGTTGATCTGGCAGCGCAGTATTTTTTAACATGATGTATATCTATTTATATTGGACACTACTAAGCAGCAACCCTAACCTCTTTGCACTCGCCGGTCGTGTTGTTGTTGTTGTTGAATCGGAGGAATTTACGACGCATGCCTACAAATGAGACGACACGATATTCGGTGCCAACACGGCATTAATAATGGATAATTTATACCTGAAAAAGAAAACAGTGGCGAAAAAATATATTACCGCATCGAAAAAAAAACCCGAATTATATACCCGCCCAATTCAAGGTTATCGCAGAAAAACTACATATTCTCAGGTCGTCGAGTGGTTGAATTATTGTGTTTTGTGAATAAAATATATACAATTCAATAACTTTGGTCTTTTATTTTCCTTCAAGAGTGCCATTTGTTTCATTTTCTTAATAAAAATTAACGTCTGAAGAATAATTAAAAAGAAAATGATATATATCAAGAGTCGCGGCAGGGACTCGACGCCAAGTATTAAAAAAACTGAGAGAATGTCAGCCGAGACGCCGCGCACTCTTATATACACGAATATGCCTCAATCGACGCCCTTCTTACACTTCAATTCGATATTACTGAAAAACGCGACAACTTTTTTAACATTTACAATATATACTTTTCTTAAAAAAAATTAGATTTTTCCGCCCACGTGACATTGAGATATCATAATATCGGACGAATTAATTCGAATATTTATCATCTCGAAAAGTGATTTAATAATTCGCGTCGCCTGATTGGCCGAATTTGTGAAACGCTTATACACGGAATGTATATCTACAGCTATGAGAGTGATCGTCGGTAAGTACTAATCTATAGCGATGACGTCTCATGTACGGCGAATAAATCTAATACATACGAGTATATATGGCATTATCTATATATATATAAAATATTTATGTATATATAACGTTATATATGGCATTATCTATATATAAAGTTTATGTACGTATATTATGATAAATATTGGGGTGGTCCTTCGAGATTCGATTTCTTCAAGTAGCATTTTCTATATGTATAAAGTATATCTAGAGAATGTACATTGTAAGGGATTTCTTAAAATAAATAAATGATGACACTCCAAAAATTATCAAATTAAATAAATAAAAATAAATTGAATGAATTTTATTCAGTCACGTATTAATCACAAAAAAACCGAATTATTCAATCGGGCGCCAGCTAGTTTTACGGTCCAGCAACCGGTACAAAAGAAAAAGGAACGCGAAGAAAAACCATGAATTCTAGTAATAATAATTCCCGAAGCATTGCAAAACAAATTACACAATGATAATAATCCTTAATACTATATTAGCGCGAAGAAAACAAAAGAGATACAAAATCGACGACAATGTTTCGTCGCACGAACAAAGGAATGACGCAATAGGGGTAAGGGAGGGGAGAAGAGGGGATACGGAAGGTGAGGGACGGTGAATCTCGATTTTTCTCGCTAAATTCTTACTCAACATCTCAGGGTTGTATTATTCGTAGGTCCGCCGTCGCTACGACCTCTTAATTATTACCGCGATACACAATTTACCACGTAAAACTGCAAAAATCACGGGTACGCGAACAATGCGAAAGAAGGAGAGGGCGGAACTCTACGACGCGTACGCCACGACACCGCAGCAAAATCTCGATATAATACTTTCAAGGAAATAATCGTTCTACTCACTCTTTTTCTCTTTTCCTTCTCACAATACTTCTTTCGCTATTTTCTCCTTCTCTTTCTCGATATTTCCTTTCCTGTTTTCGTCTTTTATTCTCCTCTATTCACTCTCAAATTTGCTACGCAAAAATCTCGAGGAAAAGCACGTGTGGCTTCGCGAACGCGTGGTCTCGGAATGAGGCCAAGATAGCCGCGATTTCACTCGATGATCGAATCGATTGGTGAGGGAGTATAGGAGAGGAGAAAGTCGTCTTCTTCATGTCGCGTTCCGCGGTGAGGGGATTGAGGACGAGAAAGGTTTTGTAGTTCTCCTTGCCGTCGCGGCGCGGAGCTCGATGTACTTGACGGTCCGGTGCTGCCGCCTCATGCCTTTATGCCGAAGCCGCTCGCTCGCTGACGATCGTCTGTCTCTCTCTGTCTCCTGATGCTTTAATATCCGCCATCACTGGGCACAGCTCGATGGAATATTTTCTGATTTAATTTCCCGAGGCTCAGTCACCGTTTTTATCGGGACGTCACCCTGGAAAAATATAATATGGTGTCCCGGTGTCCTCAATAAAGTCAGTTTTTGGGTAAGGATATTACTGGAAAAAGGGAAAAATAATTTAGGGGTTTTTTAAGGGTAAAAAAGGACGTTTTCCGCGAGGCTAATTTCTTATCTTCAATCCTTAATTAATTTAACCATATTTCCGGTTTCTTTCAGGGGTCGTGGCGAATCCCGAGACCGCCGCGATATTATTTTATATTTCTGGGACTTTTCGTCACAACTCTCCCCTGCCAAGAGGGAAGTTCGTCTTCAGAACTTTCGTCTGACTAAATAAATCTAACTAAAACTCTTTGGCTTATTTTCTTTGTCTAATTCCTTATGATTATTCCCCGTCAACTCCGTTTTTCGGAGATTCTAAATCTTTAACGCTTAACACTAGTGCTTTTTGACGCTGCAAATATTATGACTCTACTCGAACATCACACGAAGTTTGACTTAATGCGTCGTTGTTTATCTTAGGAATATCACAGGAAGTTTCAGTTCTTTGGGTTACTTTAGTCAGTCTTTCTTCAATTCAGTCTTTGAATTTCGTCAGGTACTTAATACGTCTAAAAGGATGGGGATTTCAGATCTTCAGACTAGTGAGTTTGGGATTCGGGGATGGAATAGTTTTTTGGGTCTCAGGGAATGGAATGGTTTTTGGGTCTCGGGGGTAAGGGTTGTTTTAGGTCTCTGGGGATGAAGGGATTTTAGGGAGTGAGTGATGTGATCGTGAGGGGAAGGTGTTTTGGAGGGGATTTAGCGGGGATGGAGACGGTTCTCGATGCGGTTGGGGCAGTATCGGGTGAAATGGAAGAGGGAAGTGCATGACCAGCAGCGGCGAGGCAGTGGCCATGGGATGGGAGCGGGAGCGAGTTGGGGAGATTTTTGGAATTCGGCGGGGGGTGTGATTTTAAGGAACATGAGTGCGGGAATGTTGGAGTTCGGGGATGGGAATGATTGTGGACGGGGGATACGAGGGAGATCGAGGAGGGAAGGGATTTCGGGGTTAGAGGATCGGCGGGCTTGTTTGTGGGTTGGTGGGACTTTGGGAGTCAGGGGTTTGGGTGGTGGAGTTGGTGGTTTGGAGGTCGGAGCGGATGGTTTGCGGACTGGGGAGGTGGAGGGAGAGGATTGTGGAGGGGCTCGATTGCAGAGTTCCTCCGATCGTCGGATGCGGTCGGAGGGGAGCCAACCTGCGCGACCTCGTAGCTGCGTGGGGATGCAAGGGGTTTTGGAAATTGCTCCCAAGCTTGGGAAGGATTTTGAGAGGTCCGGGGAGTCGTTTCGAGAAGCAAGGATAGGAATTGGGGGGAGAGGGTTGGCATGGCGTATCTCGTTGTACCTGGCCACCAGGTCGTCAATCTCAATAGTACGGGGAGAAAGGGATCGCGGAGGATCAGGGACGAGGGAGTCGAGGGCGAAGGATTCGTCGCTCCTGCTCACTCGGTGCGTCCGAGCTTCGTCGAGCGGCCCTCCTGCCTCTTCCAGGTACCCCATCGGGGCGCGATACGGGCCCCGCCCGGGTGGTCTGGTTCCTCGTGGGCCTCTCCTCATCGTTAATCTCTTGTTCCTGTAAAATATTAGTATCTTGTTAAGGTCTCTTCGGTCTCATCGGGGGGGTGTAAACTTTCAAATCTTCAATATGACATTTCGCTATTACTCGGCCATCTGGGCCCTCTAATTCATAAACTACCGGGGATAGTACCGTTTCAATAACGTACGGTCCGTTATATCGGGGCGCTATCTTGGCGGCAAAGTTCTGCGCACCGGACGATAATACTCGATATTTCCTCAATACTTGGTCTCCAACTTTAAATCGGGTGTCTCTACGGTTTTGATTGTAATAATGGGCTTGCCGCGTTGCGGCTTGTTCCAAATTTTTGTGTACCCAATCATGAATAAGGGGAAGTCTCTTTATTCTATCTGACCAGACGTTAGGATCTCCGGGAGTAATGTAACGGGAAGGGTTTCTGCCGCGAAGGTTCTTTACAGGACGGGGATTACGTCCGAAATTCAAAAAGGCTGGGCTCATTTGAGTAGAGGATCGATCTGCAGTGTTCATCGCAAAACATAATTCAGGGAGATGCTCGTCCCATTCGCGATGATCCTCGGCTATGTACGAGGTGATCATTGTTTTAAGGGTTCTATTCACTCTTTCTACTGGATTGGCTTGGGCGTGTTAGGGAGGGATCGTTATCTGTAAAACTCCGTACTCATTAAGCTGTCTCGTCACGTGGTTGTTAACAAACTCTGTTCCGTTGTCCGTCAGGAGATATTGGGGGCATCCCCACCTGTCAAGGATTAATACCTCGAGAGCTGTCATGATTTTGGGTCCTGTGGCTGTCCGTAGGGGTTTTGCTTCTACAAATTTCGTGAAAAGGTCCTGAAAAACTATTACGTAACGGTTTTGTTTCTTACTAGGGGGGAACGGTCCCATTATGTCGGCAGCGACTACGCTCCATGGGCCTTCAGTCGTTCGTTCTCTCATAAGTCCTGTCGGGGGGGTCTGGGGTACTTTGTGGAGTTGGCAAGTTTGACACCTGGCACTCGAGTCGTGTCAGCGTTCGGCTCGCAAATAGAATAGGGTGCTCTTCCCCATCATATTCTTGAGTCAGAACTGCACCGACGGCGGTATCACTCGCATCGGTGTGAATCGTAAAAGGTTTCGTAAAATCTGGACGGGCTAGGACAGGGGTGTGGGTAAGGGCTAGTCGAAGGGTATCAGACGCAGCTTGTTGCTTAGGTCCCCAATGCCAAGGAATATCATTTGTCAATAATTCGGTCAAAGGGGTTTTGTCGTGGGAAAAGTCTCGAATAAAGCGGGCGTACCAACCGACTATTCCAAGGAATCGGCGTAGCTGCTTTAGGGTTTTCGGTGCGGGATAATTAAGGATGGGAGCTATTTTATCGGGATCAGCCTTCAGTCCGTCAGGTCCAATAATAAACCCGAGATACGGCACTTCAGGGCAGAAAAACTCACTTTTTTCTCGATTTATCTCCAATTTAGCCTGTCGGAGGGTTGTCAATACTTTAGTCAAATAATAAAAATGCTCGTCCATTGTCTCTGTTGCAATAATCACGTCATCCAAATAAGCAAATACGTGAGGGTCCCATTCATGATCAATTAATCGGTCCATAAGTCGTTGGAAGGTCGCCGGGGCGTTCGTTAGTCCAAAGGGCAAACGTTGAAACTTAAACGGTCCTCTTCCAGCGACGGCAAAAGCTGTAATAGGACGACTGGAGGGGGATACGGGAACTTGGAAATAGGCTTGCCTCAAATCTAACTTGGAAATGTACCGGGCTCGTCTCAATCCGTCTAATATACGGTCTATATTAGGGAGGGGATAGGCGTCCCTACGCGTGACTAGATTCACGTCTCGATAATCAATACGAAAACGGTGTTTTCCGTTGGGTTTTGGGGCTATTACGGGATTACTCAGCCAGGGGCTGGTGGATCTTTCTATTACCCCTTCCGCAATCATTTTATCGACTTCATCTTGGGCTATTCAAAGAAGGAAAGGGGAAATTGTTCGGGGTTTTTGTCGAATTGGGGGATGTCCTTGTACGTCAACAGTATGTTCCGTCAAGTGAGTGCAACTGTGGGATATTTGAGGACTAGGAGGGATGAGGCGATCCAAGAGACGTTCTAAACGCTTTTCATCTATAGGGGTTGCTTCTACTGATCCATCGCAATGAGGCCGGACAGAAATACTCCAAATGGGACTGGTTGGGCTCGCAAATTCTCTCCAGGGGTTATTTTTAATTCTCCATAAATCCTCGTCATGATCAATCAACATTCGGAAAGCTTTTAAAAAGTCTCTTTCCAGAATGCAATCATATCTCAACAGGGCTACCTTCAAATCAATGGGGCGTATTATTCCCTCTATCTCAAATTGCAAGATTATTATTCCCCGAAGGGGTACTATGGCGCCATTGGCTACACGTACTCCTCCTTCAGTCGATCGCAATGGACTGCCCTCGGCTTCGGCGAGATCCGTCCCAAGATAGGATCCGGTCGCGCCAGAGTCGATAAGGGCTCGGCGTGGGTAACCTCCGATACTTACCCAAAAGAAATGCCGATTATCCCCGTGGGGATCGCTAATTGTATCTATTTCCGAAAAGCTTAAAAGGCACTCAAAAGTTCTTGATTTGGGAAGTGGGGGAAAATTCTTAAAAGTCTTCAACAGGGGATTTCTCTGTGGCGGGGCTGGGGGCTCGTTCTTTTCCTGTGATTCATCGAGCATCCTTCTAGCAGGCTGGGGAGGCGACGGTTTTACTGTCCTCCCCGTTGGCCGTTTCCCGACCGGGCACGCGCGCAATTAGTGCAGGTGTTGACGTTGCAACCCAGATATCCGCAGATGCGGCAGAAAAATCCGAGGGGCGCCATGCACTCCCTATAAATGTGCCCGAGTTGCCTACAATTGAAGCATCTCTTAGAGGGAGATGTGGAGATGGGAATCTCAGAAAGTCGTTGGACGGGAATGTCCATGAGGCGAGGGATCAGGGCAGTAGGTTGACTGTTAGTGCAGGGTGGTGGATAACGAGGGTCAGCTGCGGCTGGGAAGAGAGGCTGGAATCGTCTGGGAGCTTAATTTTGTGGGTAACGAGGGGTAGCTTGGCGAGGGCAGGGAGGTTGAGGAGCTGGAGCTAAATCCGCTGTAGCATGAACGGTGGATGGGGGTGGGTCTTGTGATCTTGCGGGAAGTTCTGGAGTGAGAGGGTTAGGAGCGGAAACGTTGGGTTTTTCGGGACGATTTCGTGGCACATCCTGCTCGGCAGCGGCAGCGGCACGACCGCGCACACTTTTATCCGGAGGATTGTACCCAGTGGACGGCAACGCCATCTGATCAGTAGGAGGAGTGGGTCGATAATTTTTAGCTCGCGTTTGCGCGTCCTCCAGTCGTTGGCAAGCTCGTTGCAGCTCCTGGAAGCTCGCAATCTCATCACGGTGGGCGTCAAGTGTCAGTTCCGGTTTGACGTTCGCGCAACAAATATCCAATTGAGTCGCGAGGGGCAAAGGAGGGGTGAGGTGACTGAAGAGAGTCCTCATTTTCACCAAATACTCGGCAATGGTCTCGTCACTGGCCTGAGTTCTCAATTCGGCATCTCGTCTTAATTTTTTCTGCAAGTCGGCCGACACAAATTGGGTCCGGAAGTAGGATACGAATTCGTCCATGGTCGATCAACTGTCTTGCTCAACTCTATACCAGAGCAGAGCGTCTCCTCTCAACGCTTCGGGGAGAGCTCTGAGTAGTTCATTATCATTCATATCTCGATCCGAGGCATACTCGTAAAGTCGGCGGAGAAACTCCTTGCCGTCTTCGCCTCGCTTGCCGTGGAATTTTGGTCCGTTTCGGCCCCAATAGTCCCAAAACTGGACACTTCGGTCCATTCTCGATTCTCCGAGACTCGAAAGTTCCACGCGATAGCGGGATGGTGTGGCTTGAGGAAGTACTCCACCTGTCGGAGGTGGGGGGCGAGGTGCCACTCTCGTACTGTTCAATATCGGGTCTGTTGTCGGAATTGTATAAGTCTGATGCAATCCCCATTCGTCTTGGGGAGGTGGTGGTATACTTGGGAAAAAGGGTGCTTGTGGGGATGAGGGAGGAGGGGGGATAGAACGTACTCGTCTTAGGGGTGAAGATTCTGCGAAAGTCACTGTTCGTCCGCGAGGTTGACTTGGAAGGGAAGGGAACGGATGCGTCGCATCCACCCACCGGGAGGCGTTCCCAGTTCTGTTGGTAAGGGAGAGATTCAAAACGGGATGTCCACGAACAGTTTGTGGGAAAGGGATGGAACGGGGTGCAGGTTGCGGAGGAAAGAGGTCAGTCAGGCTAAACGACTGTTAGGTAGTCACTTGGGTCTCGTTAGAACTCAAAACTTGTCCGTAAAAACTGTCGTCCATTGCCACCGTCAAGGTGAATGGGGGGGTGAGGCCCCCTTCAGTCTCGTCGCGGGTTCCAAAAGGTCTGTTCCTGCGGATACAGTCGGCGGATCTCGTATCGTGCGTAACGATCAGCTAATTCTTCCATGGTGCCGTCACGATCCAATCCCGCTTGGTCACGCATTTTAACAAAATCGCGGGGGCGCGTTATTTTTAGGGACTCCTCCCTAATATTTCGCATCGCCTCATATACTTCGGGAGTAATGGGTTCTTCAGTCCGATCGTCAGTGTGTTGTATTGTAGGGGTCATTGTAGGAGTCACTGTAATTCCAGTGGTCCACGTGGTAGTGGTAGTAGTTGTGGTTAATAGAGGATCCATATTGTGCGACATTTCGGGCAATAATACAGAATAAAGGAATGAAACAAAGCGATTTGGGTAAGATAAACAACGAGGCGCTTGAGCAGCTAACGTTAATCGCAATAAATCACAAAAGAAAATATTCAATATTCAGCAAAGATCGAAAATATTCAATCCAAATCAATCACAAAATCAAAATAATATGAGCACCAATGCATACGCGAGGTGTCGTGGGTCGCAAAGAAAAGAATTCGGGTTTTTTTTTTCAATTCAAAATATCTCAAATTACTATTAGTTTTATCGTGGTGGGTACTATTACTCATGAGTCTTTCTCAATTTTCTCGAAATTTTGCAATATCGTATTTTTCCGCTGTATTTTCCGAAATTTTTATTAATTTCAATTTTTCGATATTTTTCTTAATTCTAAATATTCGCAATTTTCCTTAATTCTTAGAGTTCGCAATTTTTCAAATTTTTCGAAGTATTATTTTTTTGGTGTTTTCAAATTTTCGCTTAAATATAATTAATTGTAAAATTTTCTCAATATTTCGCAATGTTTCAATTTTCCCTCAATTTTTCGTATTTTTGTCAATTTTTCGCAATATTTTCAAAATTTTCTGAATTTTCGAAATTTTTCTCAATTTTTCCAAAATTTTCTCAAATTGTCAAAAATTTCTCAAAATGTCAAAATTTTCTTAATTCTTCAAAATTTTCCATAGACTCGTTTTTCGGGCCCTACGTCGGGCGCCATTTGTCAGGGATATCTCAAGATAAGTAAATAATTACACTCCAAAAATTATTAAATTAAATAAATAAAAACAAATTGAATGAATTTTATTCAGTCACGTATTAATCACAAAAAAAAACCAAATTATTCAATCGGGCGCCAGCTAGTTTTATGGTCCAGCAACCGGTACAGAAGAAAAAGGAACGCGAAGAAAAACCATGAATTCTAATGATAATAATTCCCGAAGGATTGCAAACCAAATTACACGATGATAATAATCCTTAATACTATATTAGCGCGAAGAAAACAAAAGAGATACAAAATCGACGACAATGTTTCGTCGCACGAACAAAGGAATGACGCAATAGGGGTAAGGGAGGGGGGAAGAGGGGATACGGAAGGTCAGGGACGGTAAATCTCGATTTTTCTCGCTAAATTCTTACTCAATATCTCAGGGTTATATTATTCGTAGGTCCACCGTCGCTACGATCTCTTAATTATTACCGCGATACACAATTTACCACGTAGAACTGCAAAAATCACGGGTACGCGAACAATGCGAAAGAAGGAGAGGGCGGAACTCTACGACGCGTACGCCACGACACCGCAGCAAAATCTCGATATAATACTTTCAAGGAAATAATCGTTCTACTCACTCTTTTTCTCTTTTCCTTCTCACAATACTTCTTTCGCTATTTTCTCCTTCTCTTTCTCGATATTTCCTTTCCTGTTTTCGTCTTTTATTCTCCTTTATTCACTCTCAAATTTGCTACGCAAAAATCTCGAGGAAAAGCACGTGTGGCTTCGCTAACGCGTGGTCTCGGAATGAGGCCAAGATGGCCGCGATTTCACTCGATGATCGAATCGATTGGTGAGGGGGTATAGGAGAGGAGAAAGTCGTCTTCTTCATGTCGCGTTCCGCGATGAGGGGATTGAGGACGAGAAAGGTTTTGTAGTTCTCCTTGCCGTCGCGGCGCGGAGCTCGATGTACTTGACGGTCCGGTGCTGCCGCCTCGTGCCTTTATGCCGAAGCTGCTCGCTCGCTGACGATCGTCTGTCTCTTTCTGTCTCGTGATGCTTTAATATCCGCTATCACTGGGCACAGCTCGATGGAATATTTTCTGATTTAATTTCCCGAGGCTCAGTCACCGTTTTTATCGGGAAGTCACCCTGGAAAAATATAATATGGTGTCCCGGTGTCCTCAATAAAGTCTCGTACTAAATAGTGGTGGGTCCGGTAATGGAAAAATTACTGCAGATTGCTCAACAAATCGAGGATTTCTGCTCATTGGTCGCTCCTTGAATACGGCGGCTTGGCGCGGCGAGGCACAGTAGGAGAAAAGCCCAAACACCTGGCCAAAACCCCAGAAAAAAAATTTTCGAAATAGGGTCAGTTGAGTAGTCATTCAGGTAGAGGACTAGTAACTGCATTCTATTGTGGAAGGGAAAGCCCTTTAAGTGTATACCTGCGCCGCAGCGTCAGTTGGCAGTTAGTGTTCGTGAAGAGTGTACGTGTCACGCGCTGAACAGACGAAAATAACGCTGACTTCAAAAACCCATAACTTTAAAGTGACGGGTTTAATTTCAATTCTGCAACATGGATACGACTTCTGGAGGTATGTAGAACATATTTTTACATCGGTTGAATCTAAACTTTATGTATAAATGATTGAAATGTAGTATAGCCTTCGGCATAAATAAAATTGAATAATTTTGAAAACTTATATTTTCAACGGTCCGAAAAGTGATATATTTTGTCACATTTTGCAAAGCTCTTAGTCCCGGCCTTTAGTTTAATGTATAAGCTTTCTAAATTTACAAGAGTTACCTGCGGAAAACGTGCGTCTTGTCCGTTATGATTTTTTTCGCATCGTGCGGCAGCCGAGCGTGCACGCGGCACTATTGAGCAGCCTCTGCGCCTCTACCTGAGAATGGGTGAAGTAGCATCATAACGGACAAGACGGCTGTTAAACGCTTGAAATAAATTATTTCAATATATATGTATGTGTATATATATACAGGGTGTCAATAAAGTAACGGTACGGCTGAATATTTCCGCAGGCAAGACAATTTCCCAAAATGTTAAGGTCTTCCTTGAAGTAACTTTTCCCAAATAATTCAATGGTGACCTCCATTTTGACCTTGGCGATGTCCTTCAAGGTTATTTCAAGGTCAACTTTTGTTTTTTAAATCGGAACCCCCTTTTTTGACACCGGCAATCGATAGAGCGGGGAATTTTACGTACAAATATGTACTTAAGTCACCGGTTCCCTTTGACCTTACGGGTTACTGTAGGGTTGATTTAACTTAATCACAGTATGGATACCTCTGAGAATAGAAGCTTCTTAAATTATTTCGTTACTACCAAAGTCATCAACTTTAACAAGGCGCATCTAGCGGTGACCTCGATCGTGACCTCGACTATGGCCTTCAAGGTGATTTCAAGGTCATCTTTTTTTTAAATAAAAACTCCCTTTTTGACATCGGCAATCGATAGAACGAGAAATTAAGGTTAGTTGAGGTTAGTGGAGGTTAGTTGAGGTTAGTTGAAGTTCGTTGAGGTTAGTTGAGGTTAGTCAAGGTTAGTGGAGGTTAGTTGCGGTTAGCTGAAGTTAGTCAAGGTTAGTTGAGGTCAGTCAAGGTTAGTTGAGGTTAGTCAAGGTTAGTTGAGGTTAGTCAAGGTTAGTTGAGGTAAGTCGAGGTTAGATGCGGTTCGTTAAGGTCAGTTAAGGTAAGTTGAGGTAAGTCAAGGTTAGTTAAGGTTAGTTGCGGTTAGTTGAGGTTAGTCGAGGTTAGTTATGGTTAGTTCGGGTTAGTTAAGGTTGAATGAGGTTACTTGTGGTTGGTCGAGGTTAGTCAAGGTTAGTGGAGGTTATTCAAGGTTAGTTACGGTTAGTTGAGGTTAGTTGCGGTTTGTTATGGTTAGTCGAGGTTAATTGCGGTCAGTTAAGGTTAGTCGAGGTTACTTGTGCATGGTTGAGGTTACTTGAAGTTAGTTGCGGTCATTTGAGGTTAGTTTAGGTTAGTCGAGGTTAGTTAAGGTTTGTTGAGTTTAGTTGCGGTTGGTTGAGTTTAGTCGAGATTTGGTGTTCAACTAACCACAAGTAACCTTAATCAACCTTGACTAACCTCGACCAACCTCCACTAACCTTGACTAACTTCGACTTACCTCAACTAACCGTAACTAACCTCAACTAACCTCGGCTTATCTTAGCTGACCTCGATTAACCTCAACTAACTACAACTAACTTTAACTTACCCCAACTAACCACAAGTAACCTCAACTTACCTTGACTAACCTCAACTAAACTTGACTAACCTCAACTAATCTCAACTAATCACAAGTAACCTCAACTAGCCGTAACTAACCTCGACTAACCGCAACTAACCTCAACTAACCACAAGTAACCTCAATCAACCTTGACTAACCTCGACTAACCTCTAATAACCTTGAATAACTTCAACTAACCTTGACCAACCTCAACTTACCTTAACTGACCTCAACCAACCGCAACTATCCAAAAATAACCGTGACTCACCTCAACTAACCTAAACTAACCACAACTAACCGCAACTAACCGCAACTAACCTCAACTAACCTCAACCAACCTCGACTAACCTCCACTTACCTTGAATAACTCTAACTAACCTCAACTAACCGTAATTAACCTCCACTAACCTCAATCAACTTTAACTAACCTTGACTAACTTCAACTGACCTAAACTAATCTTGACTAACTGCAACTAACCTCGACTAACCTCAACTAACCTCGACTAACCTCAAAAAACCCCAACTAGCTGCAACTAACCGCGATTAACCTTAACTAACCTTGACTAACCTCAACTAACCGTAACTAACCTCGACTAACCTCAACTTATTACATGTAACCTCAGATAACCTTGACTAATTTCAACTAACCTTAACTAACCTTGACTCACCTCAACTAACCTTGACTGACTTCAACTAACCTTAACTAACCTCAACGAACCGCAACTAACCTCGACTAACCTCAACTTACCTCAACTAACCTCAACTAACCACGACTGACCTCCACTAACCTCAACTAACCTTGACTAACCTCCACTGGCCTCAACTAACCTTGACTAACCTCCACTAACCTCAACTAACCTTAACTAACCTCGACCAACCTCAATTAACCTCAACTAATCTCAACCAACCTCAAACCCAAATCCAAACCGGACCCCTCGACTCTTGTACACAGGGGTGGCGGCGGCGGAATATTCGAATAGTTTGAATATTCGAATAATTCGAACTATTCGAACAATTCGAATAATTCGAACTATTCGAACAATTCGAATTATTCGAACTATTCGAATAGTTCGAACTATTCAACTATTCGAACTATTCAAACTATTCAAACTATTCGAACTATTCGAACTATTCGAATTATTCGAACTATTCGAATAGTTCGAACTATTCGAATTATTCGAACTATTCGAACTATTCGAACTATTCGAACTATTCGAACTATTCGAATGGTTCGAATTATTCGATTCGAAACTCGATTCGAATTATTCGATTCGATTCGTCTCGAATAATTCGTCAATTCGAATATTCGCACACCCCTAATGGGAATCAGTACTTTTGAGTTTTGAAATCAATATAACGAACAGTTTAACGTTTACATTTCTCAATTCTTTTGCTTTAAAGTCTTATAAATTTCAACAAGGTCTGGATACCTCTGGAGGTAGAAGCTTTTTAAATTGTTTCACAACATTACTTTTATAACTTGCGTAAGAGTCCTCGCCACTATTATTTTTTTACCATACGAACATTGCAAATCATAACTGAATTTACATATTAATCTCACTGAATCTCGCGAAATATTATAAATATCAAATAATGTCATGGCGTATGTTAAACTTTCTGAGAAAGAGAGGATATCCATTTTAATGATGCGTGGTTGGGGAGATCGAGTGCGATCTTATGATGAAGTTTGGATACTATTTAATGACACTTTTCGTAATGAAGAAGGGTTAAATCACGTCTCAAAATCAACAATTGGAAGGACTTTGCAGCGCTATATTAATCAGGGGACTGTCAAGGACCTAGCGAGATCGGGACGGCCAAAATTGGTAGTGTTACGTCTCGCGACTTTCGGGATTTCCTCGTCGTTCTTGAGTTTCCCATATCGGAAGATTCTCGAGAAAATTACGCATGGAAAAGGGACACGGTCGAGTCAAGGGTCCATTCTTTCGGTGTGGCCATATTTCCACCAATTTTCAACCACTCAAATTACGGAGCCATGAGAACAACGTCAACGCCTGGTTAGTCACGTATCGATTCAGACCACCGAGGAGAGTCTTAAGCGTGTTATTATTACGCTTAAATAAAACAATCTCAATCATCGGTTCGAGAAAACATCCGCCGGAGTAACAAAACTCCACGATAAATATCGATAGGCCTTTGTGGAGCCGGGCGACACCGAGCGTTGAAATCTTAGAGAGCGCGTGGCACACACACTAGCCTAGCGTAGCGTTGAGACCCTCACGCACACCGAGTGCAGCTACACCGACGCCGTCGTAAATGAGGCACCGAAAAATTATATTAGTACGTACGGCCAGTGGTTCTTCCTTTTTATTTTATTGGCATAATCAGCCTGAGATCCCGAAAGATCGCAAAACCGGACAGTAAAAGTAAATTCAAAATTAGTATCGAGCATGAAAATTACATAGCTTGGGTCAGGTCATTCGAAATAGAAAATAAAATTATTTTAAAACGCAATAATGCGAAGGAAAAATTTCTCTTGAGAGTTTACAGACGACAGTTGAGTTTTTGGAAAAAAAGGATATTGCAAAGATTTATTAGGGTAGAAAAGAGAGAAAAAAAATAAAAAGGGACATGTATTGAAAATGATGAAGGAAAAGAACACCACTGTCTCTTGAAAAGGTCATACACGTGGCCCATAGCAAAATTAGTCACGCCTTGCAGAGAAAGGAATTACCCAAAGATAAAGCACACTTCAGTGCAACCCGATATGTATGTATAAAAAAAAAAAAATCCTTTCAACGCTCTATCTCAAGATATTAAACGAAGAAATGCTATCGACATATTGCAAACATCCGAAGCTAGTAAATCTGTCAACTTTAAAAAAATACAAGACCATTCGAGAAAGAATTGAGAGGACGCTGGAAAAGAGTCTTTGTCCAAGGGTCCGAGAAAATTCCCTCGCGCCCCGCGGACGGCACGAGGCCCGCAACCCTCATGCGTCGTTTCGCTCTCTCTCGCACAATGAGTCGCCACGGGGGAAACGCCAAATTCGGGCATAGATAATATTCATAAAAAGCATTGTTAAAAGTTGCAAGTTAAAATTATAAAGCAGTTATGAAACTCAAGAGGAATTTCGCCTTAAAAGTAGGCGTGCGATTTAAGTTAATTATAAGAAACGTGCGTATGAATGAATGACTAATTTCAGGTAAAAAGATCAGGTAAACTTCTGAGAAATAGAATTTGAATTACCCAAAAATAAGAGAAAAAAATAAAACAAATTATTACATTTTACAAAAGTCTAAAAACATTTTTAAACATTTTCAATAATCAGTTCTTTGAAAAATACAAATTCTATTTCGTCAAAATCATAATAACAAGAAATTCAAATTAACAAAAGTAATTATTTAATAGAATTATTATGAAATTGAATTATTTAATTATAAACAAAACCAAAAATAGTTTCAGAAAAATGCACAAACAAAAATTTATATTTCATTTAAAATAAATAAACAATTTACACTCAGGAAAATTATTTCGGAAATGACAATAACATAATTACCAAAAACAATCAGGAATAAAAATTTGAAAATTAAAACCTTATCAATTAGAGCATTTTTCAAATTAACAATCGTTCAAAAATTAAAACAATTAATTTATCAATTCATTTTTAAATTTATTATTCGAAACCGTTTGAACAAATTGAAAATCTCAAATTAAAGCTCACAAAATATAAAATATGAAAAAATATTACAATTACAATTATTCAAAAATATATATATTCATCAATAGAAATTATTTAAAAGAATTTAACAAATGCGTTCAAACGAATTATCCATTCGAGACTCTTTCTCATTCCCTTATAAGGAAATGATGGGAGGGGCTTTATAAAGCATAGGAAATATAGTGCAGTAGAACAGAGAAGGAATGGAAAATATGAAAATTGTCACAGGAAAGAGAGAGAAGTAACCATAGTCAAAAATCGAACCAATCAGAAGAGCTTTAGATCGAGAGAGTATGAGAAGGCATGCAAGAGTAAAAGAGAACGAGAGGGATGGTCAAAGCCTCGGCGGTGGGGCCTAAGCGTAGCGAGAGCCCAAACGAGGGCGGGAGTAAGTGAGAAAGAGAATGAAAGAAAGAAACCCCTCGACTCTCTGTACACGCGAAATATACGTAAAAATTGGAATTTAAAATTGCAAATTGTTTTCAGATAATGCAGAATGTACAAGAATGGAAGTATGAGTGAAATTTAGGTTAAAGTTAAGTTTAATTATCATTTAATCAATGCGAAATCAAGATGACCGGCGAGGTGGAGGGGAGCTCTAAGACGTGCAACGTCTTAGGAACCAAGGGACAAATTGCCCCTTCCCCAAAACTAAGCTTGTCCAAAGAATATAAAAGCGCGAGTCGCACCAAGTAATTAAGACATTGATTTCGAAAATTTTGCACGGTCAACATCGTCCACGACAGTCATCTCCGCGATTTCAAATTTCATTTATTTTCTTTAATTAAGCTGTCAACTCGTGACTTCGGTTAAAGCTTCAATTTTATATTCCCTTCGTTTTAATCATTTTAATCATTTTTAGACATTATATAGACTTTAGTGCGTCCTCAAATTAATCATTATCAACATTATTTTTACGTTATCCCGGCTACGGTTAAGAAAGACTCATCGGTGACTTTGTTTAATTCCAATTGTGAATTGTGCGAAATTAATTTGTGTTTAAATATATTTATAATTAACGTTCTGTGGAACTGTGACTGTTAATTGTGTGTGCATATCGTCGCTTCCGATCCCTTTGATCCATTAATCGATCGTTTTGGGTTCGTGTTTCCATCGCCTCAACGACATTTTCAACTTTCGTTGTCTTCATCGCTGGGATTGATTGATTCTTGGATCTCATCATCTATCATCTTCATTCGTCACCAAGTTCGAGTTCGTCTTCCATTTCTCAATCCCCAAAAGAGAACAGCAAGAGTAAGTACAATTACAATGGGGTCATCGTTAGAAATTAACCCTCGAGAGAACATACTCTCGACTCCCATCGAGGACGGGTCCGCAATGGATTTTCTGTCCCTCTAGGGCAATCCTTTGAGTTTGATAATTAAATTTTGTCGAAATTTCAATTCAACCCCTTTCGCGTTTTATCGGAAGTTTTCATTAAAATTCTGACACCCGTTATGTTTCTGTCGCGGTCCACCTTGCACACAATACACGGGGTGTCTATGTTCATTCAAACTTCCTTCAATGTATGAATGCGATATTTTTCAATTAAAAATTGCTCCTTTGTTTCTGGTTATATTTTTCATCATTAACTTGATCTTAACTGGATTTTTAGCATTTAAAGTCGAGTCGTTAGTAAAAATCTGGCGCGTCTAGAATCTTTTCCTAAATTTAAATACATTTTTACAAAATGACCAAACTCGAGGAAATAGCTGTTTGGATAGGCATGGTCACGATAATTGTTTTGGTAGTCGCGATTTTCGTTATGGGATACATTCTTATCACCGGTAAATTCCCGCGTTCAGAGACAAGCGATGGACAATCCAGCGTTTACTTTCTTCGTGATGATTCCACCGAAGTTTAAATTCATGTAATTATTTTCTCATTCAATCAATCAATCAGACAATCAATCATTCAATTGATGAGACTTTGAATGAAACTTGCGAGAACAATCTCTTCCCCCTTCGTTTCCAATCTCAACATGAAATTCCATAATTAAAAGTAATTTGTTTCGAATCTCCGTTTCTGGAAAATTCCCCTTTTTACAATCATTCGTGATCTTAATTCCCCTTTAACATTCACGTTTTAAATCTTCAAAAGCCTTTGTTTTAAAATCAAATTCTTATCCTTCTTTACTTTCTTGCAAAATAAGTTATTAAATCATCGAGACATGTGGTTTCTAAACGAATCCCGAATAATCGCCCTGATAACAATTAGTATTTTATTCCTAATTACGGTTCTTGTCTGCCTGATTTCCTTCCGAAAAGACCGAAAATTCTTCCCTATAAAAATCGTTTCACAGGTTAAATTCACCCCTTCCGAAACCAATCATTCCGAACAATCACGCGTAATGACAACCGCTGTTTAAATTCTATAATCCTCCAATCGATAAGATCAATTCAATCTGCTATTATTTTAACTCATTTGCATTCAGAAATTTCACATTCTTGATTCACTTCTCCCCACCATGTCCAATCAATTCACGCCTATTATGTTTATTCCGGATCCAATCCCCGTAATCGTCGTATCAATCGCGTCTTCATCGAGAAATAATATCCAACCCTTCGAAGTACCATTTAATACCTGCAGGGTAGTCTGTCAGCCCCAATACATAGTAATATATTGCCTTGATAATTAACTCCCAATCGAGAAATTTCCAATAATAGTTAAATTCAACCAATACAATCAATAAAATACACTCTCCAGGCCATCCTGAGCAAATTTCCGCGAGGTTAGGCTCGAAACGGCCACTTGTCCAACATAACGCAGTTATTCCGAATAACGTGTAAAGGAAGGGTTTTTCTCTTCTTGACCGAGATGGAAAACTCGCCGGTTGGGACGGAACAGTAGCAACTGAGGAGATGCAAATGGACATTGCCCAAGCATTTGTTGAAAACTCCCATCTCAGCTTACGTCGAGCCGGTAGTGAGCAGAATGTTTCTCATGAAACAGTACGAAAAGTTTTGAAAAGCATAAAATTTCATCCTTACAAGATCTATTTGGTACAGGAGCTTAATGAAGATGATACTGATCGTCGGATTGAATTTTGCGAAACGATGATGGACAGAATCGATAGAAATCCACTTTTTTTGTGCAATATAGTTTTTTCAGACGAAGCTACGTTTACTTTAGAAGGTGAAGTTAACAGGCACAATTGTAGATATTGGTCCGACACAAATCCCGATTGGATGTTGGAGAGTCACACTCAATATCTACAGAAAATGAATGTTTGGGCTGGCATTTTGAATGATACACTCATAGGCCCTTTCTTTATCGATGGTAATCTCAATGCCAATACGTATGAAGAGCTGCTCAGAAATCAAATTGTACCACGAATAAGAGAGGTAGCTGGTGATAATTTTGATAATACATGGTATCAGCAGGACGGAGCAGCCGCACATTACAGTGGGAACGTTCGGGCATATTTAGATCTTGAGTTCCGTCACAGGTGGATTGGAAGAAGAGGTGAAATCGAGTGGCCTGCTAGATCCCCTGATTTGACGCCGCTCGATTATTTTCTTTGGGGTTATTTGAAGAGTAAAGTTTACTCAACTAAACTGCAGAATTTAAATGAACTGCAGTATCGGATTTTTGAAGAGGCTGCTCATATTGATAGAGAGATGATTCGTAATGCTGTGGATCATTTTTACACCCGCCTAGCTTTTTGTCAAGAAGCTCAAGGGTTCCAGTTTGAGCATCATCTCTAAATTTTGAAGGGAACCAAAGCTAACGTGAGAGGCAAGGGGAGTCACGCTAATCAAGCACCCCAAAACGTGAGAGGCACGGGGACTCACGCTAATCAAGCACCTCAAATCGTGAGAGGCACGGGGACTCACGCTAATCAAGCACCCCAAAACGTGAGAGGCACGGGGACTCACGCTAATCAAGCACCCCAAATCGTGAGAGGCACGGGGACTCACGCTAATCAAGCACCCCAAAACGTGAGAGGCACGGGGACTCACGCTAATCAAGCACCCCAAAACGTGAGAGGCACGGGGACTCACGCTAATCAAGCACCCCAAAACGTGAGAGGCACGGGGACTCACGCTAATCAAGCACCCCAAAACGTGAGAGGCACGGGGACTCACGCTAATCAAGCATCCCAAAACGTGAGAGGCACGGGGACTCACGCTAATCAAGCACCCCAAAACGTGAGAGGCACGGGGACTCACGCTAATCAAGCACCCCAAAACGTGAGAGGCACGGGGACTCACGCTAATCAAGCACCCCAAAACATGAGAGGCACGGGGACTCACGCCAATTAAGCACCCCAAAGGAAACAGAATTTACTACGTCCACGTCGTTGTTCCTGGGTCATGCTAAAAGTAAATCGAATTTTGACCTTCAACGTCAAATTTGACCGATGACTTGAGTGCACATCTATACGTCGAATTTCTCGTTCTATCGATTGCCGATGTCGAAAAAAGAGTTTTCATTAAAAAAAAAAGATGACCTTGAAATCACCTTGAAGGCCATAGTCAAGGTCACGATCGAGGTCACCGCTAGATGTGCCGTGTTGAAATTGATGACTTTGGTAGTAACGAAATAATTTAAGAAGCTTCTATTCTCAGAGGTATCCACACTGTGATTAAGTTTAATCAACCCTACAGTTACCCTCAAGGTCAAAGGGAACCGGTGACTTAAGTACATATTTGTCGTAAAATTCCCCGCTCTATCGATTGCCGGTATTAAAAAAGGGGGTTCCTATTCGAAAAAACAAAAGTTGACCTTGAAATAACCTTGAAGGACATCGCCAAGGTCAAAATGGAGGTCACTATTGAATTCCTTGGGAAAAGTTACTTCAAGGAAGACCTTAACATTTTGGGAAATTGTCTTGCCTGCGGAAATATTCAGCCGTACCGTTACTTTATTGACACCCTGTATATATATATATATATATATATATATATATATATATATATATATATATATATAAATTTTCTGTGATTTAATTATGATATATACGTATGCATATATATATATATACATATTAAAATCAACCACATAAAAATTTCTTAAATATGAATGAAATGTTATAACATTCAAATAAAATATTTGAATATATATATATTATACAGTAAGCAAAGCTTTCTTTTAACCAAATCCATGTCAATATTTTCTGTCTAGTTTTTTTAAAATTAATTCAATTATTGCGGTTATTTATTTGGTAAAATAATGTACATTGTTCAAGTTATTGTATTAATTGAAAATTTTATCTTTTCCTTTAACACCAATTTTCTACAATTTTATGTCTTTATTACAGGATCCGGTTACAAAGAATTGGTGCTGACAAGGAAAGAAGTATTTCTGATAATCAGCGAGCATTTATCCGATAAATTCGCTTCCTTGATCGAATTTATGGTAGAAAAAATTTCCAAGGACACCGGACGTACAGTTGTAGTGCCTGAGGATTTCTATCTATCTATTTAGCATGATACTCGGCCATTTTGCTTATAACAATTTGCTGTAAGCTCTTTGCTGCAAGTTATAAACAATAGATATCGGATTGGTAATCAGCGACCTTGAAAACCCGTATATACCAATTTTTGTCAACATCTGGTAACTTTTTAACGTTCATGTCGGCCATATTGGATCGGCCATTTTTTTTACGATAATTTGGCTTGCGGATTCGTAATCAGCGACCTTGAAAACCCGTAAATACCAATTTTTGTCGACATCTGGCCACTTTTTAACATTCATGTCAGCCATATTGGATCGGCCATTTTGTTTACGATAATTTGGCTTTCAGATTCGTAATCAGCGACCTTGAAAACCCCTGTAAGCCAATTTTCATTCCCGTCAAAGGTCGTTTGAGGTTTTGGCCAGGTTTTTGGGCTTTTCTCCTACTGTGCGAGGGCAAGAATATTTCGGGAAATTTTTGGGTAAGGATGTTACTGGAAAAAGGGAAAAATAATTTAGGGGTTTTTCAAGGGTAAGAAAGGACGTTTTTCCGCGAGGCTAATTTCTTATCTTCAATCCTTAATTACTATAACAATATTTCCGGTTTCTTTCAGGTGTCGTGGTGGATCCCGAGACCACCGCGATATTATTATATATTTTTGGGACTTTTTGTCACGACGTATGTATATAAAGTTTATTTACGTATATTATGATAGATATTAGGGTGGTCATTTGAGATCGATTTCTTAAAATATATTATATACGTATTTATACGATATGAATTAAAGTGTCCGGCATTTCGGGTCTAAATTTTCATCCAGATTCGAATTCTCTTTATATTTATATATGTATTTATACGATGTATATTAGGGTGGCCGTTATTGCAGGTATCAACTTATACATTTGGGTGGTCATTCGAGATTTAGGTATATACATGTATTTACAGGTATGTGCAGGTATATATATATCTATGTACTATGTATTTCTATGTATATCTATGTATTTAAATGTTGTTCTATTTATACATGTATTTATACGATATATATTAGGGTGGCCGCTATTTCAGGTCTCAACTTATATTGGAATAGTCATTTGAGATTTGATTTCTTTAAATGCTTTATCTACGTATATTGTGATATATATATATTAGGGTAATTTTTATTTCAGGTCTTAAAAAATATTAGGGTGGTCTTTCGAGAATAGATTTCTTTAAATAGCATTTTCTATCTATATAAAGCATATCTATGAATATATAGCATTATATATAGCTAATAAGTCGAAATCAAACTTTAATTTGGAGCCGACCTAAAATGAAAATCTCGCTTAAATTTGAAGCTAGACAAAAATTTAACTTAAATTCTAGACTAAACTAGAATCAAACTTAAATTTTAGGCTTAACCAAAATTCAACTTAAATTTTTGGCTAAGCCAAAATCTAACTTAAATTTTAGGCTAAACGAAAATTCAACCTAAATTTTAGGTTAAACCAAAATCTAACTCAACTTAATTATTATAGGAGAAACCAAAATCTAACTTAAATTTTAGGCTAAACCAAAATTCAACTCATATTTTAGGCTTAACTAAAATCTAACTCAAAGTTTGGGCTAAACCAAAATTTAACTTGAATTTTAGGCTAAACCAAAATCTAACTTAAATTTTAGGTCAAATCAAAATCTGACCTAAATTTTAGGCTGAACCAAAATCTAACTTAAATTTCAGGCTAAGCCGAAATTTAACTCAAATTTTAAGCTAAACTAGAGTTTAACTTAAATTTTCGGCCAAACCGAAATCTAACTCGAGCTTTGAGCTAAACCACAATCTAACTTCGATTTAAGGCTATAATTTGTTAACGCTCTATAAAAAAAATCTGAATGAAGATTCGCGTGAGCCATTTCGGAATAAGAATAACATAGGAAAAATTATTCTTACATCTGATTTTTATAACTAACAAACGATTCATCATAAGAGAAATCTACCGTTATATCTTTGTACAGAATTGAACGCTCTACAAAAAAGGTTCTGAGTTACTTTTTGATAAGTTCACTCGTTTAAAAGTTGTTCTATGTCAAAGTTCAATTTTCCGAAGATTAGGCCAATTTTACAATGGAACGATTAGTTTTATCGACAAAATGTAAATAAAAATTTCACGTAAAATACAAATTAAACTTTCGAGAAATGTTTTGAGACGGCCCTGGCAAGTCAGGGCCCCCAAAGCACAAACTACGGCACTCGATGACGTGCGAAAAGCACGCGATCCAGGATTCCATAAGCGACGAGCCACGAGAATGACGCCAGAAGGCACCAACCGAAACCAAAAGTCGACATCAAGCGCCAATCCGAGGCACCGAAATATCAGGAGACCTGTAGGAGCGAATCAAAACGATTAGAATTGATGAATTATACACGAAAAACCGACACAACTACAAAAACAGAACAACCATTCAACGGGGACCAGCACCGGGAAAAGACGGGTATAAAAGGGTGACCAGAATCAAGGGAAGGCACTCGAGAACGAGCAAGACTGCGAGCAATACCTTCTGCCACAAAGTAGGAAGGTAGAGCCAAACAGTCGAGCCAGTCGCGATAAAGAGGCAAAAAGGTGACCCTGACAACGCGTCTAGACGACGGTTGACAGCTGAGATACCGAGGGAGAAAGAAAGAGGGAGAAAGAGAGGGGGAAGACACCGTGCGGCACACGCACGTACACACACTTACCACGAAAAAGTCACTAGGACGATTTCGAATCTGAAAGAACAATTTGGAGATATTAAAATTACACGAACATACAGCGGAGACGGGCAGGAGCAAAGTAAAAATCTCTCAGGCCGGGGAACGGAGCGTGAGACAAGAAAGCACGGTCTTGACGGGAGCAAGGGACACACACACACCATTACACACCCAGATCAACTCGCAAGGGCCATATGACGACACCACGCACAAAAGAAGAGGAAAACGGGTGTAAAATCAACTCAGGCGCCGTCCACGGTTGATTACGAGGGGCAGGACACACACACGGACGGCACTCCGCACAAGAAAACACGAAAACACACGGGATAAACTCGAAAAACGCACCAAAAGGCGACGACGTGAGAGAGCACGCCGTCACCACACCACGTACCACCGCCCTCTTGTAACGAGTATTCAGCAATCGATCAAAGATCGACCAAATCAATCCAGGGGAAAGCACGGAGAGAGCGCCCGCCAATCAAAGCAGTGCAACGGCAAAGAACGGTGGGATGAAAGAGAACAGCAAGGCGCGCTCCCCCCACCTAGCAGCCCGCATTCGCGAGAAGCAGAGCGAGAGGACCACGAACGAGGGAAAACAGCAAGACGCGCTCGCCCCCACCACGCAGCCGATCCAGCGGCAAGCACGGAGAGAGAGCGTCCGCAAACAGAGCAGTGCTCAAGGCGCGAGGTCCGCAGTGTACAGCGGCCAGCCAACTACAACACCGTGCCACAAGCCCGCCCTAATATTATTTTTCAAATCCACACAACGCACTCTCTGCTTCGCAATCTGTCAATATACGAATAAACAATTACGACGAATCAGTTTAAGCCAGAAAATAAATTTGGGAATCTCACCCTGAACTTGGTCTATCGCGCTTTATTTCCGAGTCGAGATCCGAATCCTGCCACTACGTCAGCGCACTACCGCATTAATGAATGCTAACGATATTCGCTACCGTTACAGTTTAAGGATAGTTCTTACTATAATAATAATAAAAAATGGAACTCTTTTAGAAAGTTGTGCAGTAGAATTTAGCTTATACATTTTTTTATCAATTCTTTTTAAAAATAAAATCGAATAATAATTTGATGTTACACTACAATAAATATCATTTTCTTGATAAATAAATGAAATTTTTAAGCAAACTTCTGCTGCACAACTTTCTTGAAGCGTTCAATTTTTTATTCCTATAGTGAAAACTATTAGTCACAATGACTCGAAAGCTTGATTTATGTTTTACACGAAAGTTTATGCACATTTCGTCGAAACAACTAATAGTTTCGGTGTAATAACCAAAAATCGGCCAAATTTACGAAAATCTAAATTTTGCCATTGAATAACTTTTGAACAAGTGGACGTATCAAAAAATAATTCAAATCCTTTTTTGTAGAGCGTTCAATTCTGTACCAATTTTGTCTGTAGATTTCTCTTATGATGAATTGTTTGTTAGTCATAAAAATCAGAAGACGTAAAAATAATTTTTCCCATGTTATTCTTATGGAAAATCGAAAAATGCGATGAGTACGATGTTAACATTAAAGTTAAGAGCCCATATTTCTACATGCCCTTTCTTATACCTAATAAAACTTTTGAGCCTACGTGGGAGAAGAAATTTTTTTTAACGCTATGTATATTGTACCATCAACAATTTGGATCATAGGGCTGTAATAGTTATAGGAATTTATTTTTCTTGCTTATTTTTGTTGACAATTGCGAATCTATGGAAAGGTTCTACATAGCATTGTTTGAGAATATCTGCGTATTAGATTATGATCAAATTTCACACTGTGTTTGTAGCGAATATTTCCTGTAATATAATTGGCATCTACTACACTGAGAAAAAAATGGTTGAATAAACTAAATCTTTAGTCACATACGCACGACTAAATATTTTGTTGTATGACGTAATTTTTTTTTGTATGAATTATATTTTGGTCAACTTAAGTGCAGAATTATTCGAGAAACTAATTATTTAGTTATACCAAATAAATATTTGGTCGTGCGTATGCGACGACAAATATAGTTTATTTAACAATTCTTGTTGTCATTGTATAATTTAAGGCATTCCTATAAAATATAGTTACATTACAAGAGATATCAATCAATTGAAATAATTTAAATTTTTTTGATATACGAAGAATGTACCG
The DNA here is from genome assembly GCA_946863875.1 of Alloplasta piceator. Taxonomy (NCBI): domain Eukaryota; kingdom Metazoa; phylum Arthropoda; class Insecta; order Hymenoptera; family Ichneumonidae; genus Alloplasta; species Alloplasta piceator. The sequence goes on from OX333073.1 coordinate 37,197,447, forward strand.
AAATAACTGTACTGTATTTTCAACTGCGTATACACAACAAGCCATGCACTTTTATTTTTCGATACTTCGATACTTCGAAACAACTTTCAAAAAGAAGTTAAATCAATTACAAAATACTTCTCAGAAGTAAAAAAAAGGATGCCAAGTATTGAATTCGAGAAATTCGAATTTAAAAAAATCCCAAAAATTTAAAAGAAATCTTAACAATTTGAAATCTTGTAACGAATCTCTTTTATTTCCTGGTGATATTCATCACATATTTATTTAAGTTTGTACCTTGGAGATAAACACATACAAATATTCGAATATATTCTCAATAATTCTGAATAATTATGTTTAGTTTTGGTCTCTTATGCCCGACCATATGAGCGCGAATGATTATACAACCATGAGAAAAAGAAAATATAAACATACACACATACTCAATGATCGCACGAAATTATATCCTCATGCTTCCACACACGTCAAATACACAACAATGAAATATCGTTACGCAGGCTTCTCGATTTCACTCATCATCCCTCTCCCTCTATCCTTCTTCGCTCTCTCTCATACATATACATTCCTTATCGATAGAATAATCACGAGATCTCGATGGAGATGATGATACAGTTTCACATAATTACTTAACTTAGTGATATGCGCGTGTTTGCCAACTTGATAATGACGACAAATCTTCCTGCCAAGACGTCGATCCTCGTTGATGATGTTCGAGCCTTATGACTCTGCCGAAAAATCGGAGATGTCAACGACGATTGGATTTTTGTTTGTTCAGGCTCTTCCGGATGATGGGCGCTGACTCGATTATCGTCAAGCGCGAGGATCGTTTAAGGGGCTATCGAGTGGATATAACGATATCGCCGTTTACGCCTCGTTCCACCTTGATTGTTATTTTGCGCGTCAACGTATTCGTGAGAATAATAATTCACGAATATACGATTTCACGCTCAAATACATATCTCGATACAAGTAGATAAATTGATATGTATAAACGATGATATTAATTTGATATGCGTCACGCAGAGCATCTCGTGAACGACTGAAATCTGTATGCTCTCGTGATCAATCCTCGATCCCCCTTTACACCCCAGATCTATCGATCACGTGACACGCCAAAATCTTCCATATTCGTTAAATATTATACGAGAGCCGACACCGCGGGCTCACGAGACGGCACAGCAAGGCTTGCAGTAGCGCCGACTCTAAAGAGCGATGCTTACAATCTGAAATTAACAAAAAAAATCACATAAGCTAAGCCAAAAACTTTGCGTGCGTAAATTATTAAAGACCAAGCCAAACTAAAAAACTTGGCGTGCAGGGTTAAGAACCAACACGCTCAGCTAGGAAAAACCGAGACCATCTGCCCTTATCGTTTAACGAAGGAGTAAATTAACGAGAAAATGAAAAAGAAAACAATTGATCAACTGCCCTAGTAAGCAACCATGAGAATATACACAGGAGGTAAGGGTAAACTAGTGAGTAACTATGGGAAAAGTTCACTGAGAAAAATCTTGTCCAAGGTTTATATTTAAATGAATGAACAATGATATGATCATTATTTCTGGAATAGTTTAGAATCTTTCATTGACCTTTGGTTATGTTCGAATTTGATAAATCACAATAGCTACTTCCTTGTCATACATTTTCTTGGTCAGTAATCGTCAGCAAAGTACAGTAGGTGATCAGATAACTTAACTCGACGGGGCCAGAAACATTCACTTAACTTAACTTTTCCCTCATTCTCCCACTCACGTGTCTAAGCGCATGCGCACTACGTATGTTGGCAATACGCATGCTCATAGATGTTTCGCGGTCGTTCAAAGGTTTGAAGTGGGGAGAAACGGTCATAGGGAGAGTCAAGAAATGCGAGCCGTCAAGTTATCTGATCGTCTACTGTACTTGACAGTAAAAAATACAAGTGATCATATTCTGTGTCATCACTATATGAGTAGGTATAATGATTTTCTATTTTATCTCGCGGAAATTCTACAGCACCTCCCAGGCTTATTTTTCTGAACCCTGCACGCCAAGTTTTTTAGCTTGGCTTGGTCTTTAATAATTCACGCACGTCAAGTTTTCGGCTTGGCTTATGTGATTTATTTTCTTTTTTTGTTTTTTGTTGTTAGTTCCAGACTTCAAATTGTTAGGATTTCTTTTGAATTTTTCGGATTTTTTTAAATTCGAATTTTAGGGATTTAATACTTGGCGTCCTTTTTTTTACTTCTGAGTACATATATACTTGCTCACGATCAGAGCAAGATGGACCTAACCTTACTTAAGGCATTCTCGATAATATATATGTGTAGGTGTGAGTATGGATATATTGCCACGAGCGCGCTCATGTGCGATGTTGTCAAGTGTACCCAACCACTCCGCGGCCGTCTTTCTTCTGCTATGTAATGACGTTTTCTTATCGAGATTATCTCAAAAATTCTATTCGAATAATTCGATGACCCTATTTTTTTTAATCCCATTGAAATCTTCATATTCGAATTTACAAGTAGCAACTTTGATATCAATGATATCAAATCGATACAGTCATGAATTCAGTAATTACAATGCCGGCGGAACGGGTTTCCCATAAATGGACGGGTTAATTTTTCCATTTTCAATCTAATATTACGTGTTGGAATCTTCGTCAAAGAATCCTGAGTTTTCACGACATAGAAGTTTATCACATAAACTCATGTATATTTGACTTTCAAGAATTCATCTAATAACGATTGTAGCGATTCTCCTACCTTAATTCTTCTACTCGATCGTAATCTTACGAACGATGGAAAAACGAGTCTAACGATCTAAAAATTGCTCGTCACTTGACATATGATGTTAAAAAATTGCTGGTTTTGGCGAGTGGCAAAAATTTGTTCCTTCACTTACAGTAAGATGAGAAAACGCATGATGATCTTGACCCTCTTCACGTCGATTGACTCGACTACCGGTTAACTTCTCCTTCAGCGATGTCGTCGCTCGATATCAAGTGTCTCTTCCGGAAATCTTCGGCTCGGTTGATCGTCCTTCCTTCGTTTCTTGATCCTCAGATCCTTGGTCTTCGGCCGTCAGGAGTCTTGGAGTATCTTCTCTCGTCCAGTTTCTCGTACTATCGATATTGTATCGATTATCGAACTTTTGGCATCCCACCGTTGCCACCAATGTTGTGACCTTGCATTTCGACTCAGTTCGAGAGGAGGAAATGAGGTCTGGATTTGTGGGTTATTTGCCAAGGCAAATGAAGTTGCTCAGTTCGATGTAATATAAGAGCACTTTGACTTTATTGACAAAAGACTGATATGAATAATATGTAATTTTAAGTGAAGTTTTCTGATCGACCAACCGCTTCGAAGACTCGAATTTTGTCGTGAGCTGGAGGCTCACGATTTTGGGTAATTGCGTTGCGCCATCTGTATACGCGCTGCATTGTCAGCAGCGGTCAAAGACCTGCAGTTATTCGTTAGCGTTAACAAATGGAACGTTTTGGAACGTCCGGTCGACGCTCTTACTATGTAGCAATAATATATTGTTGCTACTTGCTCAGGGTATAACATTCTCATGAAAAGATTTTTTTCCCATTTTTGTCTCGTAATTTTGATCTTTTTTCCTTCGATGACGAAAATAGTTGATTTCAATGATGTTAAAATAAATAATTTTACTTCTCTGACATTAATTCTTTGTAAATAATAATAACTAACAAATACAAAGCATATATATAAGAGAAGCTAAATTATTTATTTTAACATAATTAAAATCAACTATTATAGTCATGGAAGGAAAAAAATATTAAAATTAGGAAAAAAATTGATTTTCTTTTAATGAGGAGTAAATCTTCAGTAAAATCTCAAAATGTTTGTTATTTACTTGGAATTTTTTTTTCCCCACACAACAATAATACGTCCTAAGTACGTCTTTCGGACATCACGTCAATTGTTCCGTGATGGTAATGGGATCGTCCGATGAGATTCCCATGGGTTCCAAAGTGTCCAGAGTGATAACCGCAATGGGATCGTCCCATTGTCGTCCCGGGATGTCTTCGGGGCATCTCTTGGACTGCAAACACAGCAGAGTGGAGATGTTGATAAGATATTATCGAGATTTCTGACGTCACCAAGATATTCCAGAATTATTAGACACAGCATTAATACGTCTCAAGTATGTCTTTCGGACATCATGCATCTCGTCAATTGTCCCGTGATGGTAATGAGATAGTCCCATGGGCTCTGAAATGTCCACAATGATTACCGCAATGAGATAGTCCCACTGCCGTCCCTGGATGTTTTTGGGATGTCTATGGACGTTTCTCACACTGCCCACACAGCAGTGGACAATTATTTTTTTATTTTGAGTTGATGTTAATTAATCTTCATTAATTAATTAATTGAATTTCAATAAAATGGGTACAGTATAGAAGGAGTCAGCAAGTACTCCCTGTACTATGACCTCTTTTGAGGTCTGACTCCATTCGGGGTCGAATTAATATCCGTGTTCATGCTCGTCCATATAAGCATACTATTCGCATAATCCGCACGTGAGTGAGCGTTCCCCATCTCGCGGCGCGTCTTGGAACTAACGCCGCGCAATAGCTGACCTCCTACAGTCATCTCTAAGAGAGGCCGATGGGATCGTCCACACACGGGTATGGCAGAATATCCCCAAGCCATACTATAAGAATCTCGCGTAGAACAATGTCTTGGTGGTACCTCCCAGAGACATCTCTAAGAGAGTTCGCTGGGATCGTCTAAGCACGGTTACGACAGGATATCCTCAAAACATCCCATATTAATCTCAGGTAGAACAATGTCTTACTAGTATCTCCCACAGACATCTACAACAGAGTGCTGTACGATCGTCTACACACGGTGACGCACAGTGGTTCAGAACGGCCGAATCCCTGGCCAAAAGTCGAGAAATGAAGGTTGAAAAATCGATGTTTTTGAAATGGATTCTTCTAGAAGGGGGTTTGGGTCATTCAGATCGCATAAGCAGAGGTTAAAATATTGTATATCTGATTTCCTGCGACAGTCGTAAGTTGCCTTCCGAAGGAACACGCGCGCGACGCTTCAGTGAACAGTTTTACAGTGCTCCAGAAAATCATACACAACTTTGCAAAGACGTGTCCGATTCCAATTTTCCAAAATATAAAATGTTTATGAAAGTATGTAGAAACTTTTTATGTACTTCAATGTTCGTAAATATTTGTTGTTATTTACGAAATGTTATGCTGAAAGTAGTCGTGATTTTCATATTTTTTCGCTTTTTTAAAAATACATTTGTCTCGATACGAAAGAATTTTAATACATTTTAACGCTGGCATTCACAGGGGCATGTTTGTTGAACTATCTATTAATGAAATTTTCAAGAATTAGCTGTTCGAAAGTTGCCCTTTTTGAATAACATCGATTTTAGTGTTACTGTGGACGCTGTCGTGCTCGTTACGTGCTGTGACTAATGGCGATACTCTCCGCTTAACTATCTATACCTAAGGCTTGAAAAGTCCCAGATATAAAGGGTTTTTCGTAGATGTTTTCTATCTCTTTCTAAAGTATTGTAAAGATAAGTACGGTATATTATAGCAACGATATTGCATTGTAAATAAAGATTTCAAATAAAATTCCAACCGTAATGACTATTTTTACAAACATATCGGAGTAAATTTACAAATATTATTTCAAACATTGTTTATGACTGTAGGATTGCTCGTAACATTTTGACGTTACGTACAACATATATATATATACCATATGTATGAGGTTATCCAGCCCAAGTGTGTAGACCCGTTTCCCTCACCCTCTCAGATTTGTGTCATGTTTTTTTAAATGATCACATTGAGTCAAATATACCCTCATAATTTTTCCAAACATCCCTTATTTTAAAATTTTTTTTTGAAAAAAACGCCATCTTTTAAATATCTAAAAAAATTCTGAGAAAACCGTGACAATATACGAAAATTTTCAAGCTACCATCCGTAGTGAGCAGATTTTTTTCTGTGTATTAAGTGATAAATTAGAAAAAAAATTTTTTTTTCAAACGCCATTTTTTTTAAATCTAAAAAAATTCAGAAAAAACCATGATAATATGTTAAAATTTTCAAGCTATCACCCGTAGTACGCAGATTTTTTTTCTGTGTTTTACAAGATATTAACGTTCTTGAAATTCCAAAAAATTCTTAAATAGCTCACCTTGAGCAGATCTACAATTTGAGTACCAAAATAATTCAGCATCTACTCAAGTTGAGCTATTTGAGCATTTTTTGAAATTTTAAGAACGTTAATAGCTTGTGAAACACAGAAAAAAAACTGCCACTACGGGTGATAATTTGAAAATTTTTATATATTATCATGGTTTTGTTCAGAATTTTTTTAGATTTAAAAAAAATGGCGTTAAAAAAAAAATTTTCTTTCGAATTTATCACGTAAAACACAGAAAAAAAATCTGCCCACTACGGGTGATGGCTTGGAAATTCTTATATATTTTCACAGTTTTTTCAGATTTTTTTTAAATTAAAAAAATAGCGTGTTTTTTCGAAAAAAAAAATTTTGGAATAAGGGATGTTTGGAAAAATCTAAAAAAATTATAAGGGTGTCTTTTAGACTCAATGCGATCATATAAAAAAAAATGACACAAATCCGAGAGGGTGAGGAAAACGGGTTTACGCACTCGGGCTGAATTACCTCATTTACAATATAAATTGTAACGGTAGCGAATATCGTTATTATTAATTTTGCAGTAGTGCGCTGACATACCGTCAGGATTCGCAGCTTGACTCGGAAATGAAGTATGGTGGACCAAATTTAGAGTGAAATTCCAAATTTTCTTTATTTACTTCATTAAAATGATTTGCTGCAATTATTGATTAATTTTCAACAAGTTGCGATGCAGAGCGTCGGCTCAATAGATTTGAAATATTGATATTTGGCTGGGTGTGTGGTTTGCTGCTGGTATTAGCCGGCCACGGTCCGCTGGCGCCCTCTCTCATTCGTGGCCCTTTCGCTGCGCTTGCTGATAACCCGGGCTGCTTGGTAGGAGAAGTGCACCTTACTGTTTTCCCGACTTACCCAGATAGAAAAATGTGTCGTCAAATCGGAGAGTAACAGCTCGGTGGCAACGGGATGGCAATACGTTCCAGGCACACCGTGTCGGCACGGTGACCGCTTATATTTCCGAATGTGACGCCACAGTCTCGGTTCGTCGTACCTAGGGACGTTATGGCGGCACCGTAGCAACACGGACACAAAACGGTGTGCTCTTATCGGCCGCCAGTGTAGCGGCACGGTGATGGAACGCCGTGCGGGTGCACGGCGTACTGGTTAGTTCGACTAGTCGCTGGAAGGTGTCGCAGACCCTCTCGCTATCCTCACATGCGATTAAAAGACGCGAAGAGCATTTAAGAGAAGTAATCGAGACGCTACCGCGTCCTACAATGAAGTCTCCACCTTTGTGCATTACGAAGAGGATCAGAATATCGCAGCTGCACATCGTGTCGCGTCCGTTCCGTTACGGTGGGGCTACACGCTAACTGTGAGTAGCACGGCGTGCAGTTACTGTGCAGCCCCGGAGTCTACACGATATGCCGGTACGGTGTACTGCTACCGTGCCGTCACGATGGCGGTATGCCATAACCGCCACCGTGCCGTCACGGTGGCGCTACGCCTGCAAACAATACGGCATGCAGGTACTGTGCAGCCACGGAGTCGCCACGATATGCCAAAACGGCGTGCAGTTACTGTGCGGTTACTGTGCAGCCACATTGTTGCTGCAACAACACAGTACGCTGTACTGCCACCGTGCCATCACATTCGGATATATAAGACGTCACGTTGGCGACACGGCAGACCGGCACGCAACGCTACCGTGACATCCCTGTGCCGTCACATTTCTATCTGAGTACACTTCTCGTGGCTGCAGCGCCGTTCTGATTGGCAGGCGCCAAGAAGACTAGAATACAGGAGACCGAACTCCCATCGAAAAGTGAGTTTGAGGTGAGGCGATATATGGCGATCTGCCACTGCAGCGCTACCGCTGCTAAGAACATGCGCGCTACGATACTGCGCATCTTTATTCATTCTGCTTCTAGTCTGCGTCACCCATACACATCGTGCACACGTATAACCTTAAACCGTACCAGCAAGCAGATGACTCGTCCGAGTTACGCTTTTTTTCTTAAATGAAATTTCTTCAGGCTCGTTCGGAGTACAATTTCAAGGTCGTGTCACTTTACGTTTTGCACCGTTTTTAAATTACATCCTCTTACTAAGGTGCGTTCCGGTCCTGATAAATTCTTGATATTTTTATAAATACCCAAGCACACAGAGCACACAATGAATTTACGTAACACTTTACAGTGAATAGCGTCACTCTACGCGACACGCGAAAAAGCTGAATTTGTAGTCTTATTGTCAGCGAGAAAGCTGACAACGGAAATTAAAAAACCTGGAACTCTGCAACCCGTACGAGTTAGAATTTTCCTTGACGTAAAGCACACTGTCAATTAATACGCAAATTTTGTAAAAATGTAAGTTCTTATAAGAAAATATTAAATTAATAGACAATGAATTTTCACTCATGGAACGAAATAATGAGAGTTATGTAAATTGTTTAAATTGACTGATAACATCTTTGTGGTGCACCGATTTTGTAATAAAGTTTTTTTCCTGCCTGCGTATTTTTTTCTGCTTTTGCTGCCAGTTTTTTCTTTGGTTTATTATATTTCTTTCGATTTTTTATTTCTATTCGCTTATTTATGCTTTGGCTTGTAGTAATAAAAAAAAATCGTTTTGGTTTTTTTTTCTATCCCCTTTTTGCTATTCTGTTGCAGGATCGCTGCCTTGTGCCTTGGCTGCTTGTTTCTGCTACTGGCTTATTATAAAACTTTTGGTTTTTCCTTTTGTTGCCTTTTCACCTTGTTCTGCTTTCAGGTGAGGTTTGGATGCCTTCTTTCGGCTAGGGTGGGTTCGATGCGGGTAATATCAATTTCGTTTCATATAAACGTATGCTTTTGGTTTTCATTTTCTTTATTTTCCTTCTCACATCCCCGTCGATCCGTCGGACTTTTCTTCGTCAGAGTCGCTGTCGTCTTCGTCGTTTGTCGTTTTTGTTGTCTCCTGCATCGTCGTCATCGTAGTTGCCGTCGTCCTCTGATTCGTCTCCTCCCGCCACTCCGTCATCGTCCTCCCATCCGTCGGCCCCTACGTTCCGGCCATAAGTGGGTTCTGTTGCAAACTGTTGCTGTTCCCTTTGGTCATCGCTTGTATCTGGCGGACCATGTGCCACCGTGATGACCTCGATCTTACTTCGGAGCGCCACCGGGTTCGGCCACGAACCCCCATTGCTGGTCCATGTCCGGATGATTGGGTTCTCGTCTCCGCGTGCCCTTCCCGCTTCTCGCATAGTTTTGCCCAGGTTCAGCCCCGTTGCCATGTCGTGTATGCTCACCCACCATGCGGCACCTGGCCACAAAATACCCTGCACCTTCATCCTCTATAGTCGTCCCTGAAATATCGGCCTGCTTCCGTCGGTGATGCTGGCCATTTTCCATCCTCTGTTGCTGGCCTCGTCTGGTGTGTGCTACACAGAATCGCGAAGAACGGTGTGGTTCTTATGTAATTCGGCGCCGTGAATAGGTCGTCAATCGTTGCTGCCACATTTACCGCGCAATCCCCGAGCCACACTCGACCTCCTCCATTTTCTCCCGCTTTGTTGACGATGCCTCGGTAGTATTTTTTTCTTGTTTGAATAGAACGTTCGTCTTCTCGAAACACTCCTCTCTGACTATCGAAAAGACTTCGTCCCATTCGTCCTTGATTTCCTCGATGGTCTTGAGCTTGGCCGCCCATATCCCATATGGAACCTCCAGGTGGACGTAGAAGCGTGAAGGGTTCTCCATTTTGATGACTCTCGCGTTTTCTTTCCTTCCACCATCGTTGTCAGTGTTATAATTTGTATAGTGTCCGTCCATTTTTTTTGTCTCCTCTGTGTATTCTCGTTCGTTGTTCATAGTTTTTTGACTCCCCTTCGGCTGTGTCCCTCCTTTTTTCGATTCTCCCCTTCTTTCATAGTCCTAGGGAGATTCCTGGGTACCAGCCTTTGATGTTATCGTCCGTGATGTCCTTGAGGCGGTATTCTTCATTGATTTGCTCCCATGTGGCCGCCATCCTTTCTTTTTCTTTCGCTTTGTCCATCGCCTTGTTTCTTCGGATCTACTTCCTTCGTAGTGTTTTCGGGGGTTTTATGATCACCTCGTTATGTTTTTCTTGATCCTCGTTGCCTTGTGGCCTTATCGTTTTCTTGTCTTGGTCCCCCGGACCGCTCGTTCCTCTTTCTGATGGTGTGTTCTTTTCGTCGATTGCTTGCCTCATTACTGGTCTCTTTTCTTCGTTTGTCCTTTTTATAGCTTCGGTACTCCTTTTGTCTTCAGCCTTCCCTTTTTCCATTGGCTGTAAACCTTTTGCCTGGTTTTTATTTTACTCATGGTGGTCTTCCAGTTCTGGTCCTTTTGTTTGCTTTTCCACATATCGTTTTAGGAGGTTTGCGTTGAATTTTCCTCTTTCCCGCTTGGTTTTTGTGTTGATTAATAGGTACGTCGCGATTCCCACGCATTTCTTTATTCGATGTGGACCTTTGTATAATGGTAGGAATTTCGCTGTAATGTTCTTCGCCGGGTCAGATACGTTTAAGGCTCGTACGAGTACCGCGTCTTCTTCTTCGAACGTTGTCGTTTTGTGTGTTGCATCGAATCTCTCGGCCCGCCATCGTCCTTTTCTCATGATCCTATCTTTGACAATTTCACATTTTTGTTCGTGTGTCATCTCTCCTTTTCGGTTCTCCCGCAATGCGTTGACCCAATCCCTCCAAACTCGGTATGGCTTCTTCTTTAGCTGTAACTCTTTTGGCGTATATTCTGTTGTCTCATGGTGGGTTTCATTTATGCATTTCTGTATGATTGGCACCCATTTTGACCATCCCGAGTGTTTTTCCTCCAGGAATGTCTGGAAAAATCGCCCGAGTTCCCGGTTTATGCATTCGACTGTTTCCTTGTGGGTGTCGAATCGATGAGAACACTCCTCCTAGGTCCTTCTCTTTGAGTTTCTCTTTGAAGGTCTTGGCCGTGAATTGGGTCCCATGGTCGAACTGGATTCACGTTGGTTTTCCGTATCTCGGGACATAGTCTTCGAAGATGCGTTTTATCGTTGCCGCTGTGTTCGCTTTTCGTAATGGGTACAACACGAAATATTTTGTAAAGGCGTCTATCGTGACTAAAATGTGTCTTACCCCTTCTACCGATGCTGGCAGTGGTCCGTAGAAGTCTATGGACAAGAGGTCCCCTGGTCCTTCAGGGATTATTGTCCGCATGTTCGCGTAGTTTGTCTGTGTTGCTAATTTGTTGCGTTGGCAGATATCACAAGCTGCGATGATCTGTCGCGTTTGTTTCGCCAGCCTTGGGACCGCAAAGTCTTTGTCTAACATCCTGAAAATTTTCCGTGCGCTTAAATGCCCGTACATTTCATGGCACTCCCTGATTAGTTGGTCAGCTGCCAGTATTGGTAGCATGTCCTTCCATGTTCCTTTTCTTGTCCTTTTTTGTAGGCATGCGTCCTTCCATCGATATTTCTTTCTTAATTCTTCACTCGCTTCTTTTTTTCGATGCTATCGATGGTATCGCCCCATTCTTCTTGCTTCCGTTGGCGTCTTCCAATATTTTTCAACTCTTCAGCTAGTTCTTTCGAGGGTTTCTGTGCGAGCGGAGTCGCTATGGTGATTTCCCCGTGGCGTTCTCGTCCCCCTTCGCCGTCCTCCCCATGCAGTCTGCTCAGCGTGTCCGCGACTTTGTTCCGTTTTCCCGGGCAGTGTTCAAGGAATAATCCTGAATAAGAGAGCCCATCTCATTAGTCGGTCTCCTACGAAGTGGTATGATTTCAGGAACATAAGGGCCTGTGATCTGTGATAACCTTGATTCTAGCTCCGAGCAAGTATATGCGGAACTTTTGTAGTGCTCAGACGATCGCTAGTATCTCTTTATCCGTGGTGTTGTATCCGATTTCCGCTCTCTTTAACGTCTTGCTGGCCATTGCGATGAAACCCTACCTGCCTTGGTTATTCTCCTGTGTGAGAGTTGCCCCCAGCGCGTAGTCGCTCGCGTCCATCGTTGTCTTTGGTTGTCTGCGTGCTTAAGCGAAACGGTGTCGCAGAAAAGCTCTTTCACTCTATTAAACGCTGTTTCTCGGGCGTCGTTCCATTCCCTTAGTTGCTCCTTTTTTAATAGCTCGAGCAGTGGTATTGTTTCGTGTATGCCTTTCTCTGTGAATTTCGTGTAGAAATTCACCAGCCCGAGGAATCCCCGTAGTTGTTTTATTGTCTTGGGGTGGGGGTAATTCTTTATAGCTTGAATCTTTTCCGCTTGGGGTTTTATACCCTCGATTGTGAGAATGTGCCTCAGGAATGCTACTTCTTCACGGAAGAATTTCGATTTGCTGAAAATAAGTGTCACGTTGTGAGTCTTCATCCGCTGGAAGATTGTCGCCAGATCCTGGAAATGATCTGCGTACGTCCTCAGAGGCATAGTAGATCGTCTACAAAATTGATCACGCTGTCCCGCAATCCTTGCAGAACCCTGTCCAACCCTTTTACTAGGCTTGCTGTGCTCGTTCTTAATCCAAAGGGTGTCACCGTGAATTAGTAGCATTTTCCTTTGTACTGAAATGCCGTGTACTGCCTCGACTCTTCTTGTAGCGGTACTTGCCAAAAGCTACTTGTCATGTCCAAGCTCGACATCACCCGCCTGCCACCACATTTTTGGAAGATTTCTTCCGTCGGTTGTGCGGTGTCATGGTCCTTGACCACATATTTGTTCAGTTTTCTGGCGTCTAGGCACAATCGAACTGATCCGTCTTTCTTAATTACTGTCACGAGGGGGTTGATGTACCGACTCGTGGCTTTTTGTATTACTCCGAATTCTAGCATCCTCTGTATTTCTGCATCGACTTTTTCTCGGTATTTCATTGGTACTGGGGATGATCAGTGTACGTACGGTTCTGTCCCCTTGAGAATTAGTTAATGCTGGTATGCTTCCATCCTTCCGGGTTGCATCCGGAAGATCCTCCGGTACCGGTAGATAAGCCCTCTGCGGCAGTCTCGTACTTGTGTTGGTAGCTCTGGATTCTCTGCTAGCTCCTTTTTGACTTCTTCCGTTAGGTCTGCTTCTTCCGTTTGTACTCCTATCTGAGCGGTGGCTATTATTTGTTCTCCTTTCGTCCTTATTGCTGGTGGTTCGGCTTTGTGTTCCTCTGCGTCGTCGGGTTGTTCCTTTTCCCATTGCCCCCCGATCAGCCTCTTTATCATTTTATTCTTTATCTTGACGACGCCCTCCATCGTGTCTACCGTTATCTCCAGTTGCACCATCCCATCGAATCCAATGATAGCGGGTCTCGGGAGCTTTGGGACTACCAGGAGCTGTACCGCCTCCTTTACTTCGTCTGCGGTTACCTCTGCTAAGATCTATTTCTTGATCCTTCCTGACTGGCAGCGCCGGACAGTTTTTTAATCCGTTCTGGTTTTTCTCGTGAATCTCCTCCGCGAGGCACGATACCTCGCTTCCGCTGCCGACTAGCGCTGTGATCTCCAGTTCATCGATCTTGATCTGGATCTCTGGACACCTGGGGTGTATGTCATCGCATCCTCTTTTACGGTTCTCCTTGCCTTCTTCCTGAAGACACTCCCTTGGATCCACGGACCATGTCTGTGACGTTATTCCGTAGAGCTGTCTTTTACTCTCTTGTCTCCCCTTCTCTCGCTCTCTGGGCTGCGTCTCGTCCGGATGATGGGCGTCCGTGTTCTTTTTTCTCACGACGATTCCCTTGTCCAGCTCATCGACCACTCTCCCCATGTCTTTTCCCTCTTCTCCTCTTTTTTCGGTGCTCCCTTTTTCCTCTCCCTGAAATATGTTGGCTATGATGGTTTTTGGTTCCTTCTGTTCCTTTTGCCTCTCTTTTTTCTTTGTGTTTCTTTCCTGTCGTCCTCTTGCTTCCTGAAGTGCCCATTTTGTGGTTTCATCGTCTTCCGTTGCGCCCCGTTTGTGCTCTCCTTCGGACGCGACGGCTACTCGTTTCCCTGGTTCGATTTTGAGGGTCCCCTTGTCCATGGGTTTGGTTGACCAATGAACGGTCCTGGTGGGATTCCTGACGGTTGACGTGCTGTTGCCCATTCACGAGTGTTTCTTTGCCTATTTGTGGTCCCGGTGGTTGACATCCCGGTCCGTTTCGTGCGTTGTTCGGTCATGCTCCCTGAGGTTGGGCTTGTCCTGGTTGGGGTGTTGTATTTCCTTTCCCATTTCCTGGGTGGGGTGGTCGTCCCCTATACGCCAGTCCTTGGCTTTTTTGTGGGCCTCTTTTCGAGTTTAGCGGGCCCATGCCGTCGATGCTTTCCAAAAGGTCGAGTAGTTTATCGATGGTGTGGATTCCTCTGATTGTGACAGCGGTCCTCACATGCTCATCGAAATGTTTCGCCAGTATCCGAATGATTTCCTTGTCCGTGAAAGCTTGGTTTAGGTCTTTCGCGTTTCCGATCGCTCGGGTGGCGTATTCTGCACTCGTAAGTTGCTGTCGGTCCCATTCGTGGGCGCCGAATTCTAAATGCCTTCGCACCTTGTCCCGGATTTCTTGAGTCCAGTACCAGGCCTCAAACTTTTTGCAGAAATCCTCGAGGGTGTGTACCTCGTCTCCGACCAACATCCACCTGTATCTTGCCATTCCTTTTAGTGATTGCCCCACCGTGTATTTGAGATCTTCGCCGTCCATGACCTGGTGGTAGTCTTCGAGTTCTCTAAAAAACTGCAATGGTCTCTCCTTTCCATCCCTGTTGTATGTTGGTGGTCGCATATGAGCTGCGCAAAATCAGCTTAGGTTCAGTTCGCTGTACGTCGTGGCCTTGTGTGGGTTTGATCCTCTCTTTAAATGCTCCTCGCAGTTCCTGATCCGCTCTTTGGTTCGTTCCGTTCTTTTCTTCAAGTCGGTTGTGGTTCTCATAATGTTTTCATTTATGTCCGAGATAGCCACGCTGTGGGTGGCGAGCTTTTCCCGTGTGTAATCTAGGAAGACTTGGTTGTCTCGATTGATTTGCTCCCGCATCTCTGTTATTCTCCTCCGGGTTCGTGCGTCGTTGTCATCCATTTCCTTGGCGAGTCGCTCACGTATATCTTCTCGCAGGAGTGCCGTCCTGGCGACCACCTCGTCGCCCGTTCGCTGTATCTTATTTCTGATCTGTTAAGGGCAACACTACTGTGACGGCTTCAAAAAATCGATTTTTTGAAAACCATTTTGAAAAATCTAAAATACTTTTAAGATTAAAATGCCGTTGGACCCAGGTCAAAAAAATAATTATTTTTGTAGATATTGAATATTTTGTGGAGCGGTGCAGCGGTCCGCGACGCTCAGAGTCCCGCGCAGCTGGGCGCCTTAGGGTCGCCAGGTATTCTTCCCACCTTTCTCAGCTATTTTTTTGGCTCCCTTCACAAAAACCGGCTATAGTTATAGGATAGTGTCACAGCGTGAGCTTGCGAATAGAAGCGACGCTATTCGTGTCTAATCACTCCAAAGCGTTTCGTTTGAGAATATCAAACGCTCCAAATTATTATTTTCAAGTTGAAATGGAGGATAAGAAAGTGTACACGGGGAAAAAGGGAACAAAACGGAGCTATGTGATGAGGAGTCAATCGAAAATTTCGAATCGAAAACCTCCAAACCGTTATAGCTCCGAAAACAGTTCTGCAGAGCATGTGAGGACATCAGCGAAAAAGGTAAAATCATCGGACGATTTAGAGGTCGGTGTTACTAACGATTTCAATTATCGTATAGTACAACTTTTCACTGCATTGAACATTATATCCACGTTAGTGAAATGTAAAGTGTCTGATCGTGACATAAAATTCACCGAAAAAAGTTTGCGTGGACTCGGGTTCAAAATCGAAGTTGATTGCAGCTATTGTGAAGAAGTTTTAATCAATTCGTGTCCTATGATTGGCAATGCATACGAAATAAATCGTCGGATCGTATTCAGTATGCGTCTTCTTGGCGTTGGTTTGAATGGCCTGATGAAATTTTGTGCATTCATGAACCTACCGCGCCCCATATTTCAGTCTTTTTACGATTAAATAATAAATTCGATTTCGATTGCCCCTGAGGCGGTGAGCGCAATGAGCAAAAAAAAGCTGCACTTGAGGAGCAGAGAATTTCGTTGGAAAATGGGGTGGCGGACGGAATTCTCGTTTCAGGCGACGGATCGTGATGAAAGTGTGGTTTCATCTCGCTTTTCGGTATAACATCGCTAATCGGCTGGTACACTAAGGAAATGATTGACGTTATGGTTAAATCGAATACTGCAAAGCTTGCGAGCATTGGGGAAAAAAAGAAAACACCGCGAAGTACTGGGAATGAAAAGCTACCCACGACGATGAGTGCCAGGCGAACCATAGCGGCTCCTCCGGGAAAATGGAAGTCGATGCAGCTATCGAAATGTTTCAACGATCTGAACAGCTCTATGGCATAAAATATAAATATTATATTGGCGATTGCGATTCTAAAACGTTTCTGGGCATATCGAATAGCGATCCATACGACGGTTTCGAGATTTAAAAAAAGTGCATCGATCATGTCCAAAAACGTATGGGGACGAGCCTCTACGAAATCGTGAAAAAAACGAAAGGATTGTCTGGCAGAGGAAAGCTCACTGGAAAATTGATTGACGAGTTGAGCACATATTACGGCTTGGCTATTCAGAGGAACAGCGATGATGTTGACAAAATAAGGAAGGCAATTTCGGCAACGATCAAACATAAAATGTCCACAGACAGTGAGCCACAACATGACAATTGCCCGGAAGGTGCCGAGTCGTGGTGTTCGTGGCAGCGCGCGGTCGCAAATGGTGATATTTCTAAATATCGCCATAAACCGCCATTTTCTCAAAAAATATTGGAGGCAATTCAGCCAATCTTCGGAAATTTGAGCAGAGACGATTTGCTGCAGCGTTTTTTGGGCAGCTATACGCAAAACAATAACGAAAGCTACAATAAATCAATTTGGGCAATAGCCCGCAAGTGCCTGTTTGGAAGCAAAAAAATCATTGATATTGCAACTGATATTGCGATATTAGTGTTCAATGATGGCCTGAGAAGTCTCATGAAAGTACTGGAGACGTTGGGGATAACCATCGGCCCAAATTGTTTCAACTTTTGCGTTGAGACCGACGCAGCGCCGTTCCAGCTCGCGGAGCGCTCGCTCACAGACGCTGCAAAAGAAGCGAGAAAAGCTTTAACAAGTTCGAAGAAAGAAAATTCAATTTATAACATAAATTTACAAACCTAAAACTTTGAACGCGTTTTTCTCGAAACTACTGTTTTGAGTGCGGCACGCATCAGAACTCGAGCAATTTTTATCCGATCGACTTCAAATTCTTACTATATCAATAAAAGTAGATTATCTAGAGAAGTACATAGGATTTTTTTGATATCCTAATAATTATAAAAGTCATAGCCTATTTTCGACGAGAAATTTTGCTCAAAAATCATTCTTTAATTTCAAAGGCGTGCCTATTTTTTAAAAATCGATATATTTCCAAATTCCTATATACTTCTCTTCAAAATATCACATTATTAACGAAAACACTCGGTATTTTTTTTCAGATCGACGTTGAAGAGAGTTCTGCTGCGTGCCGTGAACCACTGCGGAGATGACAGCACCTGACGCGAGAGCTTCCCCAGCACAACCATGCGGCCTGAAAAATGTGAAAAAAATGTTTTTTTTTATACACTAATAAATAAGGAACAAAACCAAAAAATTTTTTTTCGAATATCTCTTTTTTTTCCCACAAAAAATTTCTTGATAAATGTGATTAAAAACGAGGGGTCACAGTGGTGTTGTCCCTTAAGCCTCCTTCCTCTGTTCGTCCTTTATTTTGTGCAGCAATCGGATAACCTTTTTCAAGCCGCTGGACATTCCTCCCTCCGGCGCGTCGCCTGTTCTTTCGGTGACCAAGTTCCAGTCTTCCGCGTCGTCCACGGTCTCTGGGATAACTTCCGTGCGTAAAATATTCGATAAGCGTCCCATCTTGCGTCGATCTCTTCGTCGTGTTTCTTCCAAGACTCCGTCTGCCGTGGTCGATTCCCATTGTAGTGATGCTGCATCGTCCTGTGTGTTGACCCGGGCATGCCTGTGGCGGTCCTCAAGTTCCTCCATTTTGCATAGCTCTTCAATTTCTTCTGTGAGGCTTTTGTCCGTCATCGGCGTTCTTTGCTTGGGTTTCCCTCAACCGGTCTGTCTTTATTCAAGTCGAGTCCCTATTCGGGCGCCAAATGTAACGGTAGCGAATATCGTCATCATTAATTTTGCGGTAGTGCGCTGACGTACCGGCAGGATTCGGAGCTCAACTCGGAAATAAAGTATTGCAGACCAAGTTTGGAGTGAAGTTCCTCATTTTCTTTATTTACTTTATTAAAATGATTTGTTGCAATTATTTATTAATTTTTAAAAAGTTGCGATACGGAGCGTTGGCTCAATAGATTTGAAATATTTGTATTTGGGCGGGGGTGTGGTTTGCTGCTGAGATTGGCTGGCCACGGTCCGCTGGCGCCCTCTCTCGTTCGTGGCCCTTTCGCTGCGCTTGCTGATAGCCCAGACTGCTTGGTAGGGGAAGCACGCCTTACTGTTTTCGCGTCCCACACCTCTCGTAGCTGCAGCACCATTCTGATTGACGGGCGCTCTCTCCGTGCTTTCCGCTGGAGCATGTTGCTTGGTGGGGTGAGCGCGTCGTACTGTTTCCCCGTCTTACGCCACTCTTAGCTGTAGCGACGCTCTGGCAGGTGCTCTCTCCGTGGTTTCCGCTGGAGCGTGCTGCTTGGTGGGGTGAGCGCGCCTCACTGTTTTCCCGTCTTACACCTGTCTTCGCTGTAGCGCCGCTCTGATTAGCTGGCGTTCTCGCCACTGTGCACCCCGTGCTTTCCATTAGAAAAATTGTTGCTCGATGTTCGATCGATTGGGGAATACCCGGCACAAGATGGCGGCGACTCGTGGTGGAGTGACGGCGTGTGCTCTCACGTCGTCGCTATTCTGTCGTTTTACCGAATGATTTCGTCGTCTCGGTGAGTGTATTTTATAGTGGATTTGTGTACTGGCTGTTTTGTGTTCTCGCTGCTCGTCGGTGCATCGCCGTCGGGCGAGATTTTCGCGTTTTCTCGCGATTTGCTCTGCCATTCTCAGTCACGTGATCTCGTGCTTGTGAGTGTATGTCTCGTTGCGAGTTTTCTTCCGATTTTTCTATGACGGAGCTTCTTTTGACCCGGGGAAGTTTTTACTTTCTTCCAAGGGCTTCGGTGGTGCGATTTGTCGTGTTTTTTGTGTGCCCAGCGAGAGATTTCCTATGGAAAACTCCCTGGTAATATTTGTGTTTCGATGTGTGTGTCTGTAGTGACGTGTCGTCTACCCCCGCCTCTCCCTCTCGTTGCATATGCTTAGCGCGCAAACTGTTGCCTCTGATATTCACTTTCGCAGCGAGTTTTCTCCTGTTTTTCCTTTCGGATCTTGCTTACTTCTAGACTACCGCCCTACCTGAGGCCTGAGGGTAGCTTCGTAGTACAACTCGATCTCGAGTGCCCTTCCTTGGTTTTGGCCGCCTTTATATACTCGTCTTCCCTAGGTGTCGGTCTCCCCTGATTGGTTGTTTCGTCTTTGTCGTGGTGTCTGTTTTTCGTGTGCGTTTCAACGATTCTAATCTTTCCATTTAAAGTTTGCAGGTCACGTGATGTTTCGGCATGCTGCTTGGCGCTTCATTTCGTCACTTGTTTCCGATTAATGCCCTGTGTCACCATTCTGCAGTTTGTTGCTCATGGGATCCGGGATCGCGTGTTTCTCGCACGTCCTAGACGGCCGTAGCTTGCGCTTTGAGGACCCTTGGCTTGCCAGAGCCGTCTCATTGTCCCCCGAAATCTTTGTCGTGCCTGTCACGGCAAAGATTTCTCCTTTTCCTGCTTCTTATCTCTTCCTTTTTGTTTTAATTTTGTAATAAAGTTTTCTTTTTGCCTGCGTATTTTTTTCTGCTTTTGCTGCCAGTTTTTTCTTTGCTTTATTATATTTTTTTCGATTTTTCATTTCTGTTCGCTTATTTATGCCTTGGCTTGTAGTAATAAAAAAAATTTCGTTTTTGTTTCATTTTTTTTCCTTACCCTTTTTGCTTTTCTGTTGCAAGATCGCTGCCTTGTGCCTTGCCTGCTTGTTTCTGCTACTGGCTTTTGGTTTTCGTTTTTCTTTCCTTTTTCTCTTTTTCTGCTTTCAAGTGAGGTTAAGATGCCGCCTTTCGGCTAGGGTGGGTTCGATGCGGGTAAAATTTTTTTCTCAATTTTCAATATTTTCCTCGAAAAGTACATTGAAAAAAAATGACCTCTTAACAAATTAGAATATCTTGATTATTGTGAAAGTTATGATTATTGTAAGAATATTGTTCCAAAAATCAATAACTTCGGTATGGTGTAAGATACTAACATATGAACAAAATCGAAGGGGCTACGACAAAAAGTCGTTGAATTGATAGGGAATGATACATTTACAATGACAATTATTAGGTGGGTGGTATTTTTTTACGCCCCTATGCAAAGCGATATTGCAATTGGTAAAAATCGTAATCCGCATGATTTTTTCCGCTCTCTTTGAACAAAAATACGGCGATTCTGTGGAAAAGACAGATTTGGCGTTAAAAATATGAACATTTAGACAAAAAATAAAAACTTGTTGTTCATTTTTAGAAAATGAAGATAACAATTTTCTGAATACAAACCAATCATTTTTAATTGAATTTAAGGTCATAATCATTTAGGAAAAAATTGTCAAATTCGACGATTTTTCAACTTTTCGAACTTCGAACGAACATATCGTGTGAAATCGGATCGTGTCGTCTGAACTTGCACCATGCCATAGCTGTTGAGAGAAGATTCATCTAAAGGTTACCGAACTTTTAGTTTGACGCGTCAGTCACCCCGAGTGTTCGGAAATATGACAGATAATTTCGGTGGCTTTCATCCGGGACAGTGGTCATGGAAAGAAGCTATGATACTCATGTGTTAACACGCGTATGACTTAAACGCAAAACACAATAATAATTCATTATAATTGTCCACAATAATAAATCATTATTATTGTAAATAAATTATTGTCAATTATTACTATGGATAATAAGTAATGATGATGTAATAATAATAATTGAAGTTATTTCAATCATTTTTAATATTTTTATTCCAGATGACAAAATCCTCGGCCTGTTTTTCTCGTAACAAACATTTTATTGGCAACCTACTTGGAACCTTTACTCCCATAGAAGCATTAATTTTGAAAAAAATGATTCTTAACATACTCGAAAATCCCGAGAAATACGATCACCCTTAGTAATTGTGATCATCAGATCGTCTGCTCCCCAGTCTTTAACGTTCTAAGTGTCCCGATCGAACGCTCGATCGTTTTCGGTATCCAGATCACCTGCTCGATAGTTTTCGTTATCTAGGTCGACTATTTCACAGCTTTCGAGATACAAGTTAGCCGCTTCATATTTTTTGGTGTTTACGTCAATCGCTTCACAGTTTTCGATGGCCAGGTAAATTGCTTCGTAGTTTTCGGTGTCCAGGTCAACCGCTTCATAGTTTTCGATGACCGAGTGAATTTCTTTGTAGTTTTTGATGTCCAGGTCAACCGCTTCATAGTTTTTTGTGTCAGAATGGTCTGCTCTATAGTTTCCGATGTCCAGGTTGACTGCTTCACAGCTTTACGGGGCCAGGTCAATGGCTTCATAGTTTTCGGTGTCCAGATGAATTGCTTTGTAGTTTTCGGTGTCCAGGTCAACCGCTTCATAGTTCTTGGTATCCAGGTCGACTTCTACGTGGTTTTCAGTGTCCAGGACGGCGGCTTGATAGTTTTCGGTGTCAAAATGGACTGCGCCATAGTTTTCAATGTCTGGGTTGACTGTTTCACAGCTTCGTGAGGCCAGGTCAACCGCTTCATACTTTTTGGTGTCCAGGTCGACTGCTCCGTAGTTTTCGGTGTCGAAATTAACTGCTCCATAGTTTTCGATGTTCTGCAGGTGAACGGTTTCACATGTTTAGGGGTCCCGGTTAACCGCTTCATAATTTTCGGTGTCCAGGTGAATTGCTCCGTAGTTTTCTGTGTCCAAGTCAACCGGTTTATAGTTTTTGGTATCGAGGTGGATGACTTCATAGTTTTTTGTATCCAGGACGATTGTTCGAAAGCTATTTTGTTGTCAAGATTAACTGCTCCGTATTTTTCGATGTCCAAGTTGGCTGTTTCACAGGTTTTGGGGGCCATTTCGATCTCTTCACAATTGTCGTTGACCACGTTAATTACTCCGTTGTTTTCGGTGTTTAGGTAAACCGCTTCACATTTTTCGATATCCAGGTTGACTGTTCCACAGGCTTTGGGGGCCAGGTCACCCGCTTCAAAATTTTCGGTGTCCAGGTGAACTGATTCGTAATTTTCGGT
This sequence comes from Alloplasta piceator, assembly GCA_946863875.1. Lineage (NCBI taxonomy): Eukaryota > Metazoa > Arthropoda > Insecta > Hymenoptera > Ichneumonidae > Alloplasta > Alloplasta piceator. The sequence goes on from OX333073.1 coordinate 37,219,961, forward strand.
GTCCGCAAGACAACCGCTTTATAGTATTTGGTGTCCAGATCGACTGTTCTGCAGTTGTTGGTGTCCTAGTCGACTGCTCGATAGTTTTCAGTTTCGAGATTGACTGATTCACAGTTTTCGATATCTCGGTTCACTGTTTCACAGTTTTTGAGGGGGAGGTCATAGTTTTTGGTTACCAGGTAAACTGCTTGGTAGTTTCCGGTGTTTGGGTCAACCGCTTCATACTTTTCGATGTGGACGAAAGACGCTCGCTTCTCAATGAATGGAAACACAGATGAGAATAACAGCTTAAGATGAAGTTGATATCAACTTAAGATCAAGTAGATATCAAATTGATATTAAAAAGAGAATATTTGATATCAACTTGATGTCAACTTGAGATCACTTTAGTATCAACTTGAAATCAACTTGATATCAACTTGAGATCAACTTGATTTCAACTTGAGATCAACTTGATATCAACTTGAGATCAACTTGAGATCAACTTAAGATCAACTTGAGATCAACTTGAGATCAACTTGAGATCAACTTAAGATCAACTTAAGATCAACTTGATATCAACTTGATATCAACTCGAAATGGACTTGATATCAATTCGAGTTCAACTCGATATCAACTCGAGATTGATTTGATATCAACTCGAAATCAACTGAATATCGACTCGAGATTGATTCGATATCAACTTGATATTAACTTGAGTTCAACTCGTGATCAACTTTATCAACCTGATACCGATACGGTATCAGGTACGGTATCAGATCAGAAAGATTTTTTTGGGATCTTTTACACCAAAACTATCGGTAGGTGCTTGCTCAACGCGGCCCGGATACTGCTTAGAAAACTCAAAAAAAAGTAACGCAGTTGTTAGTGAGATTAGGATGAAATTCGATCGGTTCACCTCGCGCTTTCCTTCTCTGTATTAATTGATTCTAACCCGTTGCAATTTTCGGTTTTCTGAAATTTGCGGTTTTCAACCTACCAGTCAAAGCTTGCTCAAAGTTGGCTAAATGCCGAACAGAGAGTTTCAATATAAATGACACAGGTTTTTGTCATAGCGATACCAAATTTAACTTGCGCCACTCAATAGTTTAATCGGCGTACTCACTGTATCTAACCCGCCTTGAAAATTGTTTTTTTTTTCAATGTTTCTTGCACTTAAATTATCAAGCGATGCTTGTTTATCGTGGGTTAGACTGCTAAAAAAGTTAAAATGAAACTAACAGACCTCCTCATCAGAGCAAGACTACATTTGAAATGCACTGCTTGTCATTCTTCTTGGATTCTTATCCTATCTATTAACTGCCTTTAACCCACAATCAGAAATATTTTTTTGAAATCTCTTACACCAAAACTATCAGTAGGTGCTTGCTCAATGCGGGACACAGCTGAGTAGGATAAAATTTAATCGTGACGTCCCGTGCCTTCCATCTATGTTTCAATTGATTCTAACCCATTCGAAGCTTTATTTTTATCAAATATTCGGTTTGAAACTTACAAGTTGGAGCTTGGTTGAAGTAGGCTAAATACCGAAAAGACAGTATCAATGTGAATGGCGCAAGGTATTTGTCATAGCGATATTAAATTTTACTTGCACCATTTTAACCCTAGGATACTACACTATCTGTATAAGACAAATAACCTATACTGGGGTTACGAGCACCCCAGCACTTTGAATCGATGCGGGTGACTCATTATTTGTCGTGGAGAGCTTTTTTTTTAATTCGAACGATCGAGTTCTGAAAAATAAAATCGAACATTGAGAAAAAGTTTAATATTCATTTTTCACGGTGAAAAATGCATTTAAACAGAATGAAGAACACAATTTTCGAATTTTTGCCTAAAAGTGAAAAATAATTCTTATACGCGTATTTTGGAAAATTTCGGCATTTCGAGAAAATAGATTTCAAACACAATAGCATAAACACCTTTATGCTGTTACTTCTGTAGATAAAACACCGAATTATAAAGATTAATGACAGAAAAAAAGAATATATAACTCTATACTGGGGTTACACTAACCCCAGGCTCTTGAATACGTGCTCTCTTTGTCACTATCACAACGAATCTGACGATTTACCCGGCACAAATCTACTTAGTACTCACCTCTCCTAATGCGATCGATAGTGTAGCGTGACTGCTTGATCCGTCGGAATGCTGAGGCCGTTAAAATTTAGTGGGGTTTGGGGAACCCCTGAGTAGTATCCTAGGGTTAAAAATCATTTGGCGTATTCCCTGTATCAAATCCACTGTGAAAATTGTTTTTTCAATGTTTCATAAAACTCAATGATCAGTCGATGCTTGTTCAACGTACGTTAGAGACTGCTCAGAGAGTTGAAATGGAACTAACAGCTGCTCCTCAGAGCAAGATCCCATTTGGAATGTAACGAATGTCATTCTTATCGGAATATTAACTTCCAGTACTGCATGATTAGATTTTTTTACTATCAAAACTATCAGTAGATTTTGGCTCAACGTGGGCTAAACCCCTGCTTAGAAAATTCGAATAAAAATGACAGCTTTTAGTTGGCGTAGGATAAAATCTGATCGGGACGTCCTGCGCCTTCCATCTATGTATTAATTGGTTTCAACCCATGGTAAGATTGATTCTTCTGAAATATTCGGTTTTCCACCTATCAGTTAATGCTTGTTCAATGTGCCTCAATATTTCAATATTTAGCTAATCACTTACAAACATTTTATAGTGTTCTTACACTTTCTCACATTTTCTGTCAAATGTTTGACTGCTCTCTTTTAACACTTTATTTCCGCGCACTTAAAGAAGAAAAAATAATGCATTATAATGAATAAGTAATAAATAATGAAATAATTATTATTAACCGGACCCACAAAGCTGTGAAGCAGTCAACCTGGACATCGGAAGCTTTGAAGCAGTCCATTTTGACACCAAAAACTATCGTGCTGTCGACCTGGAAACCAAAAACTATAACGCGGATGACTGTGATACGAAAAATTACGAAGCGATTCGCGCGGTCACCGAAAATTATGAAGCGATCGACCTGGTCCCCCGAAGCTGTGAAACAGTCAGCCCGGACATCGATAACTATGGAGCAGTCTATTTTGACACCGAAAACTATCGAGCAGTGGTCCTCGACATCGACAACCACATTGCAGTCGACCTGGACACCGAAAAGTATCGAGCAGTCGTCCTGGACATCGATAACCACATAGGAGTCGATCTGAACTCTTAAAACTATGAAGCGGTTAATTGACCTGGACACCGTAAACTACGAAGCAATTCACCCAGTCATCGAAAACTATGAAGCGGTTGACCTGGACACCGGAAACTATGAAGCAATTCATCTGGTAATCGAAAACTGTGAATCGATTAATCTGAACGCTCAAAAATATGAAGGGGTTAATTTGTATCTCGAAAGCTGTGAAATAGTCGACCTGTTTAACGAAAACTATCGAGCTGGCGACTTAGACACAGAAAACTATCGAGCGCTCGATTTGGACACCTAGAACGTTAAAGACTGGGGAGCAGTCAATCGGATGAACACAATTACTAAGAGTGATCGTATTTCTCGGGATTTTCGAGTATCTTGAGAATCATTTTTTTTCAAAATTATTGCTTCGATGGGAGTAAAGGTTCCAAGTAGGTTGCCAGTAAAATGTTTGTTACGAGAAAAACATGCCGAGGATTTTATTATTTTGAATAAGAATATTAAAAATGATTTAAATAACGTTAATTATTATTATTACATCATCGTAACTTATTATCCATAGAAATAATTGACAATAATTCATTAATAATTAACTATTATTGGGGCAATAGTTTTGCGTTTAAGTCATACGCGTGTTAACGCGTGAGTATTATAGCTTCTTTCCATGACAACAGTCCTGGATGAAAGCCACTGAAATTATCTGTCATGTTTCCGAACACTCGGGGTGACTGACACGTCAAACTAAAAGTCAGGTAACCTTCAGATGTATCTTCTGTCAACAGCTACGGCATGATGCGAGTTCAGACGACACGATTCCATTTCACACAATGCGTTCGTTTGAAGTTCGAAGAATTGAAAAATCGTCGACTTTGACAATTTTTTTCTATATGATCGTAATCTGTAATCTGCAGTCTTTATTTTCCAAAAATAAAAAACTCTTCATCTTTTGTTTGAATTTTCATATTTTTTAAGCAAAATCTGTCTTTCCCACAGTATCGCCGTATTTTTTTTCAAAGAGAGCGGGAAAAATTATGTGGATTACGATTTTTACCAATCGCGATATCGCTTCGCGAAAGGGCGTAAGGAATACCGCCCACCGTGTAATTGTCACGCCGTATACAATATATATACAACTTTTTTAATTTTTACGGGACAAACATGCAAAGAAATCATTTTTACGCGCAGACCAGTATTCTTGGTCCTACATAATGAATGGAGCTCGAAATTTGACAAACAAGTAGAAGTTCTGGAAAAATATTTTACCAAATCGGAATCGGTTTGTCTATTTTCCTATTTCTTACATTATTAAAATTTTTCAGTTAAATTTTTTTTTTACTTTCAAGCTGACGTCAATCCGATTTGTTGTAAAATGTGGATTTTAAATCAGGGACGTACTTACTCCAATGGAATTAATCTTATGGGATGGATTGTATGGTATTATGTACGTGAGATAAAATAAACACTTACATATTTTACAAAATGTCCTTCATTTTGGAATTTCAAATGTCATTAATCTACTATCAAATTCGTAATCAGCGACTCCGAAAACCCAAAGGTGCTAATTTTCGGACCGATAAGGTGATTATTTTCTTAAAATGTCCGCCATTTTTGGTCCGCCATTTTGAATTTCATAATTTCGATATCAAATTCGCAATCAGCGACCCCGAAAACCTCATGGTGCAAATTTTCGAACTGATAAATGGATTATTTTTCCAAAATGTCCGTCATTTTTATTCCACTATTTTGAATTTTAGAATTTTGATATCAAATTCGTAATCAGTAACCCCGAAAATTTCATAGTGCAAATTTTCGGACCGATGAAGTGATTATTTTTTCAAAAGGTCCGCCATTTTTGGTCCGCCGATTTGTATTCCATCATATTAATTTCAAATTCGTAATCAGCGACCCCAAGAATAAAAAATTGGAAATTTTAAAATTATTATTCTCACTTTTCGACTTTTGGCCAGGGAAAAAGCCGTTCTGAACCACTGTGGGGCGGCAGGCTATCCTCAAGACATTCTATATTAATATCGGGTAGAACAATATCTTACTGGTACCTCCCGTAGACGATTATAGGACGTACTATCTTGGCAGGACACGAAATAGGACTGTCTCGGGATGGTCCCGAGATCAATTTTGCTGTGTGGGTTGTAATCGAAAGGGTCTCATTGGAAGAAAATCCAATTTTTTAGCTTAAAACAGTTCAAAAGACATTGAAATTTTTTCTTCCTTAATTTTCGATATTTTTTTCAAAAAGTACATTGAAAATTTGAAAAAATGACCTCTTAGTAAGTTAGAATATCATGGTTATTGCAGAAGTTATGATTATTTTAAGAATATTTTTTCAAAAATCAATAACAGCGGTGTATTTTTTTTGCACGTATAATAACATATGAAAAAACATAAAAAATCGGAAGGGGTTACCGACAAAGTTGAATTGTTATGGAATGACTCATGTATGTATTATTCACAACTTTTTATTACATTTTCTGGAAAAATGTACCTCGCACATTCCAGCAATCGGATAGATGTATTTTCTGTTCAATTCCTTTCATCTAGAGTTATTGATATCAAATTTTTATTAATCTTCCAAAAACTTGCAAAATATACCGCTGTCAGATTTTCAAATGTATGTTTATAACGCGTAAGCACAAATTACAGGTTGAATTCCGCGCGCTCACTCTACGCATGGTTCGAAAAAAGAGAAGTGCGCATGCGTTAAAACACGAGAGCGGGAGAATGAGCGGAAAGTCAAGTTATAGGAGCGTCCTTTGATAGATTACATCCGCAGAATTGTTAAAATATTAGGCAGGAATTGTTAAAGTATAATAGTGACATTTGAGATGGGCATACCCACACAACAAAAATGCGTCCCAAGTACGTCTTTCGGACATCACGTCAATTGTCCCGTGATGGTAATGGGATGGTCCCATGGGATACCCATGGGCTCTAAAGTGTCCGCAGTGATTACCGGAATGGGATCGTCCCACTGTCGTCCCGGGATGTCTTCGGGACGTCTCTTGGACTGTAAATACAGCAGAGTGGAGATATCGATGAGATATTATCGAGACTTCTCAAAGACGTCACCAAGGTATTCCAGAATTATCAGACACAGCAATGATACGTCCCACGTACGTCTTTTGGACATCACGTCAATTGACTGAATTGTCCCGTGATGGTAATGGGATGGTCCCATGGGATTCCCATGGGCTCTAAAATGTCCGCAGTGATTACCGCAATAGGATGGTCCCACTGCCGTCCCGGGATGTCTTTGGGATGTCTTCGGGACGTCTCTTGGACTGCCAACACAGCAGTGGATAATTATTTTTATTTCGATTTAATATTAATTAATTTCAATGAATTAATTGAATTTAAATAAAATGGGTACAGTACAGAGGGAGACAGCAAGTACTCCTTGTAATATGGCCTCTTATGAGGTCTGACTCCTTTCGGTGTCAAATGCCCGTGTTCACGCTCGGCTATAAGAGCATTCTATTTGCATGATCCGTATGTGAGAGCCTTTGCCATCTCGTGGCGAGTCTGGAACTAACACCGTGGAATGGCTGACCTCCTATAGACATCTCTAAGAGAGTCCGCTGGGATCGTCTACACACGGTCACAGCAGGATATCCTCAAGACATCCCATATTAATCCCGCGTAGAACAATGTCTTACCGGTACCTCCCAGAGACATCTCTAAGAGAATACGCTGGGATCGTCAAAACACGGTTACGATAGGATATTCTCCAGACATCCTATATTAATCTCCAGTAGACCAATGTCCTACTAGTACCTCCCACAGACATCTACAAGATAGTGCGGTACGATCGTCTACACGAGGTCACGGCAGGATATCCTAGAGACACCTTATATTAATCTCGGGTAGAACAATGTCCTACCAGTACCCCCCACAGACGTCTAAAATAGAGTGCGTTGGGATCGTCCAATTACGGTTGCGACAGGATATCCTCAAGATCTCCTATATTAATCTCGGGTAGAACGGAATCCTACCGGTACCTCTCAGAGACATCTTTAATAGAGTGCGCTGGGATCGTCTAAATACGGTTGCAACAGGATATCCTCAAGACATCCTATCCTAATCTCGAGTAGACCAATGTCCTACTAGTACCTCCCATAGACATCTACAAGACAGTGCAGTACGATCGTCTGCACACGGTAACGGCAGGATATCCACAAGATATCCCATATTAATCTCGGGTAGAACAATGTCCTACCGGTACCTCCCAGATACATCTATAAGAGAGTGCACTCGGATCGTCTAAACACGGTTGCGACAGGATATCCTCAAGACATCCTATATTAATCCCGAGTAGACCGATGTCTTACTAGTACCTCCCACAGACATCTACAAGTAAGTGCGGTACGATCGTCCACACAAGGTGATGGCAAGATATCCTCAAGACATCCTATATTAATCTTGGGTGGAACAATGTCCCACCACTACTTCCCACAGACGTCTATAAGAGAGTGCGTTGGGATCGTCTAATTACGGTTGCGACAGGATATCCTCGAGACATCTAATATTAATCCTGGGTAGAACAATATTTCACTGGTTCCTCCCATAGACGTTCATAAGACGTACTATCTTGGTAGGACACGAATGGGACTATCTCGGGATGGTCCCGGGATCAATTTTGCTGTGTGGGTATTTATCATAATTTAATTATCACTGGTACATTTATAATAAACAAGAGAAGCTTTCAGTTATAAATCAATGCTCAGTTTCTATTTTTTCACGTTTGAAACGCGCGGGTGATCGCCATATTTCCAACTATGCGCAAGCACGCGAGAGTAGAGAATTTATGTTCTTTTTATAAGAGACATATGGGTTTTGAATTTGGCGAGCTCAGGCCGGCAAATGTTACTTGAAAAATCGACCACGAGGGGAAATGCATACGAGAACGCATTTTGTCTGTCTATGCCAACATGGTCTCTATGCTTTACGTGATAGTGACATACGCTTGTTTACAATCATATGAAGAAATTCTGTCAGTAAGAAAACAGTCTTTTTTGGTTAATAATGGTGTTTTCGCGCGAAAACTTTTCACTCAGCTGTTGTATCGCCGAAATTTAGGTAGCTACTCTGAATGGCGAGAGTTTGAGATTACTCTGTTATTTTGATCGGGATCGTACCAGATTAAGGGTTAGAACCCAAATGAGTCGAACCGAAGGTAGTCGTATAAAAGAATAATTTATTATCGTAGAAATAGAAAGTACAAGTGGTAATAATTAACAGAGGCGCGTTGCGCGCGCCTCGTCGGACCAGTCGTGCAGGTTGGTACTTTGAGTCGGAACTGTCTTGTGTCTGCTCTCGGGTCCGTTATATACGGGAAAGAGCCCAATCGCGGCAGAATTTCTTTATTATCATATTATTGATTTAAGGGGGTCCTGTCAGCGTGAAATCGGGAAAAAATAGTTTTTTTTGCGTTTTACAAACTCTTTTGCACTTATATACCAAGTCATAGACCCTTACGTTGAAATATGGATAGGTTACAAGCGAATCTGTAAACAGCGAATTTTGAAAATTGAGAAAACTATTTTTAAAATTCTGCATTTTTTTTCACAGATTCTGGATCATAAATAAGTAATCTATATCATGATTAGAATGTGGGACGCGGCTGCTTTATATTTTTTTTATAATTTTTTTTGTTTCTCAAATGGAAATAAAAAATTCTAGTATTCCTTATGAAAGTGAAAAAAAATGGACAAAAATAAAACATGTTTTGGAAAATTTCAATATTTTGCATATTTTCCAAAATAAATGAGAAAAATATTTTTTTGAAAAAAAATATTCTCATTTATTTTAAAAAATATGCAAAATATCAAAAATTTTCACGACATGTTTTATTTTCATTTTATTTTTTACTTTCATGAGGAATATTAGGAATCAATTTTTTCATTTCAATTTAGAAACTAAAAATAAAAAAATTATTTTAAAAAATATAAGGCAGCCGCATGCCACTTTCTAATCGTGATAGATATTACTTATTTATAACTCAAAATCTGTGGAAAAAATTGCAGAATTTAGAAAATTGTGTTTCATCAGTTATTCCTTTTTTACACACAAACGGTCGTCGCGCCACTTGAAGGAAGGATGAAATAATTCTGTAAAAAAATTAGGCTGTTTTTGAAGTGGAATCAATGCAAAAAGGGATCTGATTCCTCGAGGGAAATGACTCCTCGATTTCACTTGGAATGCTCCATATATAGATACCGGTTGTCCCATTTTAATCTTACAGTTGATTTATTTCGAAAAATATTGCTCCGATCAAAAATTGAGTGAAATGAAACTTTTAATGTTCAGAGGGGGACGTTTTGAATTTTTTTTTTGTTTTGGTCCAAAATTTAAAATGGTGGCGTTAAGATGGCTGACATGTTTTTTTTAAATGGAAACATGATTTTTTTTTCACCAAAATTTTTTTCAGATTAAATCTAACAACTTTTGTAGTAACATTTTTTTGATACAGCCCATAATAGAGGGTGTCCCATTTTAATCTTACAGCTGAATTATCTTGAAAAATTCTGCTCCGATAAAAAATTGAGTGGGATGAAACTTTTAGGGTTCAGAAGGGGACGTTTAAAAAAATTTTTTGTTTTCGTCCAAAATTCAAAGGGGCGGTGTTAAGATGACCGATAGGTTTTTTAAACATAGAAAACATGATTTTTTTTCACCAAAAAATGTGTTAAGTCAAAACTAACAACTTTTGTTGGAACATTTTTTTTATTCAGTCCATAAGAGATCACCATTTTTTACTATTTTTGTATTATCCGGGATAACCATGATGGTGGAATGGTGTAATGGTGAAATGGTGGAATCTTCGAACACCTTTAAGAAAATTTCAGAAAACACTCACGAGGAGGATTTAGAAGACCTCCTCGGCTTCGTCATTATGCTGCATAACGCTAAAATAGTCAAAAATGGTGATCTAGTCTAAAATATCCGGTCTATAAAAAAATTATTCCTACAAAAGATGTTAGATTTGATCTGAAAAATTTTTTGGTCAAAAAAAAATCATGTTTTCATAAAAAAAAACATGTCAGCCATCTTAACAGCGCTATTTTAAATGTTGGACCAAAACAAAAAAATTTTTTGAACGTCCCCCTCTGAACCCTAAAAGTTTCATCCTACTCAATTTTTTATCGGAGCAGTATTTTTCAAGATAATTTAGCTGTAAGATTAAGATGGGACACCCTCTATTATGGGCTGTATCAAAAAAATGTTCCCACAAAAGATGTTAGATTGAATCTGAAAAAAATTTTGGTGAAAAAAAAATCATGTTTCCATTAAAAAAAAACATGTCAGTCATCTTAACGCCGCCATTTTAAATTTTGGACCAAAACAAAAAAAATTTTAAACGTCCCCCTCTGGACCCCAAAAGTTTCATCCCACTCAATTTTTGATCGGAGCAATATTTTTCGAAATAAATCAACTGTAAGATTAAAATGAGACACCCGGTATATATACACACACAATTAATTATTCATTCAGATTCCTGTGAAGTTGGTAAAAAAATCATTATTCTACTGTTGAATCGAAATTTGAATATCGCGCGATTGCGCGCTTACAACTCTGCGGACCGATCAAAACGCTTGAGAGAAGTGACTACGGGCCAATCAAAACAATTGTCGCAAGTGATCAGAAAGTGTAATAGAAAACAAACGTTCGCGCGTGGTTTAGCATTTTTTTATTGTATTCTCTTATTATTATCGAGTGTTTATTTATTGTTTCAAAAGTAATATAAAATATCTATACTAATCGTGAAATTACGTGAAAGTGCTTTTTCGATCTCGACAAACGACCGAGACACGAGCAGTTTCACAGTGGTTAGTAATACGTCAGTTCGAATGTTTATTATATTCAATTATTTGTAAAGACAATGGTATTTGTCGTCTTTACTAAATAATCGGTTTGATTTTCTTATTTATTTACACTTTTTTCAGTCAGTGAATTGAATTCCGTGCCTTAAATGTACAATATAACCTCCAAACTGTCAACGGATTGGAGGTTATATTGTAAAAAATGTATAGCATTTTTGGTGTACAAAGATTTGTAAATATTAAAAATAATTAAAAACACAAATATGAAAAAACCGTGAAAAGCGTGTTAAAAAAATTTTTGTCTGCATGCAATTACCATGAAAAATATTGTTTGTTATACAGGTACAGTAATCGGTGGAGCGAAGGACTGAGGAAACGTTTTTCCATACATTCGACTTCGGAGGCTGTTTCCCGAAACCTGGATCTTCAAATACTCTGCGCGCAATCCTGACCGAACCGCTTCATGGATTTTATTCCACGACGTCTCATTTTCTTTGTAACACTTTTACGGACCGCTTGAGCGCGGCTCATTTTTATTATAATCAATATTGTTTCGTGTGCAGTGCTCTAAAAACCAAAATTGGGTCAAAGATCCAAAAAGTGGTCTGTAACTCCAAAATAAGGATCTGAAAAAAAATGTGCCGCGCTCAACCGTTCTGCAAAAGATTTACAAAGAAAATGAGACATCGTAGGATAAGATCCGTCAAGCGGTTTGGTCAGAACTGTGCGCAGCGTGTGAAAATGAAAAATTGATTTATGAGAGTTCCGCTGCACCTTAAGGGTTCTAACTAGCGTCAAAAGTTGCTACATTTAATACATCAAATTGTAGCCCATCTGTGAAATTTCCACAAATGCCATGAATATTTATATTGATGTTCAAAAATCGGAATTTTGACGCTGTCAGTCTCCCCTTAACAATCATTTCTTATTACAAGATATTAGTATTTATATTAGTAATTCGGTTAAGATAACATGAATTACGAGATTTTCATATTTAGTGGTTGGCCGAGAGGCCGATGATGCGTCGCTTGCGTAATTGCTGACCTGCACAATTGCACCTGCTCAAGTTCGAACGCGCGTGTATTATGATGAAATGACAACAATTTCTGAATCTGGGACACGCGCGTGTCGTGGTTTGAAATATTCGTAATATTCCGAAATCGAGGTATCTGGGGTACAACATACCTCCCCCCTTAAAAAGAAGAAAGTCCCTTTTCTTCTCGCTCGTCTCCGGCGAGCTAAAAATTGTTTTTTCTCGTTGATAATCTTTTAAATTTTTGTAACAATGTTCATGAATTAGTTCTTTAAGGGCACCGAGAATTACTCCCTTGAGAGCCTCTTCTTTACCGATCCCTTCGGTGGCTTCTGCTACTTCGTGTGCAGGGTTGTCGTTTGATGTTTATTGTCCTTAGTTCCTTGGGCCCTTATCTCACCCTTGAGAGCCTCTTTTTCACCGATCCCTTCGGTGGCTTCTGCTACTTCGTGTGCAGGATTGTCCTTTAACCTTTAGTTCCTTGGGCCCTTATCTCACCCTTGAGAGCCTCTTCTTCACCGATCGCTTCGGTGGCTTCTACTACTTCGTGTGCAGGATTGTCCTTTAACGTTTAGTTCCTTGGGCCCTTATCGCAGCCTTGAGAGCCTCTTCTTCACCGATCCCTTCGGTGGCTTCGGCTACTTCGTGTGCAGGATTGTCCATTAACGTATAGTTCCTTGGGCCCTTATCTCACCGTTGAGAGCTTCTTCACCGATCCCTTCGGTGGCTTCTATTGTCAATTTTTCGACTTGTGTTGTGTATGTCGAAACACATTCTTTTGTGCCTTGTTTAAGCAAGCAAAAATCGTACTGCAGGGCAGCGAGCGATTTTTTCTTACCTTAAAGGGCTTCTAATTCAGCCCGAAGGTCCTTTAAGGCCTTAGGCCACCCTAGCACTTTTGAAAAATTGATTTTTTTAAATTTTATTTTAAATGGACCTCAGAAATGATGTCCCAAAAGTTTATGGCCGGGAAAAATCTCTAAGTACTCGTTTTTCGAATTTTAGTACAAGGCCTTCTGGTCCTACTAAAAACTTCAAACGCCTTTTTCTCACAATTGCATTATTATTGAAAAAAATTTTTACTTCAAATGGTCTAACAGGACCTCAAAAATGATGTCCCAAAAGTTTATGACCGGAAAAAATCTCTAAGAACTTGGTTTTCAAATTTTAATACAAGACCGTCTGGTACTACTCAAAGCTTCAAACCCGTTTATCTCAAAACTGCATTTTTTCAGTTGGCCGGACTCATAACTCAGACAATTTTCCACCGATTCACTTGAAATTTTGAATATATCTCGAAAACGACATTGTCTGTGGAAGTACGTAGGTTTTTTTTTATATTGCATAGTTCATTTGTTATTAACAATTATCTGACGATTTTCTAGGTAGATTTTTCACTTTCCACCTTAGAAGTGCGCCATTTGACCAAAAATCAATACATCGCAAAAATCCTACGTACTTCTATAGCAGTGATTACATATGATCGAAAAAAATTTATTGGCTTATTATGATTAAAAAATTACAGGAGCTGTTAGTCCGGCCGTGAACTCTGAAAAAACGGAGACGTTATCGCGAAAACGCTGCGCAGCCGCCATTTTAAAATTAATCGCTTCAAAAAAATATTGTAAACAGTCACTGATATGTATGATAACACCCCGTTTTTGTAATCCCGATTTATTTTGTAGTATTTCTGAAAATAAATCCCCAAAAAGCCTATTTTTTCGGTCTCTAGAGTGGCCTAAGGCCTTAAATTCCGAATAACCTTGTGTTTGGTTCCTCCTGTGGCTCTATCTTCTAAGTTCTTCTTCTGTCCACCTTCCGCGTTGTGTACGCTCTGCCTTGGAGGTTTTTAGGGGGGTGCCTATATATCACCACGCACGTTTGGCAACGATGTAATTCTCAGAATGCAATAAATATTTTTCGTTTCGTTATTCGCCTTGATTATGAACTTTTTTTGTTTCTGATGTGAAACCTTTTTATAAAGTTTGGATCTTTATAAAGTTTGTGGTGAGTGAATGTGGTGTCACTTACAGTGCGCTTGTTTTTCACATCTCCGGCGATCCTTCAACTCTGGTTGACGTTCTCTCGTTCGGCGACGTCCTTCGAGGATGCTGCAGCTTATCCTAGGTGATTTCGATTGGACCTAGGTCCGATTTCCTCATCTATCGGCACGTTCTCTATGATTTTCTGATCGTGCGTCGAACCTTGACGTATCTTGTCCTTGGTTCCTTTGGGCCCTTCTCACCTTTAAGGGCCGTTTCTTCACCTGATTCTACTTAAGCAGGTGGCATCCATATTCGGAACTTCTTCGAATATGGATTTAACTTTATTCGGTTATTCTCTATTCAGCGATGTTAATTCTTTTAACGAGGTTCGTTTTTTACTCACTCTGGTGATCCCACCGCTGCCACCAATGTTGTTATGCCGAAATTCAGGTAGCTACTCTGAATGACGAGAGTTTGAGATTACTCTGATATTTTGATCGGGATCTTACCAGATTAAGAGTTAGAACTCAAATGTGTCGAACCGAAGGTAGTCGTATAGAATAATAATTTATTATCGTAGAAATAGAAAATACAAGTGGTAATAAATAACAGAGGCGCGTTGCGCGCGCCTCGTCGGACCAGTCGTGCAGGTTGGTACTTTGAGTCGGAACTGTCTTGTGTCTGCTCTCGGGTCCGTTATATACGGGAAAGAGCGCAATCGCGGCAGCATTTCTTTATTATCATATTACAGATTTCATAATAATTTCTTATTACAAGATATTAGTATTTATATTCGTAATTCGGTTACGATAACATAAATTTCGAGATTTTCATATTTAGTAGTTGGCCGAGAGGCCGATGATGCGTCGCTTGAGTAATTGCTGACCTGCACAATTGCACCTGCTCAAGTTCGAACGCGCGTGTATTATGATGAAATAACAACAATTGCTGAATCTTGGACACGCGCGTATCGCGATTTGGAATATTCGTAATATTCCGAAATCGAGGTATCTGGGGTACACAGCGGCGTCTGATTAGATTAAAACTTCGTAGGACAGTTGTTTACAATCATATACAAAAATTCTATAACTTAGAAAAAAATCCGTTTTTAAAGTTTCAAGTTTCAACTGCATACCGACATAAAACGCTTTTTTTGCTTAAAAATATTTGAAAAATGATTTAGAATTGCTTGAATGACTTTCAACCCTTGAAATAGTTTGAATGTATTGAAACGAAAGTGAATAGTGAAAATTAAGAAAATTCGTTCAAACGTTTCTGTGCAATGAGTAAAAAATGTAAAAAAAAGTTATTTTTTCTAAAATAAAATTGTTCAAAAAACTGTAAAGACTTGAAATTCTGGAGAACACTTCTTTGTGATCCTATGAATAAAGTCTATAAGTTACAAAAACACAGATTCACAGGTTGCGGAGATCTGACACCGGACGGACACAAAAATGGCTTTTTTGCTCAAAAATAGCTGTTTTTTGGAGAAATCCTATATTGAATATTGTCTGAATGGATTTAGTTAAAAGAGGTCTCGAGATTATGGTGAAAAAAATTACGCTATCAAGATGAACCAGATCCGTCCATGGGTTGCCGAGTTATGACTGCTTACAGACGGCCGAGGGGACGGAAAATTCAAATTTGAATTGTCTTGGCATAATATGCCAAGATATATTAGTAAAAAGTTTGTGGTGTTATTATTATCAAAAATAGGATTTTGAGAGGCATTACTAATAGGCACTTGTCATATATTAATGAGTACCTAAAAATGGTACGGCTTTGTAGTCTACTGAAGGTTTCTTGAGGCTGATAGAAGGTAAGGTATTGACATTTATTTTCGATTCTGGTTCGAATGTTCCTATTGTGGGAAAAACATTAGCTGAAAAATTGCCTGGTAGGAGCAATGCGTCTCCACGCAGTCGAGAGGTATCGGAAATGGATACGTTGATTGCTGTGAGCTAATTTCTGTGTGGGTCGATCTTGAAGGCATAAGGGTTGAAATTGACTTATATGTGATACACGACGATAATTGATGCACAGATTTACTTTTGGGTAATGAATTGTTAACAAAAGTTTTGGTTAATTTGGACGGAATAACGATTCAATTTTCTAAACTTAATCAATTCGTTGGCACGTGTAGCCGAGAGATCGACGTAAATGCCATCGATTATGCTTCAACTGAATTGAAGGAACCACTCATCGCGTGGTTGAAAACGTACTAACCCATGATGTTTGAAGCCCCCAAAATTTGAGTAACTTCGGGTGCCCTCCAGATCAGGTTAACAGACGAATAAAAGCTTGTGCAAAGACGCGCTTACAAATTAGGCACTGTAGAACGGGAAACTGTGAGATTGCTGATTGACAAAATACTCGATTCAGGGATCGTTCAGGAAAGTAAAAGCCCATTTACTATCCCAATAATTCTGGTAAAAAAAACGATGCCTCGGATATACTATGTGTCGATTATTGAGAATTTAATTCTAACACGGACCCCGATCGTTCTCTTTGCCGTTGATTGAGGATCAATTGGATCGCTTATGTGGAGCGCTATATTCTTCATTACTCGACATGGTAGCCGAGTTCCGTCAGATACCTGTAGAGGCAAATTCGATAGAGGAACGGCCTTTATTAAACCTGACGGCCATTTAGTATATTTGACGATGCTATCCGGGTTGATAAACCTGGTTAGCATAATAAAAACTTTATACCGCGAGGTAATGGACGGATCTGAAACGACCAAGACTTACACAATGAAGGACAAAATCTTAATGCGAACAATAGAGAGGAAAGGCACATAAGTAACACTACCTGTGGTGCTAAGATTGATGGTATGGTCGCTCATTCATCACGTGTACGAAAAAATTTGTCATTCAGGCTGAGAAAAGACTTTAGATAAATTGAACGAACTTTATTGGTTCCCTCACATGACAAAACAAGGTAAAAATTTGTAACCAATTGAATTTTGTGTCAACCTTGCAATTCAGTATCGCGACCATTGCAAGCACAGTTACATCCTATCGAAAGGGATAATATTCCTTCGAGTACAGTTCACATTGACATATCGGGAAAATTATCAGGCTCGCCCAAAACGAAAGAGTACGTTTTCGTGATCATAGATGGATTCTCGAAATTTGTCACATTAAATAAGACGAACCGTTCAGGCACAGAAACGACTATTAATCATATCGATGAACATTCGTTTACTTTTGGGGTACCGAGACGAATCATTTGTGACCAACGTTCAGGGTTCACAAATGCACGTTTTAAAGAATTTTGTAACGAGAAAAGTGAAAGTTTTCATAGAACAGCAGGCGTGTTGTGTGCCAGACATCAAGTCTGTCTAGTTATATCGATTGCCTTTTTAATTATGTTTCAGTTCCGAATTTTATCCCTCCGAACTAAATGAAATACACATATTTTTTATGTTTTGACGGCTTGATATTGAAAGGTTCATTCCTAACTCGTCGTTTCTACGAGAATTAAATGCCTCTTAACGAGATGAATTGACTTTGAAACTGACTTTGAGTTTTAGGGTCAAGGTTAATTCAGCGGGACTATGTGTTAATTGATTTTCGGCAACAATGAGCTAGGGAATTAGATGCTCTTAGTGGTAACGCGACAAAGGGATATCGCAAAGATCTGTGTCACCCATCTCATGCCGATTCATCCACTTTAGTGTGGTCAGCGTCATGCAATTGCAACATTTCTTGATTCCAATTAATAAATATTGAAGTGTCTGCATTGAAAAGCTTTTTTTATAATTATTAAAATTCTTATCCCGTGTTTCTGTGAACAATATTTTGTAAGAACGCACTTTTTCGATTTTTTTCGAATTGACATTGTCGTTTCGGGTTGAAGGACGCATCTCCGACCTATGGTTCCTCTCTGACTTTTGTTCCTCTAAAGAAGTAGAATTTTTTAAGCCAATAAAAAAATTTGACCGTGAATTTCAGGGTCAAGGTCAATTTTGCGGCTACAAATTTTGATAGATCTCCACCGATCTCAAGCTGGAGATTTACTGGGCGAAGTGGCGACACATCATTTTTATACACCCTGTAGGAATACCTATTCACAGCGTTCCCGTTTGTATGCTAAATTTACGGTGTGAATATGTATATATGCCCGATCGTAACAGCTCATCGACGCAGACGACGCACGCCTTTCGCGTGTGCAACAAAAATGTACCACCAAGGTTGCGGCATCAAACAAACTGTCCTCGAGACGACTTAAGGAACCTGATACAAATAAAATAACAAGAAATGTAAAAAATACAGCGAAGAACGAAAGAAAGTATTTATAAGTTAATGAATAAATAAATCGAAATCATGGAAAAAAATTTGAAAAAGCAAAAAAATCAAATACACTACTCGGAAAAATTAAGGGAGGAAGAAAAATTTCCAAATTTTTCGGTGATTTTCAACAGGCTGTACTTCAGTGAAAAATGGTCCCATCGAGATCATCAAAAAAGCATTTCGAAGCTCGAAAATTCTAGTTTCTTGACTCAGTCAAATTTTTTTAAGGGCTATGGTTCTTACAAAATTTAAAAAAATGACGCGAGATAAAACTTTCGAAAAATGTTTACCTTTTTATTTTTGGTCGACGGGCTTGGAAAAATTTGTTCTAGCTGAACCAATACATAGACCAGATAGAGTGTTTGTTCAGCTTCAATTTCTCTTTTTTTACTTTTTCTCTGCGTTTCATTTTCGCGGAGATATCTGATTTTAAATGAAAAAAGATCTTTTTGTCTTTAACCACTGAAATGTCAGCAAGCACGAATTAACCAGGAATTAACCAGGTCGTACAGAAATTAATCGAGCAGATTTGTAAACTGGAATAAATTTTTTACAAGATTCTTCAAAGAGTATTAGGAAAATAATTTTTTTCTACCCTCAATATTCAATTTAAAAAAGTACAAAAAAGTGACTTTTTCCCTTGATTTGGTAAATCGACTGCAGCTTTGGTAATAATGATGGGAAGGCTAATGTTTTTAAAAACTTTTACAGCTTAATGTATCCTCAATAACCCTGCAAATTTGCAGATCGATCCATTGAACGGTTCTTCCGGACCGATTGATCAAATTTTCCAACAAAATTAAAGGAGCAAGGTTTTTGTTTCTGAACATCGGGTAATCTTCTTAAAAATGAAAAAATTAATGTCGTTTCGTCTCTTTTGAAAATTCTGCATTTGTTATTAGTTAAATTGAAAAAAAAAACAAAAAAAATTTCAAAACATTTAGAAAAAAAAAAAAAAATTTCTTCGCAAATCGATCAATTGATCGGTTTTTCTAGACCGATTGATTAAAATTTCGAGCATAAATGAAAGGGGCAAGGTTTTTGTTTCGAAACATCGGGTAACCTTCATAAAAATGGGAAAATGGATTTTCCTTCGACTTTTTTTTACAATTCTGCATCCGTCACCAGTTGAATTTGGAAAACATTTCAAAGATTTTCGAAAAAATACTGAAGCGTTCTTGCGAAAATTTGAATCCTTGCTTATCAACTGCCGGCATTTGCATCACGCGTTTCTTGTGCGTAAGCATAAAAGAAGCGCAGTTGATATACAAAGTCGGATATCTCCGCGAGAAATCAACGTAGAGGAAAAATAAAAAAAGGAAGTTCAAGCGGAATAAACAGGCTACCTGGTTCATGTATTGGTTTAGCTGGCAAAAATTTGGTCAAGTCCGTGGCCCAAAAATAAAAAGGTAGAAAATTTTCGAAAATTTTCTTTCGCGCTATTTCTCAAAATTTCGTAAGAACCATAGCTCTTCAAAATTGTTGACCAAAAGATCCGAAAACTAAAATCGTGAAGCTTCAAAATGTTTTTTTTTTATTACATCGATACGACCATTTTTCACTGAAATGGAAATTTTTTTTGCTCCCTTAATTTTTGCGAGTAGTGTACAAAAAAGGAGAAAAAATGGAATTTCCGAAAAACTCACCAAAATGATCTCCACTTCGTCAGTTGCATAGACAGCCACGTTTCCTTCCAATTTAAACATTTTATCTTTTCTATCTGAAACAGAAATAATAAAAAAACAAATTTGAAATCATTACAATAATGAAGGAATAAAGAAAAGAATAAATACAAAAAAAATATAAATAATAAATAAATAAAAAAATAAAGAAAAGAAAGACGTACCACTTCGACGACCAACGACCGAATGGAGCCGTCGAACGAAGCGTCCGCTCTCAACCTGGGAACGGAAAGAAGAGATCAAGAAACGTGCGCGAAACAAAAATCAAGAACGAAGTAAAAAGCTTTATAAGGAAAGAATTGACATAGAGAAGAAAAGAAAGAAACAAAAAGGGCATAGCCTGGTAAGCATGCTGAATCTGCCCCCACGGCGTTTTCTATCGACACTTTGGGAATCATTTTGGCACCTAATAAAAATAATTCACCCCAAATTTCAACTCTCAATTTTCATTAGTTTTCGAGATTCTTACAAAAAACGCTTTTTTGGTTTTGTTTGTTTCACTAGTAAAAATAAAAATTAACGGATGACGATTATTTTCCAAATACTTGAGAGTAAGAGACATACAAAAAAAATTTCGATATGATTCCCAAAACTAAAACCAATAAAAAAAAAAAAACTAAAATAATGTTTTAACTACGTTTTTCGAAACATGCATTCACAACATTTTAACAGAAAACGTGTTTTATACTCCTCCATACTCAGGAATTTTTTTCATTTTTTTGAATTGGTGCATTATTATGAAAAAAATTAAAAACTGTTTTTTTCAGTTCAAAAGACAACACCACTGGTAACGTCTGAAAAACCGTTTTTTTAAATAATTTTTTCTGGGCGGAAAAAAGGTGATGAAAAAATAAGACTTGGAGTAATTATTGAGCATGTATTTAAATATATTATATAAAAATTGCATAGGAAAATATTACAAAATGGTGACACTGCAGCAATTCTCTCGCGGCATGTCGAATCAAACGGTACGCAGCATAACTTCGACAATTTTCAATCTTTCTATTTGAAAATTTAATCAAGTCTTTGAAATAACATTTCGAAGTAAACCACGTCAGAGATTTTCGATAAGTTAATTTCAACAATATTTATTAACAAACCATTGTCCCTATTTGGTGAATATTGGACAACTTTAATCAGATACTTGCCAATTACACTGTGACGTCGTATTTTTGCACGCGTCACAAATGACTCGATAACGTACGTGGAACAACCTCGCTCCACGGCTGAGTCCCTCTCAAACGCAACCAACAGGGCCAAATTGTAATTTGTCGTTAGATTTTAATTCTTTTTGTATATTTTCGATATTTTTCTTGAGCAAACGACGGTCTCCGTCGTTAACAACATCGGCATCGTCAAGGAAATTGAACGAAAGAGCACCGCGGTTAACGAGAGCCATATTCAACGCTCTCGTCACCAACACCATCGAGACCCGTAGCTCATGCACGTGAGCCTCTGTCTTCATGATCGACGAGAGCCACGCACACCACCATCATTCGTCATTGTCGCTCTCGGCATCATCGCTGAGAGAGCGCAAAATCCAGCTTTGCACCTTCTCGGACGTCAGCTCAACGAGAACGTCATTATTATTATTGTCCCTCGTTCTTAATATATGAGAGAGAATCGCTATCGTCATCGATCCCGCGATTGACTATCGATCGTCTCCCACTCCGAACATATCGCGCTAATCGATTAGGATCGCGCTTAGTTCGATCATTATTAATCATGGGTGGGGGTGAACCGAGTTTACGAGGACGATTGCGGAAGTTCTCTCGAGGACTTTAGCCGACGTGAAGAACGAGGAAGGACGTCGTCTCCGTGCGGGTATCGAGCTTCGCTCAAGAACGCGCATCCACCGAATAAGTCAAGGATCGAGAGCCTGAATTGTCCAGGACTCATCCGAAGGAAACAAACCGGTGAGACTGTCGTTTCGCTCATTTTGGTATTGGTTTTGGGGAAATTCGCGAGTAGAGGCAATTTCGAGAGTATTAGACCAATTTGAAGCGATATTGTCGCGATGGCAAGTTAACGTGCGCGGCCACAATTTTAGTCCTTTTCCGCCTTCCGCGAGTCGAAATAATAATTAATTTGAATAAAGAAATTTGTGTTTCCCAAACTCCGTCGCCACAGAGTCATTATTTGGAAGTTCCAACGTCCCCTAACCGCGCCCCTCTACCATCCTCAAGGGCAGCTAGGCAGGCAAAGAAAGAACTCGCGAGAAAGCTCAAGGAAATACAAATTTTGCTATCGTAATTTATTGCGATAGCTGGCGCCCAATCCTTGAGTGATCTCGTGACCATTTTGTGACCGTAAGAGTCGGCTTTTCATGCGTTAAGAAAAGTCACGTCACAACACAAAGATCAATATTACTAAAATGTCCGACGTGGTTCACTTTAAAATGTTATTCGAAAGTTGTAGGGAAATTTTTTAATAGACAAATTCATAACTGTTGGAGTTATGCCACGTGCTGTTTGATTCAATTGATTCAATTAATTAATAACAATTCAGGGGTTCAAAATATAAAAAAATGGTAAAGGATTTTTCCACTCGATATATTATGTCACGAATCTACCTTCATGGTATTGCCCTTCATTCGTTGGGCACCTTGTATAGACATGCCTTACTGTGAGCAGAAGACTATTAGCCCCACGAGTGATGAATTCTGGCGACAAAAAAAGGACACTACGCGTTTTGATTCTAGCGGTCTGTGTCACCTCCTTCGTCGAGGGCTTGAAAGAAATTTTTTGTCTAAGAACGCGGTTTTTAATGTACCTTCAACAATAGATATATTGACATTGATATTGATACACCAGTGGAAAAAATTAAAGGATCAAAAAATTTTCCCAAATTGTCAGTGGTCTTTAACATTGCTGTATCTCAGTGAAAAATGGTCGTATCGAGGTCTGAGAAAAAGCATTTTCAAGCTTGGAGTTTCTAGTTTTTAGATTTTTTAGCAAAAAATTTTCGAAGCTACAGGTTTCACGCAATTATGAGAAATACCAAGAAAAAAAAATTTGGCAAATTTGCATCGCTTTTGTTTTGGCTGTAATTTTTTGGGGAAAATTCTTTCAGCTAAAACATTTTAAGGACCGGATAGCTTGTTTTTTTAGCTTCAATTTGCCTTGTTGAGACCTCGCTGCGATCATTTTTCGCTGAGATATCGAGCTTTTACGAAAAAAGACACTTTTCTGTTTGACCATTGATATCTCAGCAACAAATGATTGCACAGAAATCACAAGGGGCGTTTCACAAACTTGAATCAATGCTCTACATGAATTGTGAATGGTTTAAAAAAAAAATGTTTTCCGTCCTTGCCATGAATTTGAAAAAACAGGAGAAAAAGGGCTATTTATGGTTTTTTAGAAAATCAACGGCCAAATTAAAAATATTGACAATACGACTAATGTTGAGCGTGACTTTTGCAGCTCAATATACCCACAAAATCCCTGTAAGGTTTCAATTTGATCTGTTGAACGGTTTTTTTGTTTCAAGCAATCAAAGTTTGAAATAAATCAAAGGATCATGTTTATTGCCCCTTTACACTTCAAAATCATTATGAAAATAAAAAAAAAGATTTTTTTCGAGTATTTCCGCCATTTTTGTCGCAAACAGCGTTTAAATTTATGAAGAAAAAAAAAGTTTAATAAATTTTCAAATTTTTTTTTTGAATTTTTTTTTTTCAAATTCAAGGACTATGTTTATTGCCCCTAAGCACTTCATAATCATTATTAAAAGGAAAATAATTTTTTTGAGCTTTTTTCACATTTTTATCGCAAACAGCGTTTAAATTTATGGAAGACCAAAAAAATCGATAAAATTAGTAAGAATAAAAAAAATTCGAAAATTCTTCAAAAAAATTTTTTCTCTACATTTGGACGCTGTTTACAATAAAAATATGAAAAAAGCAAGAAAAATTGTTTTCCCCTTTAATAATGATTATGACGTTTAGGGGCAGAATTAATTTTTTTCAAAAATTTGATTGCTTGAAACAAAAAAACCGTTCGATAGATCAAATTAAAACTTTACAGGGATTTTGTGGGTATATTGAGCTGTAAAAGTCACGCTTAACATTAGTCGTTTTGTCAATATTTTTAATTTGGCCGTTTATTTTCTAAAACACCTTAAATAGCCCTTTTTCTCCTGTTTTTTCAATTTCATAACAAGGATAGAAAACATTATTTTTTCAAAAAACCAACGACAATTCTTGTAGAGCATTGATTCAAGTTTGTGAAACGCTTCTTGTGATTTCTGTGCGATCATTGGTTGCTGAGATATCAATGGTCAAACAGAAAAGTATCTTTTTCCGTGAAAGCTCGATATCTCAGCGAAAAATGATCGCAGCGAGGTCTCAAAAAAAGAAAATTGAAGCTAAATAAACAAGCTATCCGGTCCTTATAATGTTTTAGCGGTAAGAATTTTTTCCCAAAAATTACAGCCAAAACAAAAGCGATGCAAATTTGCCAAATTTTTTTTTCTTGGTATTTCTCACAATTGCGTGAAACCTGTAGCTTCGAAATTTTGTTTGCTAAAAGATCTGAAAACTAGAAACTTCAAGCTTCTAAGATCTTTCAAGATCTCGATATGACCATTTTTAACTGAGATACAGCATTGTTAAAAACCACTAAAAATTTGGGATCATTTTTTGATCCTTTAATTTTTTCCACTAGTGTATTTATTTATGTCATGGCACACCTTAGGCAAAAGTTAAGAACAAAATGATACAATCGTGTAGATAATAATCATGATAAGAGAGGCGAAAAATAATAGTAACAGAGGGAAAGTAGAAGATTGAATCAAACTTCACGTTGCGTAAATCCAACAATTTTTAATTTTTCTATTCAAAAATTTAACTACAACTTTGAAATAACATTCTAAAGTGAACCACGTAGCACATTTTAGAAAAATCGATTTTTGGGTAATTGGCACGTCTCTGATTAAAGCTGTTCAATTCTCACCAAATAAGGACAATTATTTTGTTAATAAATATTGTTTAAATTAACTCATCAAAAATCTCCGACGTGGTTCACTTCGAAATTTTATCTCAAAGTCTTGATTAAATTTTTAAATAGATACCCAGGTGGAGGTTCGGAGTCGGGCCGTTGTTGGTGCAACGACGATCGCCTAAGTTAGAACGGCGGACCGACTCTGTTCGCCAACGTCGGTTAGGCATCTCAAAATCGTCGGGATGATAACACCGGCCCTACGTTTCACCCAAACGTCAGGCCACAACGAATGACCAACGTGATTGCAGCGTCGGCCCATTACCCCACGCCTGTTACGTTAATCTTATTTCTAATATATATATTTGTTTATGATTTTGATAAAAATAAATTTTTCATTAATGTTCGATCATTTTTAAACATTACCTAAGATCAGGGAATAAAAAAAAAATTGAGAGGCGTCGTCGGCGGGATCGAACCCTCGATCCGCGGTTTTTGAGCGTATCTTTGAATTGAACATGAATTGAATATTTAAAAAAAAGATTATTTGAAAATTAATCAATTTTTTTGACTGATTAATTTTCTTCTTCAAACCTACCTACCTATCGACAAATTAAATCAATCAAATTAATCAATTTAAATCAATCAAATTAATCAATTTTTTTGACTGATTAATTTTCTTCTTCAAACCTACCTACCTATCGAGCCTACTGAGGGATCTAACACTGACATTCTAACCACTACACCATCGACTACTTATAATATGAGGATGTGAATATCATATTTATGAAACATGAGCCAGAAAAATATATACGTATATAAAATACAACTTATAAGGGGTCAGAAACCTTGGAATAAAGTGATAAGAAGTCACATAACTTATGAGGGGTCAGGGGCTTCGAAATTGAGTTACGAAGGGTCACTTAACTTATAAAAGGTCAGAAATCCTAGAATTGAGTTTTGGAATTTTCGTATTTCGTGATACAATAAAAATCTGTAAAAATTCAGCATAATTCGCCGTGCCATAAACAACAATTATCTATAATGATATTGCCCAAAATTCATTAATAAATTATTAACAAATAATTATTCAACAATTTTCGGAAAAGTTTTTTTAAATTTTTTTCTTCTTAAACGATAAGAAAAGTAATAAATAAATTGTTATTAAAAATTCGTTTATTAATTTGTTATCAATATATTGTTCAAACAAATAATTATTCAACAATTTTTAGGTAAGTTTTTAAAATAAAATTTTTTCTCAAACAGATCGAGTGCGTTAATTTTTCTGAGCGCATATGAAATTTTTCAGAATTTTCTCTCTATTTTGAGTTATTATAAAAAACATTCTGAAATACGAATAAAAAATTGCCAATTTTGTATATGTTTGTGCACATAGGTTGATCTTTAGCTTTGAAACGTTTCAAAGACACTAGGCCAAAAAATACATAAATACAGCCATTTTAAAAATTTCAAATCGGAAATTCAAAATAGAGAAAATTCTAAAAAAATGTTCAGAAAAAAATGCGTTCAGAAAAATTAACGAATTGGATTTGTTTAAGAAAAAAAAAGCTTCCGGAAAAATTGATGAATAATTATTTGGTTACACAATTTATTAATAACTTTTGGGCAATATTGTAATTGATAATGATGTTTGTTTATAGCATGCCAGATGCATCTGCTAAATTTTTTCAAATTTTTATTGCACCACAAAGTACGGAAATTTCAATCAGATAAAATTTTTGGCTGAGACTGTAGGGGCAAAGCATATCCTTGAATTTCGAGACTTTACATAACCTACGAAGAGTCAGGGGTAGCGAAATAAAGTTATGAGGGGTCGTCAGTTAACTTATGAGGGCCCACTTAAGTTATGAGGAGTCAGATATTCTCGAATAAAGTTTTGTGAGTTCAAAAAACTTTTGAAGGATCAGGGGCTCCGAAATTAACTTGAGAGAGGTCACTTAAGTTACAAGCGTTCAGGTATCCTGAAGTCAAGTCGGCGAAACGTGCGACCGATGCCATCGCCCGGCGTTGGCTGTACTTTGGGCTACAACTGTTGGCCGACTATACTCGAGCGACGATTAACAAGCGTCGGATAAAACGTGGTAGGCAACAAAGTCTCAACTACCAAGCCTAACGTCGATACCACCGATCGAACAAGAGTTGTAACAACTTCGGGTCATAGTCGCGATCCAATCATTGGCTGCTGACTCCTCGCCGCTTGATAGCCAAGCAATCGGTCGTACGTTTCGCCGACGCTGGGTCGAAATCGTTGGCTGCTGACGAGCTACCGCAATACAGCCAATCGTCGACGGTACTCGGAACGTCGGCGACTCCTACATGGGTAGATTGAAAATTGTTGAAGCTATGCTGCGTGCTGTTTGATTCGACACGGTGCGGGAGAATTGCTGCAGTGTCACCATTTTGTAATATTTTCTAATGCAATTTTTATATAATATATTTAAATGTATGCTCAATGATTACCCCAAGTTTTGCTTTTTCATCACCTTTTTTCCACCCGACAAAAGTTACAAAAAAAAAACGCTTTTCAGGTGCTTACAGTGGTGTTATCTCTTAAACCGAAAAAAAAGTTTTGAATTTTTTTCATAATGTTGTACCAACTTAAAAAAATGACAGAAATTCCTGAGTATTAAGGAAGATGAAATACGTTTTCTGTTAAAATTTGGTGTTTGCATGTTTTCAAAATCATAGTCAAACAAATTATTTTATTTTATTTTATTTTTTTTAATTGGTTTCAACTTTGGGAATCATGTCAAAAATATTTTTGTATGTCTCTTACTCTTATGTATTTCGAAAAAAATCGTCGTGCTTTAATTTGGATTCTTACTATTGAAAAAAGCGTTTTTTGTGAATAACTCGAAAACTGTTGAAAATTCAGAGCTGAAATTTGGAGTGAATTGATTTAACTGATTGTAATAACTAAGAACATATTTCATAGTTAGATTAGCCATAATATGGTTGAGTTTACTATAGGCGCGAAATGACATCAAACATGCAATTTTAAAGGTATCTATAAATATCTAATATGCGCGAGGCTACAATTATTATTGTTAAACCCGCAAAAATAAGTACATAATTCATTAAAAACATTCATTTAATTGTCAATAATATATAACGATCGTCGCATTTATTATTATTTGTTTCGTGCAATCGTTCTTAATCTTGTTTCCTGACGCTCCTATTCTTATAGTCACTTCTGATTCTTGATCATTCATCTTTACCGCAGCGGTAAGGTTGAGTTTAACAATTTTAGCCGCCAAAATGTATGTTAAATGCAGGTATGGCCTGAATTGGCCCGGACAATTGTAGTTCTTTGTCTACTGTTATTTTTGAATGCATTCCGTTATAAAATATAGACGTCGCGTTACAGAAACATGTTACATGTTTATACGAAATAAACAACATATTGCTACACTGAGAAAAAAAATGGTTCAATATGCAAAATCGTTTAGTTGAATGCGTGCAGCTATGTGAACTTGGCACCCGACTTGCTCGGATCTTAAGTTTTTTTTTCTATAGTATTTTGTATGTAGTTGATTGTAGTACAAGTAATTTCGTTTGTAGTTGCACCAAAAAAAAATAAAGCAGACTTTAAAAAATGTCGGCACCCGACTTTTGAAAAATGGAATTTAAACGGTTGATTCCCGTTCAAAATCGTTTGTAGTTGATTGAAGTGCAGTTATTTCCGTTTGTAGTAAAGGAGCAAGCAAAAAAAAAAAAAAAAATTTTAATTTTTTTTTCTTGGATTTAAACTACTCAATGTAAAATCGTTTGTAGTAGCTTTATTGTCATTTGTAGTTCCTTGGAAAGTGACTACAAACGACCTCCGAGGTTTAAAATCGTTTGGTAACTTTAATTTCGTCTGTAGTTACTCGAAAAATTACTCAAATTGACCTACTCACTTCAAAATCGTTTGCAGTAGATCGATTTTCGTTTGTAGTTCCTAGAAAAAATACTCAAATCAACCTACAAGCGCAAAAATCGTATGTATTATCGTATCGTATTGATTATCGTTTGTAGTTCCTCGGAAATGTATTAAAATGAATCTATTCACCTTGAAATCGTTTGTAGTAACTTTATTTTCGTTTGTAGTTCCTCAGAAAATTACTGAAATCGACCCACTCACTTTGAAATCGTTTGTAGCAGCTTGATTTTCGTTTGTAGTTTCTCGAAAAATTACTCAAATCAACTTGTAAGCTCCAAAATCGTTTGTAGTAACTTTATTTTCGTTTGGAGTTCCTAGGAAATGTGCTGAAATGAATCTATTCACTTTAAAATTGTTTGTAGTATCTTTATTTTCGTTTGTAGTTCCTCGAAAAAATACTCAAATCAACCTACAAGTTCTAGAATCGTTTGTAGAGACTTTATTTTCGTTTGTAGTTCCTCGAAAATGTACTAAAATCAATCTATTCAATTTGAAATCGTTCGTAGTAACTTTATTTTCATTTGTAATTCCTCGGAACGATACTCCGATCGCTTTGAAATGGTTTGTAGTAGCTTGAATTTCGTTTGTAGTTCCTCGTAAAAATAATCAAATCAACCTACAAACTCCGAAATCGTTTGTAGTGAAGTTATTTTCGTTTGTAGTTCCTCGGCAATGTACTAAAATCAATCTATTCACTTTGAAATCGTTTGTAGTAACTTTTTTTTTCGTTTGTAGTTCCTTGGGCTGGAGCTTACTCCGGTTGAATATATAATATATACGATCTTCCGACCCACCGTTATATCGCACCCCCGAGACCTATTATCGGGGAAAATACGAGGCTACTGGCGGACGTTACTGGCGAAAATCGTTTGTAGTAACTTTATTTTCGATTGCAGTTGCTCGGAAAAATACTCAAATCAACCTACAAGCTCCAAAATCGGTTGTAGTGACTTCAATTTTGTTTGTAGTTCCTCCGAAATATTCTAAAATCAATCTGTTCACTTTGAAATCGTTTGTAGTAACTTTATTTTCATTTGTAGTTCCTCGAAAAGTTCCTCAAATTGACCGACTCAATCAAAAATCGTTTGTAGTGACTTTATTTTCGTTTGTAGTTCCTCGTAAATATACTAAAACCAATCTATACACTTAAAAATCGTTTGTAGTAACTTTTTTTTCGTTTGTAGTTCCTCGAAAAATTACTCAAATTAACCTACACACTTTAAAATCGTTTGTAGTAACTTAAATGTCGTTTGTAGTTCCTCGGAGAAATAATCAAATTAACCTCCAAGCTTTGAAATCGTTTGTAGTAACTTTATTTTCGTTTGTAGTTCCTCGGAAAGATACTTCAATCGACCTACTCACTTTAAAATTGTTTGTAGTAGCTTGAATTTCGTTTGTAGTTCCTCGGAAAAATACTCAAATCGACCAACAATCTCCGAAATGGTTTGTGGTGACTTTATTTTCGTTTGTAGTTCCTTGGAGATGTACTAAATCAATCGATTCACTTGAAAGTCGTTTGTAGTAACTTTATTTTCGTTTGTAGTTCCTCGGGAAAATAATAAAATCAACCTACAAGCTCCAAAATCGTTTGTAGTGACGTTATTTTCGTTTGTAGTTCCTCGGAGATGTACTTAATCAATCAATTCACTTGAAAGTCGTTTGTAGTAACTTTGTTTTTGTTTGTAGTTCCTCGGAAAATAATAAAATCAACCAACAAGCTCCAAAATCGTTTGTAGTGAAGTTATTTTCGTTTGTGGTTCCTCAGAAATGTACTAAAATCAATCTATACACTTTGAAATCGTTTGTAGTAACTTTATTTTCATTTGTAGTTCCTCGAAAAGATACTCCAATCGACCTACTCACTTTGAAATCATCTGTAGTAGCTTGAGGTTCGTTTGTAGTTCCTCGGAAAAATAATCAAATCAACCTACAAGCTCCAAAATCGTTTGTAGTGACTTTATTTTCGTTTGTAGTTCCTCGGAGATGTACTAAATCGATCAATTCACTTGGAAATCGTTTGGAGTAACTTTATTTTCGTTTGTAGTTCCTCGGAAAAATAATAAAATCAACCTACAAGCTCCAAAATCGTTTGTAGTGCCGCTATTTTCGTTGGTAGTTCCTCAGAAATGTACTAAAATCAATCTACACACTTTAAAATTGTTTGTAGTAGCTTGAATTTCGTTTGTAGTTCCTCGGAAAAATAATCAAATCAACCTAAAATCTCCGAAATGGTTTGTAGTGACTTTATTTTCGTTTGTAGTTCCTCGGAGAGGTACTAAATGAATCAATTCACTGAAAAGTCGTTTGTAGTAACTTTATTTTCGTTTGGAGTTCCTCGGGAAAATATTAAAATGAACCTACAAGCTCCAAAATCGTTTGTAGTGACGTTATTTTCGTTTGTAGTTCCTCGGAGATGCACTTAATCAATCAATTCACTTGAAAGTCGTTTGTAGTAACTTTATTTTTGTTTGTAGTTCCTCGGAAAATAATAAAATCAACCAACAAGCTCCAAAATCGTTTGTAGTAAAGTTATTTTCGTTTGTGGTTCCTCAGAAATGTACTAAAATCAATCTATACACTTTGAAATCGTTTGTAGTAACTTTATTTTCATTTGTAGTTCCTCGGAAAGATACTCCAATTGACCTACTCACTTTGAAATCATTTGTAGTAGCTTGAGGTTCGTTTGTCGTTCCTCGGAAAAATAATCAAATCAACCTACAAGCGCTAAAATCGTTTGTAGTGACTTTATTTTCGTTTGTAGTTCCTCGGAGATGTACTCAATCGATTAATTCACTTGGAAATCGTTTGGAGTAACTTTATTTTCGTTTGTAGTTCCTCGAAAAAATAATAAAATCAACCTTTAAGCTCCAAAATCGTTTGTAGTGCCACTATTTTCGTTGGTAGTTCCTCAGAAATGTACTAAAATCAATCTACACACTTTGAAATCGTTTGTAGTAACTTTATTTTCGATTGTAGTTCCTCGGAAAAATAATCAAATCAACCTAAAATCTCCGAAATAGTTTGTAGTGACTTTATTTTCGTTTGTAGTTCCTCGGAGAGGTACTAAATGAATCGATTCACTTAAAAGTCGTTTGTAGTAACTTTATTTTCGTTTGGAGTTCCTCGGGAAAATATTAAAATGTACCTACAAGCTCCAAAATCGTTTGTAGTGACTTTATTTTCGTTTGTAGTTCCTCAGAAATGTGGTAAAATCTATCTATACACTTCGAAATCGTTTGTAATAACTTTGATTTCGATTGTAGTTCCTCGGAAAGATACTCCTATCGACCTACTCACTTTAAAATCGTTTGTAGTAGCTTGAATTTCGTTTTTAGTTCCTCGGAAAAATAATCAAATCAACCTACAAGCTCCGAAATCGTTTGTAGTGACTTTATTTTCGTTTGTAGTTCCACGTAGATGTACTAAATCAATCAATTCACTTAAAAATCATGTGTAGTAACTTTATTTTCGTTTGTAGTTCCTTGAAAAAATAATAAAATCGACCTACAAGCTCCGCAATCGTTTGTAGTGACTTTATTTTCGTTTGTAGTTCCTCGAAGATGTACTAAATCAATCAATTCACTTGGAAATCGTTTGTAGTAACTTCATTTTCGTTTGTAGTTCCTCGGAAAAATAATAAAATCAACCTACAAGCTCCAAAATCGTTTGTAGTGCCGCTATTTTCGTTGGTTGTTCCTCAGAAATGTACTAAAATCAATCTATACACTTTGAAATCGTTTGTAGTAACTTTATTTTCGATTGTAGTTCCTCGAAAAAATACTCAAATCAACCTACAAGCTCCAAATTTGTTTGTAGTGACTTCATATTCGTTTGTAGTTCCTCCGAAATGTCCTATTATTAATCTATTCACTTTGAAATCGTTTGTAGTAACTTTATTTTCATTTGTAGTTCCTCGGAAAGATACTCCAATCGACCTACTCACTTTAAAATCGTTTGTAGTAGCTTGAATTTCGTTTGTAGTTCCTCGGAAAAATAATCAAATCAACCTACAAGCTCCGAAATCGTTTGCGGTGACTTTATTTTCGTTTGTAGTTCCTCGGAGATGTACTTAATTAATCAATTCACTTAAAAATCGTTTGTAGTAACTTCATTTTCGTTTGTAGTTCCTCGGAAAAATAATAAAATCAACCTAAAAGCTCCAAAATCGTTTGTGGTGCCGCTATTTTCGTTTTTAGTTCCTCAGAAATGTACTAAAATCAATTTATACACTTCGAAATCGTTTGTAGTAACTTTATTTTCGATTGTAGTTCCTCGGAAAAATAATCAAATCAACCTACAATCTCCGAAATGGTTTGTAGTGACTTTATTTTTGTTTGTAGGTCCTCGGAAATGTACTAAAAGCAATACATTCATTTTAATATCGTTTTTAGTGGCTTTATTTTCGTTTGTTGTTCCTCGGAAAATTACACAAAACGACCTACTCACTTCGAAATCGTATGTATTAACTTCATATTCGTTTGCAGTTTCTCGGAAAATTACTGAAAACGACCTACTCACTTTAAAATCGTTTGTAGTTCATTTGAAAGTCACTACGAATAACCTCTGAGATCAAAAAATGTTTGTAGTGACTTTATTTTCGTTTGCAGTTCCTCAAAAAATTACTCAAACCCACCTTCTCACTTGAAAATCGATTGTTGTTACCTTATTTTCATGTGTAGCTCTTCAGAAAGATACGTAAATCGACTCACTCACTGAAAAATCGTTTATAGTAACTTTATTTGCGTTTGTATGTCTTGAAAAGCGACTACAAACGACCTCCAAAACTTCAAAATCGTTTGCAGTAACTTAATTTTCGTCTGTAGTTTGTCAGAAAGTCACCAAAGTCGACCGACTCGCTTCAGAATCTTTTGCAGTGAGTTTAAGTTCTTTGGTAAATCGTCGGAAAATGATTGAAATCGACCTACTCACTTTGAAAGCGATTGCAGGAGCTTTATTAGCGTTTGTAGTTCCTCGAAAGGTTACTCAAATCAATTATCTACTCGCTTAAAAAACGTTTGTAGTAACTTTATTTTTGTCTGTAGTTCGTCGTCGACCGAAGTCGACCAACTCACTCCAAAATCGTCTGTAGTCACTTCATTTTGGTTTGTAGTTCCTCGGGAAAGTACTGAATTCGACCTACTCACTTTGAAATCGTTTGTAGTAGCTATATTTTCGTTTGTAGTTCCCCAGAAAATTACTTAAATGTATTTTCGTTTGTAGTTCGTCGGAGAATAACTACAAACGACCTACTCGGTTCAAAATCGCTTGTAGTTTTTTATCGTTACAAAGTTTTTTTCCGACGAACGACAAACAAAAATGAAGTTACTACAAACGGTTTTCAATCTCGGAGGTTGTTTGTAGTCACTTTCCAAGGATCTACAAACGAAAATAAAAGTACTTCAAACAATTTTCAAGTGAGTAGGTTGATTTCAGTACATTACCAATGGACTACAAACTAAAAAAAAGTCACTACAAACGATTTTGAAGCGAATAGGTCACTTTCCGCCGAACTACAAACGAAAATAAAGTTACTTCCAACGATTTTGGAGCTTGTAGGTTGATTTTAGTAATATCCTCGGGAACTAAAAATGAAAATAAAGCTACTACAATCGACTTGAAAGTAGATAGTTTGATTTGAGTAACTTCCCAAAGAACTACAAACAAAAAAAAACCACGACGACCGGTTTAGCGCGAGTAGGTCTACTTCGGTCACTTTTGATGAACTACAAACGAAAATAAAGTTACTACGTACGATTCTGAAGTTTGAAGCTTATAACTAGTCTCTTCCCAAGAACTACAAACGAAAATAAAGTTACTTCAAACGATTTTCAAGCCAGTAGGTCGATTCTAGCAATTTTCCGAGGAACTAAAATCGAAAATAAACCTTCTACAAACGATGTTACAGTTAGCAGTCCGGTTTTAGTAATTTTCGGAAGAACGACAAACGAAAATAAAGTTACCACAAACGATTTTGAAGCAAGGAGGGCGTTTGTAGTCATTCGCTAAGTAACTGCAAACGAGTTTCAGCCGGTATGAATGTGTTCCGATACGTCTTGATAAATTAGAAAAACACTTTGAAGTGAGACAGGTCACAAAAATAATTAATATGGATTAATAATATTTTAGCTGTAACAAAGCTGTAGTTCTTGGGAAAATTACTCAGATCAACCTACAAGCTTGAAAATCGTTTGTTGTGACAACTTTCCTTTAAAGCTCGTCAAAAAGTGATCGAAGTCGACGTACTCCCTTCAAACTGTATGTAGTAGCTTCAATTTCGTTTGTAGTTCCTTGAAGAGTTACTCAAATCGACCTACTCACTTGAAAATCGTTTGTAGTAACTTTATTTTCGTTTGTAATCGACGAAAAGTAATCGAAGTCAACATAGTCGCTCCAAAATCGTTTCTCCTGACTTTATTTTCGTTTGTAGTCCCTCGGGAATGTTCTAAAATCTACCTACAAACTTTGAAATTGTTTATTAAACCTTTATTTTTGTTTGAGTTCCTCGGCAAATTACTCAAATCGACCTACTCACTTTGAAGTTGTTTGTAGTAGCTTTATTTTCGATTGTAGTAGCTTTAGTTTCGGTTGTAGTTATTCGAGAACTTACTAAAATCGACCTTCTCACTGTAAAATCGTTTGTAGTAGCTTGATTTTCGTAGGAAGTTCCGAGGCAAATTACTCAAATAAACCTGGAAGCGCCAAAATCGTTTAAAGAGACATTATTTTCGTTTGTAGTTCCTAGGCAATGTACTAAAATTAATCCATTCACTTTGAAATCATTGGTGGTAACTTTTTTTCTCGTTTGTAGTTCCTAGAAAAATTATTCAAACCGACTTATTAATTTGAAAATTTAATTTTAAATTAATAAGAAAGTAATTTTATTTTTGTTTGTAGTTCGTCGAGAAGTGATCGAAGTAAACGTACTCACTCCAAAATTAAATTAAAGTAAATTGAAATTGTATTTAAAAATTAAATGAAGTCACTAAAAACGATTTTGAAGCGACTAGGTGGGCTTCAGTCAGTTTTTGACGAACTACAAACGAGAAGAAAGTTACCACCAACGATTTTCGAGTGAGTAGGTCGATTTGAGTAATTTTTCGAGGAGCTACAAACAAAAATAAAGCTACTACAAACGACTTCAAAGTGAGGAGGTTGATTTGAATAAATTTTCGAGAAACTAGAAACAAAAATAAAGTCGAAAATAATATCGAGCAAACCATAGTAAAGTGAGTAGGTCGAACGACAATATAGTTACTACAAACGATTTCAAAGTGTATCGAATGATTTTAGTACATTTCCGAAGAAGTACAAACGAAAATGAAGTCACTATAAACGATTTCACAGCTTGCAGGTTAATTTGATTATTTTTCCGAGGAACTACAAACGAAAATAAAGTCACTACAAACGATTTTAATGTGAATAGGTTGATTTGATTCTTTTTTCGAGTAACTACAAACGAGGTTCAAGCTACTACAAATGATTTTGAAGTTAAAAGGTCGATTTAAGTAATTTTCCGAGGGACTACAAATAAAAATAAAGTTACTACAAACGATTTCAATGTGTATAGATTGATTTGAGTACATTTCCGAGGAACTACGCACGAAAATAAAGTCACTACAAACGATTTTGGAGCTTGGAGGTTGAGTTGATTATTTTTCCGAGGAATTACAAACGAAATTCAAGCTACTACAAACGATTTTAGAGTGTGTAGATTAATTTAAGTAATTTTCCGAGGAACTACAAACGAAAAAAAGTTACTCAAACGATTTCAAAGTGAATAGATTAATTTGACTACATTTACGAGGAACTACAAACGAAAATAAAGTTACTACAAATGATTTCAAAGTGAATAGATTGATGTTCGGACATTTCGGAGGAACTACATACTAAAATGAAGTCACTACAAACGATTTTGGAGCTTGTAGGTTGATTTAAGTATTTTTCCGAGGAACTACAATCGAAAACAAAGTTACTACAAACGATTTCGAAGTGTATAGATTGATTTTAGTACATTTCTGAGGACCTACAAACGAAAATAAAGTCACTTCAAACGGTTGTGGAGGTTGTAGCTTGATTTTATTATTTTTCTAATGAACTACAAAAGCAATTGAAGTTACTAGAAATGATTTTAAAGTGAGTAGGTTAGATTGAGTAATTGTCCGAGGAACTACAAACGAAGACGAAGTTACTACAAACGATTTTGAAGGGTAGAGATTGATTTTAGTACATTTCCGAGGATCTACAAACGAAAATAAAGTCACTACAAACGATTTTCGAGCTTGTAGGTTGAGTTGATTATTTTTCCGAGGAACTACAAACGAATGTAAAGCTACTACAAACGATTTTAGAGTAAATTGGTTGTTTTAAGTAAGTTTTCGAGAAACCACAAACGAAAAAAAAGTTACTACGAACGATTTCAAAGTATATAGATTGATTTTAGTACATTTACGAGGAACTACAAACGAAAATAAAGTCATTATGAACGTATTTTAATTGAGTAGGTTGAGGAACTTTCCGAGGAACTACAAATATAAATAAAGTGACTACAAACAATATTAAGGCGTAGAGATTGATTTTAGTGCATTTCTAAGGAACTAGGAACGAAAATAAAGTCACTGAAAACGGTTTCAAAGTGTACAGATCGATTTTAGTATATTTCCGAGGAACTACAAACGAAAATAAAGTCACTACAAACGATTTTGGAGCTTGTAGGTTGATTCGATTATTTTTCCGAGGAACTACAAACGAAAATCAAGCTATTACAAACGATTTTAAAGTAAATGGGTCAATTTGAGGAAATTTCCGAGGAACTACAAACGAATATGGAGTCACTGAAATTCATTCTGGAGCTTGTAGGTTGATTTGAGTATTCTTTCAAGGTACTACAAACGAAAATAAAGTTACTACAAATGATTTCAAAGTGCATAGATTGAGTTTAGTATATTCGCGAGCAACTACAAACGAAAATAAAGTCACGACAAACGATTTTTAATTGAGTCGGTCAATTTCAGAAACTTTCCAAGAAACTACAAATGAAAATACAGTTACTACAAACGATTTCAAAGTAAATAGATTGATTTTAGGACATTTTGGAGGAACTTCAAATAAAAATAAAGTCACTACAAACGATTTTGGAGCTTGTAGGTTGATTAAAGTATTTTTCCGAGGAACTACAAACGAAAATAAAGTCTCTACAAACGATTTTAGAACTTGTAGGTTGATTTGAGTATTTTTTCGAGGAACTACAAATGAAAATAAAGATACTACAAACAATTTCAAAGTAAATCGATTCATTTTAGTACATTTCCTAGGAACTCCGAACGAAAATGAAGTCACTACGAACGATTTTGGAGCTTGTAGGTTGATTTAAGTATTTTTCCGAGGAACTGCAATCGAAAACAAAGTTACTACAAACGATTTCAAAGTGTAAAGATTGATTTTAGTACATTTCTAAGGAACTACAAATGAAAATAAAGGCACTACAGACGGATGTAGAGCTTGTGGCTTGATTTTATTATTTTTCCAACGAACTACAAACGCAATTGAAGCTACTAGAAATGATTTTAAAGTGAGTAGGTTAGATTGAGTAATTTGCCGAGGAACTAGGAACGAAAATAAAGTAACTACGAACGATTTTCAAGCTTGTAGGTTGAGTTGATTATTTTTCCGAGAAACTACAAACGAATGTAAAGCTACGACAAACGATTTTGAAGTAAATTGGTTGTTTTAAGTAAGTTTTCGAGGAACTACAAACGAAAAAAAAGTTACTACAAACGATTTCAAGGTAAATAGATTGATTTCAGGACATTTTGGAGGAACTACAAACAAAAATGAAGTAACTACAAACGAATTTGGAGCTTGTAGGTTGGTTTGAGTGTTTTTCCAAGGAACTACAATCAAAAATAAAGTTACTAGAAACGATTTCAAAGTGTATAGATTGATAAGAGGACATTTCGGAGGAACTACAAACAAAAATGACGTCACTACAAACAAATTTGTAGCTTTAAGGTTGATTTGAGTATTTTTCCAAGGAACGACAATCGAAAATAAAGTTACTACAAACGATTTCAAAGTGTATAGATTGATTTTAGCACATTTCTGAGGAACTACGAACGAGAATAACGTCACTACGAACGATTTTGGAGCTTGTAGGTTGATTTGATTATTTTTCCGAGGAACTACAAACGAAATTTAAGCTACTACAAACGATTTTAAAGTGTGTAGATTGATTTTAGTACATTTCTGAGGAACTACAAATGAAAATAACGTCAATACAAACGATTCCGGAGCTTGTAGGTTGATTTTATTATTTTTCCGAGGAACTATAAACGAAAATAAAGTTACTACAAATGATTTTTAAGTAAATTGATTGATTTAGTACATCTCCGTGGAACGACTAACGAAAATAAAGTCACTACAAACGATTTCGGAGCTTGTAGGTTGATTTAATTATTATTCCAAGGAACTACAAACGAAATCCAAGCTACTAAAAACGATTTTAACGTGAGTAGGTCGATTGGAGTATCTTTCCGAGGGACTGCAATCGAAAATAAAGTTACTACGAACGATTTCGAAGTGTATAGATTGATTTGAGCACATTTCTGAGGAACTACAAACGAAAATAACGTCACTACAAACGATTTTGGAGCTTGTAGGTTCATTTTATTATTTTCCCGAGGAACTCTGAACGAAAACGAAGTTACTACAAACGACTTTAAAGTGAATTGATTGATTTAGTACCTCTCCGAGGAACTACAAACGAAAATAAAGTCACTACAAACCATTTCGGAGATTGTAGGTCGATTTGATTATTTTTCCGAGGAACTACAATCGAAAATAAAGTTACTCCGAACGATTTCAAAGTGTATAGATTGATTTGAGTACATTTCTGAGGAACTACCAACGAAAATAGCGGCACTACAAACGATTTTGGAGCTTGTAGGTCGATTTGATTATTTTTCCAAGGAACTACGAACGAAAATAAAGTTACTACAAACGATTTTCAAGTGAATTGATTGATTGAGTACATCTCCGAGGAACTACAAACGAAAATAGAGTCACTACAAACGATTCCGGAGCTTGTAGGTTGATTTTATTATTTTTCCGAGGAACTACAAACGAAAATAGAGTTACAACAAATGATTTTTAAGTGAATTGATTGATTTAGTACATCTTGTGGGACTACACACGAAAACAAAGTCACTACAAACGATTTCGGAGCTTGTAGGTTGATTTGATCATTTTTCCGAGGAACGACAAACGAAAT
The DNA here is from genome assembly GCA_946863875.1 of Alloplasta piceator. NCBI lineage: Eukaryota > Metazoa > Arthropoda > Insecta > Hymenoptera > Ichneumonidae > Alloplasta > Alloplasta piceator. The sequence goes on from OX333073.1 coordinate 37,260,128, forward strand.
TGAAGCTACTACAAACGATTTTAAAGTGAGTAGGTCGATCGGAGTATCTTTCCGAGGAACTATGAATGAAAATGAAGTTACTACAAACAATTTTAAAGTGAACAGATTGATTTCAGAACATTACGAAAGAACTACAAACAAAAACGAAGTCACTACAAACGATTTTGGAGCTTGTAGGTTTATTTGATTATTTTTCCGAGGAACTACAAACGAAATTCAAGCTACTGCAAACGATTTCAAAGTGTGTAGATTGATTTTAGTACATTTCTAAGGAACTACAAACAAAAATAACGTCACTACAAACGATTCCAGAGCTTGTAGGTTGATTTTATTATTTTTCCGAGGAACTACAAACGAAAAGAAAGTTACTACAAATAATTTCATAGTGAATCGATTGATTTAGTACATCTTCGTGGAACTCCAAACGAAAATAAAGTCACTACAAACAATATCGGAGCTTGTAGGTTGATTTGATCATTTTTCCGAGGAACTACAAACGAAATTCAAGCTACTACAAACGACTTTAAAGTGAGTAGGTCGATTGGAGTATCTTTCCGAGGAACTACAATCGAAAATGAAGTTACTACAATAGATTTCGAAGTGTATAGATTGATTTTAGCACATTTCTGAGGAACTACGAACGAAAATAACCTCACTACAAACGATTTTGGAGCTTGTAGGTTCATTTTATTATTTTCCCGAGAAACTCCAAACAAAAATAAAGTTACTACAAACGACTTTGAAGTGAATTGATTGATTTCGTACCTCTCCAAGGAACTACAAATGAAAATAAAGTAACTACAAACCATTTCGGAGATTGTAGGTTGATTCGATTATTTTTTCGAGAAACTACAATCGAAAATAAAGTTACTACAAACGATTTCAAAGTGTATAGATTGATTTAAGTACATTTCTGAGGAACTACCAACGAAAATAGCGGCACTACAAAAGATTTTGGAACTTGTAGGTTGATTTTATTATTTTTCCAAGGAACTACAAACGAGAATAAAGTTACTACAAACGATTTCCAACTAAATTGATTGATGTAGTACATCTCCGAGGAACTACAAACGAATTTAAAGTCACTACAAACGATTCCGGAGCTTGTAGGTTGATTTTATTATTTTTCCGAGGAACTACAAACGAAAATAAGTTAGTCCAAATGATTTTGAAGTGAATTGATTGATTCAGTGCATCTCCGTGTAACTACAAACGAAAATAAAGTCACTACACACGATTTCGGAGCTTGTAGGTTGATTTGATTATTTTTCCGAGGACCTACAAACGAATTTCATGCCACTACAAACGATTTTGAAGTGAGTAGGTCGATTAGAGTATCTTTTCGAGGAACGATAAATGAAAATAAAGTTACTACAAACGATTTCAAAGTGAACAGATTGATTTTAGAACATTTCGGAGGACTTACAAACAAAAATGAAGTCAATACAAACGATTTTGGAGCTTGTAGGATGATTCGAGTATTTTTTCAAGGAACTAAAATCGAAAATGAAGTTACTACAAACGATTTCAAAGTGTATAGATTGGTTTTAGTCCATTTCTTACGAACAACAAACGAAAACAACGTCACTACAAACGATTTTGGAGCTTGTAGGTCGATTTGATTATTTTTCCGAGGAACTACAAACGAAATTCAAGCTACTACAAACGATTTCAAAGTGTGTAGATTGATTTTAGTACATTTCGAGGAACTACAAACGAAAATAACGTCACTACAAACGATTCCGGAGCTTGTAGGTTGATTTTATTATTTTTCCGAGGAACTACGAACGAAAATAAAGTTACGACGAATGATTTTTAAGTGAATTGATCGATTTAGTACATCTTTGTTGAACTACAAACAAAAATAAAGTCACCACAAACGATTTCGGAGCTTGTAGGTTGATTTGATCATTTTTCCGAGGAACTACAAACGAAATTCAAGCTACTACAAACGATTTTAAAGTGCGTAGGTCGATTGGAGTATCTTCTCAAGGAACTACAATCGGAAATAAAGTTACTACAAACGATTTCGAAGTGGATAGATTGGTTTTAGCACATTTCTGAGGAACTACAAACGAAAATAGCGGCACTACAAACGATTTTGGAGCTTGTAGGTTGATTTTATTATTTTCCCGAGGAACTACAAACGAGAATAAAGTTACTACAAATGATTTTCAACTGAATTGATTGATGTACTACATCTCCGAGGAGCTACAAACGAATTTAAAGTCACTACAAACGATTCCGGAGCTTGTAGGTTGATTTTATTATTTTTTCGAGGAACTACAAACGAAAATAAAGTTAGTCCAAATGATTTTGAAGTGAATTGATTGATCCAGTACATCTTCCTGGAACTACAAACGAAAATAAAGTCACTACAAACGATTGCGGAGCTTGTAGGTTGATTTGATTATTTTTCCGAGGAACTACAAACGAAATTCAAGCCACTACAAACGATTTTGGAGTGAGTAGGTCGATTAGAGTATCTTTCCGAGGGACTGTAAATGAAAATGAAGTTACTACAAACGATTTCAAAGTGAACAGATTGATTTTAGAACATTTCGGAGCAATTAAAAACAAAAATGAAGTCACTACAAACGATTTTGGAGCTTGTAGGATGATTCGAGTATTTTTCCGAGGAACTTCAATCGAAATTCAAGCTACTACAAACGATTTCAAAGTGTGTAGATTGATTTTAGTACATTTCGAGGAACTACAAACGAAAATAACGTCACTACAAACGATTCCGCAGCTTGTAGGTTGATTTAATTATTTTTCCGAGGAACTACAAACGAAAATAAAGTTACAACGAATGATTTTTAAGTGAATTGATTGATTTAGTACATCATTGTTGAACTACAAACAAAAATAAAGTCACCACAAACGATTTTGGAGCTTGTAGGTTGATTTGATCATTTTTCCGAGGAACTACCAACGAAATTCAAGCTACTACAAACGATTTCAAGGTGCGTAGGTCGAATGGAGTATCTTCTCAAGGAACTACAATCGAAAATAAAGTTACTACAAACGATTTCGAAGTTCATAGATTGATTTTAGCACATTTCTAAAAAACTACAAACGAAAATAAAGTAACTTCAAACGATTTTCAAGTGAATCGATTGATTTAGTACATCTCTAAGGGACTACAAACGAGAATAAAGTCACTACAAACGATTCCGGAGCTTGTAGGTTGATTTTATTATTTTTCCGAGGAACTACAAACGAAAATAAAGTTAGTCCAAATGATTTTTGAGTGAATTGATTGATTTAGTACATCTTCGTGGAACCCACAAACGAAAATAAAGTCACTTCAAACGATTTCAGAGCTTGTAGGTTGATTTGATTATTTTTCCGAGGAACTACAAACGAAATTCAAGCTACTACAAACGATTCCAAAGTGAGTAGGTCGATTGGAGTATCTCTCCGAGGAACTATCAATGAAAATAAAGTTACTTCAAACGATTTCAAAGTGAACGGATTGATTTAAGAACATTTCAAAGGAACTACAAACAAAAATGAAGTCACTACAAACGATTTTGGAGCTTGTAGGTTGATTTGGGTATTTTTCCGAGGAACTACAATCGAAAATCAAGTTACTACAAACGATTTCAAACTGTATAGATTGATTTCAGTACATTTCTGAGGTACTACCAACGAAAATAGCGGCACTACAAACGATTTTGGAGCTTGTAGGTTGATTTTATCATTTTTTCGAGAAACTACAAACGAAAATAAAGTCACTACAAACGATTTCGGAGCTTGTAAGTTGATTTGATCATTTTTCCGAGGAACTACAAACGAAATTCAAGCTACTACAAACGTTTTCAAAGGAAGTAGGTCGATTGGAGTATCTTTCCGAGGAACTACAATCAAAAATAAAGTTACTACAAACGATTTCGAAGTGTATAGATTGATTTTAGCACATTTCTGAGGAACTACAAACGAAAATAACGTCACTACAAACGATTTTGGAGCTTGTAGGTTCATTTTATAATTTTTCCGAGGAACTCCAAACGAAAATAAAGTTACTTTAAACGACTTTGAAGTGAATTGATTGATTAAGTACGTTTCCGAGGAACTACAAACGACAATAAAGTCACTACAAACGATTCCGGAGCTTGTAGGTTGATTTTATAACTTTTCCGAGAAACTACAAACGAAAATAAAGTTACTACGGATGATCTTTAAGTAAATTGATTGATTTAGTACATCTTCGTGGAACTACAAACGAAAATAGAGTCACTACAAACGATTTCATAGCTTGTAAGTTGATTTGATCATTTTTCCGAGGAACTACAAACGAAATTCAAGCTACTACAAACGATTTTAAAGGCGGTAGGTCGATTGGAGTATCTTTCCGAGGAACTACAATCAAAAATAAAGTTACTACAAACGATTTCGAAGTGTATAGATTGATTTTAGCACATTTCTGAGGGACTACAAACGAAAATAACGTCACTACAAACGATTTCGGAGCTTGTAGGTTCATTTTATTATTTTCCCGAGGAACTCCGAACGAAAATAGAGTTACTTCAAACGACTTTGGAGTGAATTAATTGATTTAGTACCTCTCCGAGGAACTACAAATGAAAATAAAGTCACTACAAACCATTTCGGAGATTTAAGGTTGATTTGATTATTTTTCCGAAGAACTACAATCGAAAATGAAGTAACTACAAACGATTTTAAAGTGTATAGATTGATCTTAGTACATTTCTGAGGAACTACCAACGAAAATAGCGTTACCACAAACGATTTTGGAGCTTGTAGGTTGATTTTATTATTTTTCCGAGGAACTACAAACGAGAATAAAGTTACTACAAACGATTTTCAAGTGGATTGATTGATTTAGTACATCTCCGAGGAACAACAAACGAAAATAAAGTCACTACAAACGATTCCGGAGCTTGTAGGTTGATTTTATTATTTTTCCGAGGAACTACAAACAAAAATAAAGTTACTACAAATGATCTTTAAGTGAATTAATTGATTCAGTACATCTCCGTGGAACTACAAACGAAAATAAAGTCACTACAAACGATTTCGGAGCTTGTAAGTTGATTTGATCATTTTTCCGAGGAACTACAAACGAAATTCAAGCTACTACAAATGATTTTAAAGCAAGTAGGTCGATTGGAGTATCTTTCCGAGGAACTACAATCAAAAATAAAGTTACTACAAACGATTTTGAAGTCTATAGATTGATTTTAGCATATTTCTGAGGAACTACAAACGAAAATAACGTCACTACAAACGATTTTGGAGCTTGTAGGTTCATTTTATGATTTTTCCGAGGAACTCCAAACGAAAATAAATTTACTTTAAACGACTTTTAAGTGAATTGATTGATTTAGTACCTCTCCGAGGAACTACAAACGACAATAAAGTCACTACAAACGATTCCGGAGCTTGTAGGTTGATTTTATTATTTTTCCGAGAAACTACAAACGAAAATAAAGTTACTACGAATGATCTTTAAGTAAATTGATTGATTTAGTACATCTTCGTGGAACTGCAAACGAAAATAAAGTCACTACAAACGATTTCGGAGCTTGTCAGTTGATTTGATCATTTTTCCGAGGAACTACAAACGAAATTCAAGCTACTACAAACGATTTTAAAGGAAGTAGGTCGATTGGAGTATCTTTCCGAGGAACTACAATCAAAAATAAAGTTACTACAAACGATTTCGAAGTGTATAGATTGATTTTAGCACATTTCTGAGGAACTACAAACGAAAATAACGTCACTACAAACGATTTTGAAGCTTGTAGGTTCATTTTATTATTTTCCCGAGGAACTCCGAACGAAAATAAAGTTACTACAAACGACTTTGAAGTGAATTAATTGATTTAGTACCTCTCCGAGGAACTACAAATGAAAATGAAGTCACTACAAACCATTTCGGAGATTTAAGGTTGATTCGATTATTTTTCCGAAGAACTACAATCGAAAATAAAGTTACTACGAATGATTTTAAAGTGTATAGATTGATCTTAGTACATTTCTGAGGAACTACCAACGAAAATAGCGGCACCACAAACGATTTTGGAGCTTGTAGGTTGATTTGATTATTTTTCCGAGGAACTACAAACGAAAATAAAGTTACTACAAACGATTTTCAAGTGAATTGATTGATTTAGTACATCTCCGAGGAACTACAAACGAAAATAAAGTCACTACAAACGATTCCGGAGCTTGTAGGTTGATTTTATTATTTTTCCGAGGAACTACAAACAAAAATAAAGTTACTACAAATGATCTTCAAGTGAATTAATTGATTTAGTACATCTCCGTGGAACTACAAACGAAAATAAAGTCACTACAAACGATTTCGGAGCTTGTAAGTTGATTTGATCATTTTTCCGAGGAACTACAAACGAAATTCAAGCTACTACAAACGATTTCAAAGCAAGTAGGTCGATTGGAGTATCTTTCCGAGGAACTACAATCAAAAATAAAGTTACTACAAACGATTTTGAAGTGTATAGATTGATTTTAGCACATTTCTGAGGAACTACAAACGAAAATAACGTCACTACAAACGATTTTGGAGCTTGTAGGTTCATTTTATAATTTTTCCGAGGAACTCTAAACGAAAATAAATTTACTTTAAACGACTTTCAAGTGAATTGATTGATTTAGTACCTCTCCGAGGAACTACAAACGACAATAAAGTCACTACAAACGATTCCGGAGCATGTAGGATGATTTTATTATTTTTCCGAGAAACTACAAATGAAAATAAAGTAACTACAAATGATCTTAAAGTAAATTGATTGATTTAGTACATCTTCGTGGAACCACAAACGAAAATAAAGTCACTACAAACGATTTCGGAGCTTGTCAGTTGATTTGATCATTTTTCCGAGGAACTACAAACGAAATTCAAGCTACTACAAACGATTTTAAAGGAAGTAGGTCGATTGGAGTATCTTTCCGAGGAACTACAATCAAAAATAAAGTTACTACAAACGATTTCGAAGTGTATAGATTGATTTTAGCACATTTCTGAGGAACTACAAACGAAAATAACGTCACTACAAACGATTTTGGAGCTTGTAGGTTCATTTTATTATTTTCCCGAGGAACTCCGAACGAAAATAAAGTTACTACAAACGACTTTGGAGTGAATTAATTGATTTAGTACCTCTCCGAGGAACTACAAATGAAAATAAAGTCACTACAAACCATTTCGGAGATTTAAGGTTGATTTGATTATTTTTCCGAAGAACTACAATCGAAAATAAAGTTACTACAAACGATTTTGAAGTGTATAGATTGATCTTAGTACATTTCTGAGGAACTACCAACGAAAATAGCGGCACCACAAACGATTTCGGAGCTTGTAGGTTGATTTTATTATTTTTCCGAGGAACTACAAACGAAAATAAAGTCACTACAAACGATTTTCAAGTGGATTGATTGATTTAGTACATCTCCGAGGAACTACAAACGAAAATAAAGTCACTACAAACGATTCCGGAGCTTGTAGGTTGATTTCATTATTTTTCCGAGGATTTACAAACAAAAATGAAGTTACTACAAATGATCTTTAAGTGAATCAATTGATTTAGTACATCTCCGTGGAACTACAAACGAAAATAAAGTCACTACAAACGATTTCGGAGCTTGTAAGTTGATTTGATCATTTTTCCGAGGAACTACAAACAAAATTCAAGCTACTACAAACGATTTTAAAGGGAGTAGGTCGATCGGAGTATCTTTCCAAGGAACTACAATCAAAAATAAAGCTACTACAAACGATTTCGAAGTGTATAGATTGATTTTAGCACATTTCTGAGGAACTACAAACGAAAATAACGTCACTACAAACGATTTTGGAGCTTGTAAGTTCATTTTATTATTTTTCCGAGGAACTTTGAACGAAAATAAAGTTACTACAAACGACTTTTGAGTGAATTGATTGATTTAGTACCTCTTCGAGGAACTACAAACGAGAATAAAGTCATCACAAACCATTTCGGAGATTGTCGGTTGATTTGATTATTTTTCCGAGGAACTGCAATCGAAAATAAAGTTACTACAAACGATTCCAAAGTGTATAGATTGATTTTAGTACATTTCTGAGGAACTACCAACGAAAATAGCGGCACTACAAACGATTTTGGAGCTTGTAGGTTGATTTTATTATTTTTCCGAGGAACTACAAACGAAAATGAAGTTACTGCAAACGATTTTCAAGTGAATTGATTGATTAAGTACATCTCCGAGGAACTACAAACGAAAATAAAGTCACTAGAAACGATTTTGGAGCTTGTAGGTTGATTTGATTATTTTTCCGAGGAACTACAAACGAAATTCAAGCTACTACAAACGATTTTAAAGTGAGTCGGTCGATTGGAGTATCTTTCCGAGGAACTATAAATGAAAATAAAGTTACCACAAACGATTTTTAAGTAGATTGATTAATTTAGTACATCTCCGAGGAACTACAAACGAAAATAAAGTCACTACAAACGATTCCGGAGCTTGTAGGTTGATTTTATTATTTTTCCGAGGAACTACAAACAAAAATAAAGTTACTACAAATGATCTTTAAGTGAATTAATTGATTAAGTACATCTCCGTGGAACTACAAACGAAAATAAAGTCACTACAAACGATTTCGGAGCTTGTCAGTTGATTTGATCATTTTTCCGAGGAACTACAAACGAAATTCAAGCTACTACAAATGATTTTAAAGGGAGTAGGTCGATTGGAGTATCTTTCCGAGGAACTACAATCAAAAATAAAGCTACTACAAACGATTTCGAAGTGTATAGATTGATTTTAGCACATTTCTGAGGAACTACAAACGAAAATAACGTCACTACAAACGATTTTGGAGCTTGTAGGTTCATTTTATTATTTTTCCGAGGAACTTTAAACGAAAATAAAGTTACTACAAACGACTTTTAAGTGAATTCATTGATTCAGTACCTCTTCGAGGAACTACAAACGAAAATAAAGTCATCACAAACCATTTCGGAGATTGTCGGTTGATTTGATTATTTTTCCGAGGAACTGCAATCGAAAATAAAGTTACTACTAACGATTCCAAAGTGTATAGATTGATTTTAGTACATTTCTGAGGAACTACTAACGAAAATAGCGGCACTACAAGCGATTTTGGAGCTTGTAGGTTGATTTTATTATTTTTCCGAGGAACTACAAACGAAAATAAAGTTACTGCAAACGATTTTCAAGTGAATTGATTGATTAAGTACATCTCCGAGGAACTACAAACGAAAATAACTTCACTACAAACGATTTTGGAGCTTGTAGGTTTATTTGATTATTTTTCCGAGGAACTACAAACGAAATTCAAGCTACTACAAACGATTTTAAAGTGAGTTAGTCGATTGGAGTATCTTTCCGAGGAACTATAAATGAAAATAAAGTTACTACAAACGTTTTTAAAGTGAACAGATCGATTTTAGAACATTTCGGAGGAACTACAAACAAAAATGAAGTCACTACAAACGATTTTGGAGCTTGTAGGTTGATTTGAGTATTTTTCCGAGGAACTACAATTGAAAATAAAGTCACTACAAATGATTCCCGCCAGTAACGTTTGCCAGTAGCCTTGTATTTTCCCCGATAATAGGTCTCGGGTTTGCGATATAACGGTGGGCCGGAAGATCGTAAATATTATATATTCAACCGGAGTAAGCTCCAGCCCGACAAACTACAAACGAAAAAAAAAGTTACTACAAACGATTTCAAAGTGAATAGATTGATTTTAGTACATTGCCGAGGAACTACAAACGAAAATAACTTCACTACAAACGATTTTGGAGCTTGTAGGTTGATTTGATTATTTTTCCGAGGAACTACAAACGAAATTCAAGCTACTACAAACAATTTCAAAGCGATCGGAGTATCGTTCCGTGGAATTACAAATGAAAATAAAGTTACTACGAACGATTTCAAATTGAATAGATTCATTTTAGTACATTTTCGAGGAACTACAAACGAAAATAAAGTCTCTACAAACGATTTTAGATTTTGTAGGTTGATTTGAGTATTTTTTCGAGGAACTACAAACGAAAATAAAGATATTACAAACAATTTTAAAGTGAATAGATTCATTTTAGTACATTTCCTAGGAACTCCAAACGAAAATAAAGTTACTACAAACGATTTTGGAGCTTTCAAGTTGATTTGAGTAATTTCTCGAGAAACTACAAACGAAAATCAAGCTGCTACAAACGATCTGAAAGTGAGTTGGTCAATTTCAGTAATTTTCCGAGGAACTACAAACGAAAATAAAGTTACTACACACGATTTAAAGGTGAATAGATTGATTTCAATACATTTTCGAGGAACTAAAAACGATAATCAATACGATGCGATAATACATACGATTTTCGCGCTTGTAGGTTGATTTTAGTACTTTTCCTAGGAACTACAAACGAAAATCGATCTACTGCAAACGATTTTAAAGTGAGTTGGTCAATTTGAGTAGTATTTTGAGTAACTCCAGACGAAATTAAAGTTACCAAACGATTTTGAACCTCGGAGGTCGTTTGTAGTCACTTTCCAAGGAACTACAAATGACAATAAAGCTACTACAAACTATTTCACATTGAGTAGTTTAAATCCAAAAAAAAAAAATTTGAAAAAAAAATTCCAAATTTTTTTTTTTTTGCTTCCTCTTTTACTACAAACGGAAATAACTGCACTACAATTAACTACAAACGATTTTGAACGGGAATCAACCGTTTAAATTCAATTTTTCAAAAGTCGGGTGCCGACATTTTTTAAAGTCCCCTTAATTTTTTTTTCGTGCAACTACAAACGAAATTACTTGTACTACAATCAGCTACATACAAAATACTATAGAAAAAAAAAATTTAAGATCCGAGCAAGTCGGGTGCCAAGTTCACATAGCTAATACGTGCAACTAAATATTTAGTCGAAGAATCCGAATTTTTGTTGCCTGAACAATATTTTGGTCAACTGAAGCGCGGAATTATTTAAGAAACTAATTATTTAGTTAGACCAAATAAATATTTAGTTAGCCTTATTCAACTAATGATTTTGCATATTCAACCATTTTTTTTTCTCAGTGTATGGTAAATGAGTATAATCATAGGAGATGTATGTGACAAAATCAGTGAATGGTTATCGGTACACTATAGTGGCTACAATAGTGGCTACATTCTGCACTCAGGTTGCTGAAATACTTATTCACTCGTAATCTCATACGATCTTATCTGCAGATTTGTCAGTTCACCAAAAGTCTGGTAGGTGGCTCCCTTTCGCACAAACGAACTTTCTCCTCGACGTCCATAAGGTCTTCAAGTTCGTGTATGTTTGATATCCTTCCTTATGTATGGATATTTAATACTTTGCGGCAAAACGCAAGATGGTCGAATCCGAAAAGGATTCCCATCAAAAGAGTCTTTATTCTTTCACACGGAAAAAACGACTCGCAATGAAAAAAAAGTCGGTGTGGCCGGTGGCAACCAACTAGTTTGTAAGATATACTTCAAGCAGCTAGTTGATTGGGGCAACCATTTTCGTGGTTACCGTAACTATATTATTGGTTGCCAAATACCCAACCAATAAAAAGTTGGTTGTGGGACCCACGAGAATGGTTGCCCCAACCAACTAGTTGCTTGAAGTATATGTTACAGACCATATGGTTGCCATAACCAACTCATTTTTTTCGTGCTGCATAGAAACTGGCATTGACGCGTGTCTGTATGGAATTTCAACGATATGATTTTTTCCAACTACACGCCAGTGAAACGAGATTGGGATATCAGTACTCAACGTCGACTATTAACCAACCGCTAATTTATATTTCATATATAACCATCAAATATACAACAGTAATGATAATCTTATACACAATTGCTGAGTAAAACTATATGCTTTCAATTAAATGGGAATCATTGCTTTCTGTCGCTAATATGTAAAACGATTCGAAATTTGATGCATAATAGAAATTATAACCATGCAAATTATGAGAATGTAATGCTTTCAATAGTTTCTAGTACTTTATGCATGGTAAGGAGACAAATAGTTGCCATTGCCATACAGAAATGATCGGGGTAGTTACGGAAATATGGTTTATTTTACAATGTTTTTTTCACATTAGGTTGACCATGAATTATAGACGTTGCATCAGGGAAACATATTTTATCATTGAAATATGGTGGACGTCGCCATACATTTTTCTCAGTGTGAGGGCAGATTCGGCATGCTTATCCGGCTATGCCCTTTGTTACGAAAAAAAAACTGGGGCTACAAATAACATAGAAAGACTGTCACATCTAAAAATTGTAGATTAAAATCATTATTATATATAGAACAAGAAGTCAAAAAATGTTTACTTACCTGTAATTAACATGGCATCCAAGAAACCGAAATAAAATCACTAACGGTTTGAGATTTAATCACACATAATACAATAACTATGATGTAATGCATGACCCAGCGGAATTGAATCGCATTGGCGACAGAATAAAAAAATTGAAAGAGAATTTAAAATCAAGTAAGAAGTTATCAGCTATGTATTACACTACGACCTCGATTTATGCAAGAGTGGCGGGACGGGCATCGCTAGACACTTGCAAAAATCGAAGGTGTGCAAATGTCACCCGTGCGTGCAATGCGCATCGCACACCAGTCGAGAGCTGTTTCCGCTCTCACACCAGCGCTCTCACATCATGTGCCGCGTCGATCGATATCCGCCGCATAGTGAGGACTCTTGCAATTATCGAAGCTGCATAAATCATGATCGTAGTATAATATCAATCGGCCGGCACATAAACTGTAAGATCATTCGTAATTATATTTATTAAAGCATCGGGCATATATTTATACAAAAAAAATCATCACCAGTTATTCACGCAATGCCAACCGTGCAACAGTAAGATTCAAACGCAATACTCCAGCAACTAGCACTCTATAATACATAATAAAGCAAGACAAAAATATCTATGGAAAACTAATAAAATCAGAACGAAATTGTAACGACGACCATTTCGAGAGGCAACCAAAATTACGAAGTGATTTCACTTAAAGCGGGGGGGATGTTGTACACTGAGTAAGTAGCGACAATGTTTCATTGCCACATAGCAAGAGCGTCAACTGGACGTTCCAGGACGTTCGATTTGTTAACGCGAACGAATAACTGCAAGTCTTAAAAAAATTAATTTCAGGAAAACCATGTTGAAAGCAGATGTAAACTAACTATCAAGTCCATTCGAAAAAGAATTTTTAAAATTGTAACCCTTGATAATCAAATTATAGAGAACATTCAGTCAATATTGAAACAATTAATTTACCAATTTTTTTCAGAGATTTTAATTCATATCAGGAGCATTACATATTAAGTGAGCCACTAAATAATCGTGTGTTCTCGAAATATTATGAATTATTTGTTTAAAGGTTATGCGAGTGTCAAAAGCAAGCAGAACTTTTTTCAGATTTTTGAATCTGATTCAACACCCAGAATTTGGGCACCAATGTGTTTTTTTCGATCCATTTTACATATGAAATGATCCATTGCCCAAAAAAAAGTTTGAGCATAAGTTTTAGGTTCTTGAATATACATTAACCCCCAAAAACAACAAAAATGGTGTACAAAAATTGGAGGCAAGTACATTTACGAAAGTATCACTAGTTTAGTCTTCTTACAAAAAGTTGTGAAATAAATAGACATGAAACTCACAACACTCATTGCCAAGCACATGTAGTTTCCAAATGTAACCTTGCAGTCGTGATTTTTGGCGCGGAGTCGAAATAAGACAATTCGAAAAAATCTTGACGTTAAAAATTTTACAAATAGTAAAATCGAGTTAAAATTGTCAACGAAGAGGAATCATCAATCAAAAAAATAATAAAAAAAAATAAAAAGTTCTTCGCGAGTTTTTTCACTCAACACATGGTGACATTCTTGTGCTTACCTGTTCACTAAAAAACCGTTTTGACTAATCGTCCGTTAAAAATGAAGTCGCCAAGTACTTTTTATTTTTTTTCAATTATTTCGTTGATTGATGATTTCTCTTTATTGACAATTTTCACTTGATTTCACTATTTGTAAAATTTTTACCGTTAAGATTTTTTCGAATTGTTTTATTTCCACTCAGCCCCAAAAATCATGATTGCAAAGTTTAAGTTACATTTGGAAACTACATGTGCTTGGCAATGCGTGTTGTGTTTCGTGTCAATTTATTTCACAACTTTTTGTAAGAAGAGTAAACTAGAAATACTTCCGTAAATGTATTTGTCTCCAATTTTTGTACACTATTTTTGGTATTTTTGGGGGTGATTTGTCAACTTTTGCAAAGTGTTTCAGTCAGTTTTTCAATTTTACATAATTCATAATTCCATTAAATTATATAATTTAATATTATTTATAATTTCGTGTAATTATATTATTTCATAGATCATTTATAACTTCGCTTGTCTGAAGGACTGCAAAAATTATATTTTAGTCACCAAATCATCCATCGGCGAGAGAAAGAATCATAAACCTCATTATAGATAGAATTTTTACCAGTGCGCAGCAAGTAAAATGCTATGAAATCTGAGATTCATCGTTCTTTATAAATTACCATGAATAATAAAGAATTATACATCTCATAACCGATAGTCCACTTTTTAAGTAGGTTATGATATCTAATTCGTATCTAAATTTCCGCTAAGCCATTTATTGGATTAAAAAACAAAAAAATGTTTTCGTCTTTGGCGTTTTGCGAACAGCTTTTTATCAAGATTTTGGTATTACCTGCAAGAATCTACAAAGATGTATATAATATAATATTATTTCTTCCATTTGAATATATAATTATCATGTAATTATAATAATTCGTTTGTCCGATGGACTACATAAGTGATCTTTGAAACAATAACATCCATCGATGAGAAAGAAAATCTTAAACCTCAATAAGGATAGTATTTTCTCCATTTGGCTGTGAACAAAATGCCATTGTCCATTTGGCTGTGAACAAAATGCCATTGTCCATTTCGCACAGAACAAAATGCCCTTGTCTATTGCGTAGCGCACAGAATTCTTTATTGCGCAGTGGATTGAAAGTATTAATATTGACGTTCACAACTTTTTTTCAACTAACATCAAGAGTGGGATTCTGGATACAAAATCTTCCATTGATGAGTAAAAAAATTATAGACCTCATCGTGGATGGAATTTTGACCAGTGCGTAGCGAACAAAATATGTACTATAAGAACGAAGATTGACATTGATGATATTAAGTATGATGTTAAATTGTATGATATAAAATTTTTCTGCCAGATCACAATAACATCTGAATAAATTTTTCTGACAGATCACAATAAATTCTGAAAGAATTTTCCCGATAGATCACAGAAAATTGGAAATTATTATATTCCACCAGCACAAATCACTACACCAAATTTTTTGGTACGAAATGTAAATATTCTTTTTGAATTTTAATTGATTGATCGAATCATTTTTATCAGCGCTTATGAACGCTGTTTCTATTTACGATGAGTGTCGTCAAACCACCGTTAGAAATAAAGTATTTTTTTAATAATTAATTAAAATTAACTGAAACAAAGGCGACAATATATTGTAACGCGATTTTTTTTTATCCGCTACGTATATGGGCGCACCAACGCGAAATATACCTCACGATACGGACATGACTTAAACAGGTCACCCAAAATTCAATGAATTTTACAACAAAAAAAACTAAAACCCTATATTTCCCAAATTATTGCACAGCCGTGCGAGGGTTAGGCGCCAGGCACACGATAATTATATTGTGCGCCACCGTTCCGAGGGAACGGCTTATTCATTTTTCTCCCTCGACGGCGCTAGCCGAGAAACGCAGAATTTCGCGTGGCGACTGAGACACTGGCGGCTCAGAATTTATTCTAGGCCAAATGGTAGAGGGGGGGATTCTTTGGGTGAGTGAATAATTCAGCACGAAATAATTCCTCATTTTACAATAAAATTTATTCTTCATATGGCACAAAGCCTCGAGATCCGTTTCACAACTGCGGTAGCCATTTGGAATGTTAACCTTGATTCTACGCAAAATTCCGCGTCTCATAATTACTGACGAATTTTACGAGAGAGTTTACTCCGAACGAAATTTTGGACTGGACGTACCGTATGTGCGAACATACCATAATTTACCCAGTGGACTCAGTAATGTTGCAGCAATGTAACGGCAATGTTACCGTTTGTAACATGTAACATTACATGGACGTTACATGTAAGTTACATGTAAGTTACCATTTCCTACTCAGCAATGTAACATTGTTACATAACAGTTATGTAACGTTATGTAACAGTTACGTAACAGTTATATAACAGTTACGTAACAGTTATGTAACAGTTATGTAACAGTTATGTAACAGTTATGTAACAGTTATGTAACAGTTATGTAACAGTTACGTAACAGTTATGTAATTGTGTTACGTTACTGTAAATAGAATTAATTGTTGTTAAACATGTTATAAAAAATATATAGCTCTCGGAAAATAATTCAATATGCATAGTTTACCGGCCCGAAAGAGATTCATAGAAAAAAAAAATCTGCACGAATTGTCTGATCTAACTTTTCTCAGAGACTGGGAATCGAACCCTCGACCCTACCTACCATCCTACCTATCTACCTAACACGCTACCGATTACGCTACCGACTACTTATGAATTCTCTCTACTTGTATAATATATGAATGCTGGAGTGCCGAACAAATAATAGTAGTATAATAATGGTAGTGAAATAATAATAATAATAATAATAATAGTAAGAATAATAATAATAATAATAATAGTATATGCATTTGAATGAGCAATAAACCTTGAAAGTTCGTTTTTTTATTTGCGAATTCCAATCCCCTGACCCCTCATAAGTTATGTAAACTTTATTCCAGAATACCTGAACCCTCATAACTTACGTTACCCTTCATAACTTAATTTCAGAGCTTCTAACCTCTCATAAATTATGTAAGCCTTCAAAACATGTTTGAAAGAGCTGTGACCTCTCATAAGTTAAGTGACCTCTCATAACTTAATTTGGGGGCCTCTGACCCCTAGTGTCATGTGAACTCTCAAAACTTTATTCCAAAATACCTGACCCCTCATAACTTACGTCATCCCTCATAACTTAATTTCGCGACCCCTGACCCCTCGTAGTAAAAATGTTTACAGTGTGTAACTTCTATGGTATATTGCCGCAATAGAACATATGTTACATTACTGTAATGTAACAAGGTTATATAGCAGTTATGTAACCTACATGTAACAAATGTTACACAACATTTTACTTGCACGTTATATAACAGCAACATTACATAGGAATAACATTGTAACATTACATGTAACTTCCATGTTATATTGCCGCAATATAACATTTGCTACGTTACTGTAATGTAACAAATTTATATTGCCGCAATATAACATATGTTACATTGCTGTAATGTAACTAAGTTATATTGCAGTTATGTAACCTACATGTAACAAATGTTACATAACATTGTAACTTGCATGTTATATAACAGCAACGTTACATAGGGATAACATTGTAACATTACATGTAACGTCCATGTTACATTGCGGCAACATAACGTGTTCACTGGGTAACCATAAATTAACCTAATGATAACCCAAACTCAACTCAATAATAGACGATAATAAGACACAATCAATCGTCGAGACATCGTGCGTCGCTGAGAAATCCCATCCCCACCAAGCCCTAGGATAACCGCCAATAATCGACGATAGCCCACGATAACCACGATAGCTACGCTATCCGACGATAGCCAACGATAACCACGGTAACCACAATTTTCAGTGATAACCACGATATCTGACGATAGCCAACGATAACCACGGTAACCACATTTTCAGCGATAACCACGGAAACCACGCTATCCGACGATAGCCAACGATAACCACGGTAACCACAATTTTCAGCGATAACCACGATAACTTACGGTAGCCACGATACTTCACGGGAACCACGATAACCAACGATAGCCCTCACTCGCGGTAATCCTCATCATACGAAGCGCACGATATCCGACGATAATGACTTCTAACCCTAATTACCTTTACTTTACCCGAAGAAACGAATGCGAACATAATATAGTTTGGTGACGATAACGAGGTGGCAATTCCGTACAAAAATTCACATTTACTTCACTTTAATACGCCACTAATGCAGCCACACGGCCAAATACGATAAACGAGAACTAGAAATACGGCCACATGGCCAAATACAACCAAAGACAAGCTCGAAATACAGCCATCTGGCCAAATATGTACGGAATTTCCCCTTTTACAGAGAAAATGCGAACGGCTTACTGAATTCTGCTGTCGCAGCAACCCAGATCTCCTCACCCACACAGAATTGACTCAAATATATTACATAATAACGAAAAAGCGAAAATACAAAAGAACAATGAACTCGAGGACCAAAACGATGACGCGTCTCGCTCGTAGTCTCATGGAACGCAGAGTGCCGGTACGACAATGATCCACGCTCTCGCCGGCTCGATGCTCCCCATTCTCTCCTACGCTCAGCCGTCTCCGTGTATCTCCGGCTCCACGTGGCGACGATCGTCTCTCGTAGACTGCCCGGCGCGCTGCTGTTACCACGGGGCCCCTCGTGGCGCGCTGGGATCGCCGCATATCCCCCCGTTGCACAGTAGGAGAAAAGCCCAAAAACCTGGCCAAAACCCCAAAAAATAAATTTTCGAAATAGGGTCAGTTGAGTAGTCATTCAGGTAGAGGACTAGTAACTGCATTCTATTGTGGAAGGGAAAGCCCTTTAAGTGTATACCTGCGCCGCAGCGTCAGTTGGCAGTTAGTGTTCGTGAAGAGTGTACGTGTCACGCGCTGATCAGACGAAAATAACGCTGACTTCAAAAACCCATAACTTTAAAGTGACGGGTTTAATTTCAATTCTGCAACATGGATACGACTTTTGGAGGTATGTAGAACATATTTTTACATCGGTTGAATCTAAACTTTATGTATAAATAATTGAAATGTAGTATAGCCTTCGGCATAAATAAAATTGAATAATTTTGAAAACTTATATTTTCAACGGTCCGAAAAGTTATATATTTTGTCACATTTTGCAAAGCTCCTAGTCTCGGCCTTTAGTTTAATGTATAAGCTTTCGAAATTTACAAGAGTTACCTGCGGAAAACGTGCGTCTTGTCCGTTATGATTTTTTTCGCATCGTGCGGTAGCCGAGCGTGCACGCGACACTATTGAGCAGCCTCTGCGCCTCTACCTGAGAATGGGTGAAGTAGCATCATAACGGACAAGACGGCTGTTATACGCTTGAAATGAATTATTTTAATATATATGTATATGTGTATATGTATATATATATATAAATTTTCTGTGATTTAATTATGATATATACGTATGCATATATATATATATATATATACATATTAAAATCAACCACATAAAAATTTCTTAAATATGAATGAAATGTTATAACATTCAAATAAAATATTTGAATATATATATATTATATAGTAAGCAAAGCTTTCTTTCAACCAAATCCATGTCAATATTTTCTGTCTAATTTTTTTAAAATTATTTCAATTATTGCGGTTATTTATTTGGTAAAATAATGTACATTGTTCAAGTGATTGTATTAATTGAAAATTTTAT